>VZRR01008206.1:0-157817 GCA_013398015.1 Oreocharis arfaki | reverse complement strand
TTTTTTTTTTTTTTTTTTTGGTGTGCAGAAGAACAATATTATGAGCAACTTTCTTTGATTTATTGCCTTCTGAGACAAAAGAAATCTGAAACCTTAAAGTAGGCTTAGAGGATTAGAACTCAGGCTGAAAAGGACCATTTCTTTGTTTTATACTCCTGCAAGGTCCATTGGCATACGGAACTGATTTCAAGGTTCTTCATTTCCCCAGACACAGGATCAAGAAGGGCTGCATGTAGTGCAAGATGCAATTGACTTCATTGACCTCAGAAGTGTAATCTCCAAAGTCCGGTTCCTCGTGATAAAATAATTATTGATGGCACACATATTTGTCCCCTTCGGCTTGCCCCCTTTCCACTACTCACAACAATTTGGTGTTTTTACGTGTATTGAAATTTGGAGGCACTTAACCACTGATTTTACTATTAAATCTAAAATAAACGTTATTTTTTCATCATTAAATACTTAGAATTCCTATAAACAACACATGAAGAATATTTAAGTATTCAAGTATTTTTTACTCCGTTTCTCATCTGTAAATACATAGAATAGCAAATGCAGTTTTATGACATTGTTCCGCACCATATCAATGTCAGAACGTTTGTTCCTCCACTAACAGGCAGAAATATCTACAAAGTTTCATTTTAAGATAGCAGCATCCATAACAATGCGGCCTTTGTTTACTGAAAAGCTGCAAAGTTTTTTCCATTCATGGTAAAAAAATGTGGGTTATCTCACTTTGTTATTTGCAGCGACCATGTGTTTTAGATAATTTGTATCGCTTTACACAAAGTGGAATTTCTTTTCCAGGAATCCTGCTTTTTAGTCTTTGAAGACAGTGACAGCACTGACAGTGACTTTACTGGAATTAGAATACAAACATTCAACCTCCATGTAATCTGTTTGAAATAGTTTTATTTTGTTTGCATTCTATTCTATTGCTTTTGATCTGTAATTATTTTTTCCCGGACTCTGAAGATCAGTCTTTCAGTAAATTATTTAGTAGATCACTGGATTTTCTTAATCTTCCAGATTCTTTTAATGGATTTTTTGTTTCCCCGTGGAAGGATCTTTTCAGCAGTATTCTATTGAAAAATTGCTTAGGTGACATAATTATAGTTGTAGAAGTAAAGATTCAGCTAATGCCAAATATGCTCCAACTCAGTTAGAAGGGAGAAAGGACTGAACCATACTATTCTGAACTGTTTTCACATAGACCCTAAAGGATCCTTGCTATACAGATCACGTGCAAGGTTTTTTATATCTGAAGGAAATCAGATTACAATTTTGCCCACTTAAATGTAGAATACTGACACATTAATCTCTTATCCCTCCTCTCCCCAGACAAGGAATAGCTACATTCAGTTACATTCCCCTCATTTTATTAGTTTTGGATGTGAAAGACATTTATTCATCAATAAAACAAAAAACGGTCACGATTTCATCATTGCTAATTGATTATCAGTGTAAAATCACATAATTGCTGAGACAAAACAACAAGGCTCCTAGGTGCAAAACATCCCTGAATCATCTTAGCTTATTTTGGGAATTCTATAGAAACAGATTCACAGCTCTGAGTAATGTCTCCCGATTTCTGTGGTGCTTCTCAGCCTGTGCTGTGTGCACTATTGAAACTGCCCACACAAGCATGCAGGACCTTTCCAGGACCTTCAAGTCAAGGCTAGTCCATTTCCCTGGAGTATTACAAAAAGTTTTGCTTCTCTGGGGGGAAGTAAATTTTCAAAGAATCTGAGAATCTGAGGGGCCATCAGTAGTAGCAGTGGCAGAAAAAGCAACTTACAAGAATTGGTGCATATTTTAAGGACTGCAGTGATTATGTAGTTTGACTGTGAGAAATTGAAGGCCCACAGCCTCAGGCAAGGAAGGATTTGCTCCCTGTACAACAACAGCTTTTGAGGTACAATGTGACATTATCAAGCCTTCCTAAAAAAAAAAAAAATCAAAATATGGTATTGAAGAGAACCAATTTATCTCTCATAAATCAAACGGCAAATAGTAAAAAACAATCTTATTAATCCCCAATTAAACTACAGCTAATTATTTTCTTTAGATTTGCAGGGATTTATATCTTTGTTTCTATGGCAAACTGTTGGGGTAAATGGAATAAAGTTACTGAGCAATGCTTTGCATGATGATCATCTCTCATACATTAACTCCCCCACAACATGCATATATCTCACTAGCTTTGGTGTGTGTGCAGAGAATAAGAGCACAATGTTCTTGCGCTTCATCACAGACTACAGACTGGCCTCTAAAATCTAGGTTGCCTTCTACATCCCTTTCCATAGCCAGGAGTTACATTTGCCATCCAACTCCAATCTAAGTGCTTCTTGTTAATAAATTTATCAGAATTAATATTGTCAACTATCAGAGACAAGCAAAATTGCCTATTTTTTTATCTCACAGCTGAAGAGATAACATGCCCTAAAAGGTACAATCATTTTTTAAAAAGATGTCAAAGACTTGTTTATAGACAATGACATTAACTTGATTAAACATCAGTTCTCCAGTTAATACAAAGGAATAGCATTCACTAATCATAGTTTACTATATTTGATAGACTCTCTAAAGAAAATAGGTGTTCTTGGGACTCGGTAATTTAAAATAAGTTGCTGTCAGTCCCAGAAATAATGGCAAGACAGGAAATAATGAATTCTGCATTATCCGTTCATGATTTTGCAACAGACTAGAGAATAAAACTAGCTTTAGAAGCAGTAATATTAACAGCAATATTAATAACGACTAAAACAGCAATATGATTACTGGAGATTATAGGTAAGAGCTTTTGGAATATTTTAGCACATTTAGGATGGAAAAGAACTCTTCTGATATACACACCCGTGAGATACAATACTAGATACCAGTGCCTGCTAGTGGCTGGTAGTTTGATGTCAATGACTTTAGTGGGAAAGCATTGTAGTCAATAGTGGTTGTCAATTCACCTCATTCCATTGATGTCAGCACAGTTGGCATTCGATTGATCACATTCAAATCTGTCCCTTACTATTCACAAATGGTGTATGGAAAACATTTGATCAACTGTAGTTACTCATAGCTGACTGCAGGATTATGAGTGGTGGCAGGCTAGGAATTCTGCTGAGTGTGAATTTTCATGCACAGGTGGATAAATCTCCGCAGGAATCTGTATGCTCATTCTATGAAAAAAGGGGATTTTTTTAAATGAAAAAAAACCCCAATGAAACACAAAAGTGGAAATGCATAACATGGCATGGATTTCTTTGAAGCAAATTTCAAGCTGGTGAGTAATTTAGGCAATTTTGGTAAAATAGAGAACCCAAGAAGCACAAACTACAGAATTCAGCCGCTGTAAACCAATGGGAAACAGCTGAATATATTTAAAATCAAAGCACAAGGCAGCTCAAAACAGTTGCTGTGTTTGAATCACTACACAAAACATCAGGAAAAAAGGTATTCTTGAAAGAGTGCTGACAAGACAACACAGGGCTATGCTAAGAACATTACTTAGTATTATTCTTGTCATGAAATAACATTTGCATGGAGACAATTTATGCTTTGTTTTAAAAACATGCTACACAAGATAAAATATATGTTGGAACTACTTGTCTGGTTCTGAGGAAATTACTCTCAAGAGTTGTCTAATATTTTGTCTCAGATTTTTTTGTTGTTGTTTCCCGCTAGTCTTATCTGGTCTACATGTTATCAGAAGCTCCAGAATGCATTCAAAATACATATATAAAAAATAAACTTGAGTATATTCACAGATAATTTCCTTTTTTTTTTCTGTTGCCTTCCCTTTCAGCTAAAGGCTGAAGAATGCAAATAAATCCAATTCTTTAGCTGTAGAAAAATGGAAGTTAGACTAGATCAGTCTAGAAATACTGCTTTTCAGTTCATTTCACTCTCATTCAATAATCATCAGCAGCTCGCAGCACAGGGCTGTCAATTACCTTTAATTTGCTTTAGAAACTTAGAATAAAAATAATTTTATTCCCCCTGGGTATAAATAAGTAAAGGAAAGCAAAGAGCACATGAATTTGACTGGTCACAGAACATTCATTAGATTTATTCATCAGTTTCTAGCAAATACTTATTCAACTCAGAATTTCAGAGTATTCAAAGCAGCCAAGAACAGTGAAAATTGCAAGGAAAAGTGGTCTCCTGGCTCAGAGCTGGGAAGCCAGTTGCTATTCTGCTGCTGGCTTTCATCACGACTGAAAAAAGCCATTGAACATTCCTGGTCCTCACATGAGAAATGTTCTAGCAGATCTAGAAAGGGATGCAGAACAACAGAGGGCGAATGTTTTACGTAAGTTATGCAAATATTGATTAAGAAGGATGACCAAGAGAAAGAGTATTAAAAGAAAGAATGAAAAGAAATCAAACTGTAAGGAAAATAAGAAAAAATATGTTGTCCATTCTGATGCATGCCACAGCCTTGCGAGATAAATGATACAAATCTTCTTTACAGAACAGGATGATAAATAGAAGTACAGTAAACAACCAAGCATTTGTAAACATTGCAAACACGCAGTAAAAGCAGCTCAGTGTAAATTAAGGACAACTCTTGAGATGTCAGCAGTTATATAAGTGTAAAATCAGCACAAGTGAGGTCAGACCAGGGTCTGGGAATGTTAATGTATTTGAGCTGCAATGTTAATGCAGCTGAACAGGAGTGCCAGGTACAACTTTACAATGCAGTGTCTGGAATTGATATTCAGTACTCTTCCCCTCTAATAGACTTTGGTGCTGTGGGAAATACAAGAAGCACAAAAGAGGAAATCTCATTCATCTGCCAGAACCACAATCAGCAAAGCAAACTATAAGCTGATAAGCAGCTGGTTTTCATTCTGGTGTAATAGCAACAGAAAGAGAAATATGGAGATCGGAAGGCTGCAAATGAGGTTGTTTCACTTCCTGTTCAATGCTCTACTGCCCCAAGGAACAAACAGCACCTGAGTTTTGGGTGTCATTCTCTGGCATGGACTCACTTTTGCTGTTTCAAAGGCCTCCAGCACTCACTTGTATCTCACAAGTGAATGCTGACGTGAGTCATGTATGTAGAAAGAAATCAGGCATTCAAAAATGAAGAACAATAATTTTAAAGAAAGATTTCTGCTGAAGTCACACAGCCGGTAGAAAAACAAAACCAAATAAACGTCCCCCACCCCAAAGACAGCAGCCAAACAGCAGATGACGAAAAGCTTTGATTTGAGATGGGCACAAAATAAAGAGAATGAGAAAGTAAGAGAGTTAGGCTTTATCATTTAGGATGGGGATGGTTCAGTAGGTGGGCCAGGCCACTATAAGCTGAAGTAGGATCACAGTAGACTTGTCTGGTTGTCTTTTTTGGCTATTTTTTGGGGCCTGAAGCATTTTGCAGGGCATATTATGGATTATAATTGCAGATGTTTATTTCACAGCATCTTAGCTTTTGACATTTCACAGTTCTGTGCAAAGATGCCATTCTGAAGAAACTCGTACTGTGCCACCAACTTAGCAGACATGAAGATTATTAAGAGTAAATCGAACACTCACACAAACAAGAAGTGACCCTCTTCCCCATTCCTTTAAAAGATGCTGCGGATGTGATTGTGAGCAGTTGTTGAGTCCCCTTTTTTTGGCTACATACATTTCTCATAAAGCAGCAAGAAGTGCCAGATTAAAGAAAAGCAAACACTGAAGGATGCCACGCGTTCAAACCTGCCTCTGACCTTGCCTTTTGCTAGTATTAGACAAACCATTCCTGTAACCAGCAGGACCCTGGATGCCTTGAAATTAGTCAGGTCCCTGCCTCAAAGTATCTAACTCAAGTAGCTCTCTTAGTTGGGGCAATGTAAGCCAGATGCCTGCTTGACCGTGGTGGGGAAGGAGGAGTGTCTGTTCTGGCACAGCTCCAGGCATGCAGTTGCCTTCAAGCTCAGCAAAGCCTCTTCCAGCACAGAGAAGAGGCAAAGATGTAAAATAGTCCTCCCCAAGCCATCATCATGTTATTCTTATCTGGTCCTCAATGAATCCCAGCTGAAGGGCTATTAAGCAGAGGAAGACTGTTTCTTTTGGGCTGAGGAAGCTCGACCTCCCGTGTTGCAGAGAAGGACATTTATCTGCTTCCGTAGCTGGCCGGCTGTGAGGCGTATGGCTGTTCTGCCCGCACACTGCTGTGTGCTTCACCAGCTGGGAGCAACAGCAGCCATGCTCACATGATGTTTTCTGGAGATGGTACCAGAGAATCACTGGGTTCCATCCCGAAAAGGGGCAAAAAGCCACTGCTGGTCTCTACCTTTATAAATTCTGCTGCTGGGCTGTGGCATGGCATTTCCCAGATGGGGATGCCTCTACTGCTAATGGGGATTGTCTGAGACCCCAGATATGTACTTTTCTGAAGGATTTGTTCTCCCCATAACTAAAAGCCTCACTTCTCTGGTTTTTGTTTGTTGTTTTTTTGGGGTTTCTTTCCCTGAGCACTGTACACTCACATGCATCACTCATGACAGGGCAATCCTGGTCATGGTCTTGCAGCTGTAAAGGAGTTTTCAGACCAGCTGATGAATTGTCTTGTTCCTCAGTTGAACAATTGTACCCATATTCAGACAATAAACCAATTTAACTTCTAAGAATTCAGAACTACAGACAAGGAAAAGCAACACAGTATGTTATCACATGAAAAAGACAAAATGAGACATAAAGATATCGGTGGGGAGAGTTGTAACCTCCACCATATAAGAAATCCAGGTCTTTGTGGAAGGGAAGTAGAAACAGGCAAAGAAGCAATACACAGCAGTGTGGAAATTATCAGCAGATTTTTGCTTTTTCTGAATAAGGTGCTTTGGAGCAGACAGGGCTAAGAAAATCTCTTCAGAAGATACAGGGGAAGTGGATGTACGATGGAGAGAACTTGGCATCATAACTGGGTTACTTTAAATTTTTTTAGTGTTTGAAAAGCCAAATTGGAGCACATTTTCTGGTTCTGCATGCCAGATAAATGTCCTATTGAAGGGGAGTAGGTGAACAGACCATCTCACAGGTGGAGAGAGTTAATTTATCCTGATCTGACAGCCTTTACAGTGGGGCTGCATCATGTGAAAATAGAAGCAAAGGTTCATTTTCTGTCTAAAAGAAAGGCCTTAAATGGTCATATGCCATTTAGTATGATTTGCTCCTTTGATCTGTGTATGGCTTTGTCTATCCTGAGTTAATTTACTTAAGTGTTTGCAAGGAGGGGCCAAGGGGAAAAGCTTCCATTAGAGCTACAGAACTGCTGAGTTGTCTGACAATAATTGTATTTCAAATTAATTTATTTAAGTACAGAGAAGGTGGGGTTGAGGAGTGACTTTTTCTTTACTTGACATGGATAGGATAAATAGTTGAACGGAAGTATGTGCATTGATGACTGGGATTGCTAAAAGCTCATCCCTTAGCAAAGCTGACCCAGTGTAATGCTACACGGGTTACTATTTGGGCCTCCTTGCTGTGCCTGGGCCATTTGTTCCCGCTCTAGACCAAAACCAGGCAAATTCACATGTGTACATGCAAGTACAAAATCAGAAAAAGCCACAGTGAAAGCTTCACCTGCATTTTTACTTCAGTGTGTCTGAGGGCTCCCAAGGGGATGATTTATTTGAGACAGTATTTCATTCCCCAGGATTATTATCTGTCCTCCTTGCAGAGGCTGCAGAGATGACAGCTGTGATGCTGGTTACAGAGATGCACTCACACAGTGCACTGACATTGCACCAAAATGATCAACAGGCTTTTCACTTGAGCAACAGTCTCTGGGGACAGATTTCAGTCACTGTTAACCTAAGCCGTGTTCGAATCATTCACATGGAGATAAAAAGCTTCATATCTTGTTACCAATTCTTCAAGACACCTGCTTCTCCATTTTATTGAATAGAGTAGAACTGACTGGATATGAGTTGTGGTTTATTCGGGTTTTGTGTTTTGGTGCAGTTTTTTTGGCTTCCCCCCTCCCTCCTCCTTAAAGGTGAGGAAAGAAAAAGATGAAAAGTTTGCTGAAAGTTTTCAATAGCCTCTCTGGGCAGACTGGTTGTGAATGTGTCTGCGCCTTTCCATGTTTTTCCTTGTAACAAGGAATATTGTGTAGCCATTTCTGGCTGGGGTTGCTCTACTCAGTAAAAGAAACAGAGATAAGGGACCCTAAATATGAAAACCGAAGAAAAATACATCTTTGTTTAAGGTATACAGTTACATTAGAACATGGTGAATAGCCTACTACTTGCCAGCATTTTAAATCAAATAGTAGCTGAAAAACACAGAAGGATTCGTGATAAGAAATTCTACTAACTTTTATTTTTCCATCATTATTTCCATCCATATATTACATCAGGATGTAATATAAAATAACTTTAATTTTTTTTTCCCAAAATATACTGCTTTTTAAGTGATAGCCTGGCTTGAAAAACAAAATCTTCATTTGTATTAGTCATTAAATTTTGAAAATTTTTTTTAATTTTAAATTTTAAATGAATTTAAATGAAACTGTTTCGTTGTCTGGTTACTACACCAGTGAGTGGAAATTAATGTTCACATGCATTAACTTCAAATAATGGAAATTTTGTAAGTATTTAACTTAAAATTTTAAAAACACTTATTGATAATAAGTGTTTTAGTTTACTTTGTTAAACTTAAGCACATAATGACCTGAGTAAAAGATGAAGCCACTGTTAAAAGATTGCTAAATTAAATAAATGAAAACACTAATTGAAGACGTAATAACCTCTCTTAAAACATTTGTCCAGCTACAGATAAGAAATACAATCTCTTCCAGATTATTTGGAAAATATTAGTTTGTACTTCACATATATGCTTTGCTTTCATGGATTCCAAGGTCATAAGGCCCTTTATGTCCTTCAGGAACAGCATCCATTAATCTTGTATGCCATTTAGGTTTGTCTTGAAGACTTTGAAGTATATTTTCCACATCTGGCTGTGTGGAAGGTCAGGATGTTCCCAGCTTTGCTTAACTACAACCAGATTCAGATGACTCTTTTCCAAACCATCTAATTTTTACGTTGTCTGTCATTTTGCATCGCTCCCAAAACAACATTGAAACTGAGATCGCAATGCTGTTGGTAATTTGAATTACATATTAAATTAAAATGCAACAGTAAGACAGCTCATTTCTATATTGTTCCTCACAATAGCCATAGACTATTTTATAATTCAATCAATATTTCTATGTGTAATAAGTGGAAATTACTTCAAATCTCAACACAAAAATGTGCACTGCTTTAGGAAATTTACATAATAAACATCAAACAGCTTTGACTCAAATAGCTTTTAATGACAAATAAATAAATCGAATATGGACAAATCAGAGGTAATTTAAGACAAGTACTTGGCCAGAGTACCCAGCAGAGTTTGAAGACAGGATACAGAAGTGGTGAATCCATATTAGCCCTTGCCAATGAAAATGCAGTACAGACCTCAGCCCTCACCCATGCCATCCCATTTCAAATTGGGGAAAGTCTCTCTAGCAAAAATCATTATACCATTGGAGTCAATGGAAAAAATTCCAACATTTCATCTGCAATGGCTTTTCACCTCTATTCTTATATAATACTTTGCAACAAGAGGGTTTCACATTTGGCTATATTAAAATTCATATATGATGTACTAACAAAATCTAAATACCAGATAGTGAAAAGTGGCTCATGTTGCTCCTTTGGTTCAGATTTGCTTTTTGTCTCCATGTCTCTCCAACTCCTCTCTTTCTTTCTTTCCTTCTTTCTAAATAAAGTACATAGATACTAGTTGTAATTTGGGGAAAATAATTTTTTGGAAATTCCTCACTTCCCATACAAAATCGTCACAGGCACTTCAGCTCTTGCAGAGAGGTTAAGTGGACATTTACAATCAGCCGTTTATTGGCTCCAGCTCTTTTACACTGTTCTTTTAGAAGGTGCTCACAGCATGCTTCTCTGACTGTTTAGAACTGCATTGCTAAAACAAGGTTTTTCTCTCCAGCATCTCCAACATCTGCAGCAGTTACCTCTAATGATGTTACATGACTTATAGTTTCTCTCAAATTTCTTTTTCCATGGTCTAATACATCTTTCCTCACAACTCAAGGCTTCTGCCATCTATTCCAAATGAAATATTTTATCCTGAAGCTTTTGTTTGTTCTATTTTTTCCCTTTATCTCTTTATATTTCATTTTATTCATAAATTTATTTATTATCAATTGTAACGGTGAATATCCAAAGCCTTTACTCGCTATCTTTGCATTTCAGAGTCTCAAAAATATACACAACCCATGTACAAATTTGCAGGAGTTATCCATTCACTGCAAAAAAATAGGGTGAAATTAAAAAGCCTTGGACAGCACCTTTCAGAATTATGCAATGATTTAAGACAAAAAATGGGGAATATCAACTGAGTCCATGGAGGAATGTGGAAAGGCAAAATGCTGTTAACCTAGTTATGGTTTGGGATAGAGACTTACACGGATTATAGTATTTTCTCGTAGGGATATAAAATAGCAGTGACTCATAACTCTCCCAAAGCTACATAAGACCTTTTCCTTCCAAATTTACTGCACCAACTGCATGCTAATAATATTTACTGAGAAAAATTTCTAGATACGGTATCATGCATGAAGATAATGAAATTTAGTGGATTTAAAGTATTGTAGACTGTGTATTAAAATGTTCTGTCATGCAGAAAACAATATTTTTAATAAATTCTTCACAAATGTCTAGGATTAAGTGAGGTGGCTTTAGCAGAGACATCTTTAGCCCTTAGCAGAAAGCAAGGAAGTTGAATCTCTGAAAGAAGCATGCAGCAGAAATTGACTAGTGCCTTCTGGAAAACTTCTTTGGCTTAGAGAAAAGTGAAGTTCAATGCACAGACAATCCCCAGAGAAAGACAGAAACAAGTCTGGGACAAGTCGTGGCTGTTGGATGCAGTGACTGAGATGCAGGTTTCTTAGGAAAGCAGGGGAGTAAATGAAAGACAGGGCAGGGAGGTGCTAGCAAGATGTACCCCTAAACCCACAAGCCCTTGCTCATGGGAAGTGGACACGGGCTGGCGTGGCACCCAGCGTTTTCTTCTGCCTGTAATGCACACCATGGCTGTGTGTCTTCATTTAGTCATGTGTGAAATACATACCTGAAACTCAGCCTGTCAAATCCACCCCTCTTTAAATCATGTTAGCATTCTCTCTACTGGAGCCCTTCCATCAGCTCTGCACATGCAGCCTTTCTGTGAGCACAATCTGAACTGAAGCTTAGTGGGATGACAAACTAAAGCAGTCCATGTGTGTTCAGGAAATGCTGCACTTTGGATCATGAAGATGGAAGCCCTCAGTCTCCCATCTATAACAGCTCCACCATCTGCGACACATCGTTCACGCACGGGCTCACAGCAGCGCTCTGGCAGAAGAGACAATGTATTTTATGCATTAATTTTTCATGAATCATCTACTGAGCTGTGCAAAATGTTGCACTCAAGCCTACTGGAATCAGATTTGGATTTTTAGATGATCATTAAACTTTGATTATGTTCTCAAAACTCGTACGGTCATGTCTGAACTGGAAAGCCAGTGAATCTCCTTCATCTGGAGACATATCAGAGGGAGGTGGCAGACAGCTGCTATGTCCCAGTGCAGCCTCCCTGGAGGCTACAAGGAGGTTTACTCCTCAGCTTTTAGGGCATATTAAGCTACGGAGGAAAAAGATCACCACCCCAAATATACAGGTTCTCAAAATTTCAGGTGTCTGCAAGTACATTTTTCATAGGCTTTTCCTTTTATCACCCCCCTCATGTCTGTCTCCATCGGGAGCCCAGTAACCTCTCTCCCTCAAAATGCAATGTACAATTCTTCCCTCAGCACTTTCACACAGCTGCCATTCCTTTAAATCAACCTGTCAGAGAAGCATTTCTTCATTGCCTCTCCAAATACAGGCTCCTCTCTCCCTTCTCACTAAATCATCTTGGCCTAATGCCCAGAATGGGCAATGTTCAGTTCTGGACAAATGAAAATTTTTATTTACAGATGAAAAGGTGTTTAGCATTGTCTTCCCCAACCACACAAAATCAGGAACAAGAATTTTACGCATTTTTAGAAGCCGTTTCTGTTTCCCAATATTATCAAGTCCTAAAGGGTTTCTGGCTTATCAGATTTCATAGTTTTATCATTTTTCTGAACAAAAGAGTAAATTATTTCGTAAGTTGGTTTGCATTGATTCAATTTAACTTGTCTTGAATTCAGAAGCACATGTTGTCAAAGAGAGGAAACGAGAACGAATGAGTGCAGTAAGAGGAGAATAGGAAATATCTGAAAGTTTCAGTAAGATGGCAAAAAAAGAGGCATGGGAAATGTTGCATGGAAAAGAGCAAAGGCATAGAGAGCTAGAAGATGGTGTTGTGGCTGGGAGAAGGAAGCTGTTTCTACTAGACATAAGGAGAAAGACGAAGACTCAAAGTATATAGCGCAGTAAAAAAAGAAAAAAAGAAAGGAACATTTAGGTTCTAGGATGTATTATTATGAACTTTGTGACGGAGTCTTTTCCAAGGTTGGAAAAAAAAAAAAATTGGATTTGCTTAGCCACTTCACGACCAATACCTCTTAAAATCATATGCTGATATGAAGGAGTTGTCTTTGAAGTGGGAATTCCCACCTGATCCCTTCAAGAAATTCCTAGATTTTACTCCAATATTTTTGCTTCTAATTATGGGCTTTTTTGATGCTGTCTCCAGCACATTCTCATCATTTTCCTGCATATCTGTCTCTAAAGGGACTTTTTGTCAGTGCTGTCACTGAACTAGACTTGAGAGTCAGCTCCCTCTCAGCACCACCAGCTTCAGTCAGACATGGAACCTTCTGTATTTATTGCTTTCTGGCCACAGTGTGTCAGAAAAAACCTTCATCATAGTCTCGATGTTCATGAAGAATACATGGTGACACATTCGATGACATCTCCCTCTAATGATTCCTGCTGGGGTGGTTTCTGAAGAACCGGTCTTCACCCAGAAGAGCCTTTGGGTAACTGCCTGGAAGAACCACCTTGCGCCCAGGGAATCTGTCGATAAAACGTCATCCAAAAAGACTCCAAGGCATGGCTGCTTCCTTCTCTGCTCACCCATCCACAGACAGCAAGCGGCTGCAGCCTGCCGAGAGCTCACAGGCTTGCTCACACGACCAGTGAGTTCTCTCTTGTGCCAGTTAAGAGCTCCTTTCACTGGCTGCAACACATGCTTACAGTAACCAAGGGATTCGCTGCAAATAACAACATTGGCAAACGCTTGTCTTTGCTGCCGCTTTCTTCTGGGTGTTCTTCGTGGTGACCAGCATACAAACAGCATGCACAGCCCCCACTTTCCTCTAGGTCTTTTAAAGTCCTAGATTAATTAAAGATTGCACAAAAACGTTACATAAACCAGGATAAAAACTTAGTGCTAAGATGCAGCACTGCCTGCTGGTGACACCTCTGTCTCCTTGGGCATGATGATACATTTGTATGGATACTTACTGAACTACATTAAATCAACTAAAGATTGCCAAAAGAAACACTAAAGAAATAACATTGCTATGCACTTTTGCAAGCTAGGCTTATTAATCAATTTTGCATGTATGCAGTAAACAGTTTAGAAGATCTATACTGTAATTCTGTTAGCAGAAAAAGTCTTGGACTTCTGATTTTCAATTAGAAAAGTCACATGGAGAGTGCAAAGTTAGTTTCCAAAGTACAGAAGTGAATGAAAAGCAAACAAATCTGATTTTAAAGTCTTGTAATATCCTCTCTGAATTTATATCGGTTATACAATAAACCATGGAAAAATTTTTATGTAACCATTCTAGGGATCATTCTGGCAAATAAGATGAGAGAGGGAGCCAGCACTAGGGGATTTTCCATATCTTTTGCTTCAAAATTAAAATCTTAGTTCTGCACCTTCCATGCAGATCATAATTTCTCAACAAAAATAAGGTGCTTCATTTGCTCATTTTATACTGCTGAATTTCTTTGCTGCTTCTACCTACTAAGCGCACCAATTCCCAGATCATGTAATATTCAAAAAAGAAAGCAGTGGTAATGAAGGTTATCAAGGACTTGGAATAAGCATGCACTATGGGGCTTTCAATTATGAGGAGAATAAGAAATATGAGTTCTCAAACACTCTGTCTCTATGGTCTTGGCAGCATCAGGCTCCCAAAAGTAACTCTTAAGAGTTCAGCCAGAAAGATACCTGAATGTATTTAAGAAAGCTGGACTGGCAAAGAACAGATGAAATATTATCATCATACTGTTAAAGTCGGTGTTTCGCAGATACTGTATTCACACAGATATGTGCTTCATGCATTTTTACTACAGGCTAAATAATTAGTTTGGATCAAAATTTTACCCCAACACATTATTTTAGAATATGAGGTTTTGTGATCAAGGGGTGTTCTATTGCAGCTCAAGGGAAAACATCACACAAAAACATCATACAATAGTTTTACTGAAGTCAGCAGCAAGACTTGAATTAATTTTCATAGCATTGTGTTCCATTTTTGTGGCTTTGCCAAAAAACACAGAAAAAGAGGGAGGTAGAGAAGGAGGTAGTCATTTTATGAACAGAATAAAAGAAGTGAAGTAAAGCGAAGCGAAATGAAAAGAAAAGAAAAGAAAAGAAAAGAAAAGAAAAGAAAAGAAAAGAAAAGAAAAGAAAAGAAAAGAAAAGAAAAGAAAAGAAAAGAAAAAATAGAAGAAAAAGAAAATATCTTTAATTCTATTCTATTTTGGAGGAAGAAGGGTCAGGGAAGGAATAAAGAGGAAATATATTTGTCTACTACCTCCCAGCAAAATTTTTCTTTGAACAGACATTTCTAAAGAGAAATAAGAGATTAGAGAAAGAAATCGAATTTAGATCAGAGGCAATCGTGTTCACTGAAATCGTCGCTGAGGAGCAACTGGGGCACAGCACCATGTCCTTCAAGAGCAGGACTGTCAAAGCAGCAGCAGGGAAGCAAGCTCATCCAAAGAGACTATTTTGACCAGTAAGGATAAGTACTCTTTCCTTCTTTATTTGACTATGGCTGCTGGAAAATTGACTGTATTGAGAGTCAAAAAAAAAAAAAAAGTCGCGTAGAGAAGGCTTTGAACACAATAATGTTACAGAGTCTGCCTTTTTCATCTGTGAAGGAGTTAATGTATAAAGAACACCGCTCCTCAGGAAAGTTTCTAGGCTACCACCAGACCATACGTACAAGTTTTTATTCTCAGAAAACCTTAAAGGGATTATGTAATACTGTATTGAAGGCAAGCCACAGAATGATTTTGTGTAAAACACTATCATGACTGTTCTTTGATGTTAGGCTTAATTCATCACTAACAAATGTATTTCTGGTTCCAACAGTCAAACACTTTTAACATTTGTGCTTATTTTTCAGGTGTTGCTTTCTGCAGCATGATGAAAACTTGGTTTGCAGTCACTTACCCCTAAATAGTTTACTAGAAAACACTTAAGTGATAATGTTTTATAAAAATCTTATGAACAGAAGAGAAATGATGGTACAATTCTATTGCAATGAGGCAGTGAGGCGGAATAAGAAACTTAAGATTCCCACCATGTTTTTCTTGCATCAACATTAAACTAAGGTACTATTATGTTGTTATATAATTCATTCATTGTTAGATATAACAAAAAATATCAGAAATACCAGAAAAGAATGTTAATGCAAATATAAGTTCTTTGAGGCCATCTACTCAACACAAAAAATGAATATAGACATATAGAAATACACTCCAAATGCAAAACCAAAGTAATATGCCTCATAACAAGCAATGTTTCTGTGCTTGAATATTTGACGTAAAGTTTGCTTGAGTCAGAAACTGCTATTTCTTCATTCACCCATCATCTCGCATTTCCTAGTTATCAGGAACACATATGCAGAAAAAGGCAGCTTTTAAAAGTGTTCCTAGGGAAGAAGTGGTCCTGCAGACCCATCCCTCTTTCCTGCCTTTACCCTGTGTTAGACAAAGTGCTAGGTCAGGAGCATCTCACAAGGAAAGAAATGCATTAGATTTTTCCTTAGATATGTACTCTCATGAGGCTGCAGACACAGAAAGCTGCTCATAGAGTCTGGTTGTCCAGAAGTTCTGACAACAGAAGTAGGGACCCCAGAAGTATAGTGTAATTGCATGGTGAGGATGGCCTCCATCACAGGAGCAAACTGCTCCACAGATGATGAAGTGGCAAAATCTTAAAAATTAATTTCAGCTGTATGCCATCATGAGCCTGAAGTATATATTATCAAGAAAGGTCAGAATAAGCATATCTTCTCTTGTAATGTAGGTTTAATCCAAACTGACTCCAAATACACCTCTGGCGCTGAAGGTTTGAGTGAAAATTAAGGTGGCAAAAGACCTAAGTCATAGATACAAATTGACACCTTGTGGCAAAAGCAAGTGAGACAGCAGCCCTCATAATGGCTCCATTGCTGCTTCAACATTAACCCTATCAGGACAAGCTAAGCCTTTTAGACATACAGGTTTTTTACCTGAGCAGCTCACCATGTTCCAGGGCTCCTTGCACTGCTTCCAGCTGAAAAGAGAAGTTTATTATGTCTCAGGCAGCTTAGGAGGAATCATACCTACTCACCAAGAGACAACAGTCCTGATTTTCTGGATGCAATGGGAATCAAACAATAGCACAGGGCTTCTTTGCTTTAAGTATCTTTCATTCCAGTGCTCTTTGTTTCCTTCGTAAGTGACTGCTTCAGTTTTTGATCAGCCATGTTCTATGTTTCTGCTCCTTTGTGTTTTATTCTGTGGTGTTTCTTATGCATGCAGGCTTCTAACTAAAATTATATTCAGTCAAGCCCTGCTCACCAGATAGTTTAATATCTAGTACTACCTCACATCTTTTTAAAATTGGGACAATGCTTACACTTTTTTTTGGAGGCAGCTCTCCCTTCAAAAACCTATTTATCTTTTATGGACAGCTTAGATGGAGGACAGGCTTTACTCCTCAGACTCAATGTACCCATCAGTCCATCTCCGAATTGCATGTTTTTGTAGCACCTGGCACAGAGCTGTGGGTCTAACTGAGGCCATGAGAATCTAACATAATTAGGTTATGAAGAGTATAAATGGCGTGATATATCTGAGTTTACACCAGTACAGGTTGTGATCCAGGCAGAAAGCTAGAGATATTTCATGTCCACCAGGGGTCAGAGACTAAAATGGTTCATGCCTTAAACTTTGTTACGAAGGAGTTTTGCCCACTATAGCAAAAACTGTGTAAAGAAACTACGACCACCAAAGTCTATCTCTCCTTGAAGATGCCCAACTGAAACTTTGGACTGTGAGTTAAGCCACCTAAGGTAATTCAAGATAAGACACCATTGTTCAGTCATCTCAGATCTAGAGAGAAGTAAACAAGGCTGAGGGAAAAGAATGTATCCACAAGGAAGCCAAAAAGCAGCAGAAAATCATCCCTAGCTGGGTTTGGGGTGTGGGACACCACGGCCCACAGAGGCCATGTTAGCACAGACTTGCCTCCTCTGCAACAAAGCAGTAGGAGGAGAGTTTTGTCATGGCATAACCTCTGATCAGGGGCAGTGAACACCCATCCTCTCTTACACAAACTCTCAGCTATGGAACACCCAACCCCAGGAAGGCTACATCCGTGGGACATTCACATGAGAGGCAGCTGAGGAGGTGTCACAATCCATCAAAGACCCCTGAAGTGCTCCCCAGACTCATTCCTGAGACCTTGCACCAGAGGACTGCACGTGATGCAAAGAGATGCAGAAACCCAGAGTCTGCTGCAAGAGACTGTGTCAAACTTGCCCCCCCTCAGGAGAGGTATCTGGGCATTCCCACCTGGCCTGAACACATATTAACCCATTGGATTCTGTGTTTTTTGGGGAAACCCTCACCACCAAGAAGACCAGATGGAGAGGATCAATGGAACATCATTGGTATCCATAGCATGGTGATATTTGCTTTAATCTATCTCTGTCACTATCTTTCTGTCCCTCCACCTCTTTTCTACTTCTTGCTCTTCCTTTTTATCTCTCTACCTCTCATATTCACCATTAAATAAAACCCATACTATTGATTTTGGCATATGGTGTCGTCTGCACCTTAATTTGGGCAGAGGCATTTCTAATGGCTTTAAAAACTGGACTGTAACATTGGATAGCTGCAGCCAGTGTGATCCCACCTGTATTTCAGCTCAAGCCCTGAAGCCCTAGACCTACATCCACAAGGAGATGAGCCAGCTTGAATCTTCTCTTTATCCCAGCTGGGTCTGTTTGCCCGGGCTCAGCATCCCCAGCATGGCTTCCGAGCTTCTACACCAGCACTTAGCCAGGCTTTCTGCAGTGATTCATCCAAATATGTAACCACTTGCACCAGCTGAGCAGTGAGATAACCCAGTGCAGACCTCACAGTGTTCTGCTGGTGGCTTTTCATGTGACAGGGTTGCAGTGTATGAGCCAGTCTCAGAAACAGCAGAACAAAAATCTGTTTTTATATGAGCAAAGAAGATAATGATAAAGTGCCAATCCTTTCTGAAAAGCTAATCTGATTGTTTGCTCTTTGGAGAAGAAGATTTTGTTTTGTGTAATCTTTGGCAGAAAGAAGAGAGAACAAGTGAAAAAAAGCTTGAGTTCCTTCAGACTCAATGAAAAGTGATTGGCTTTGGTTTGATGACAACTGCTGTCTGCTGGCAGACGTGGGCTTACACAGGCTTGGTTTCTATGCTTCATTTTTTTGCAAAGCAAATACAAACAAATTGGACAGATTGACATGAGTTAACTGAAGGTGTTTTCTCCTGTTGGACTACTGAATTTTCTTTGGCTTTGGAATAAAGGAAGAAGGAACCGGACACAATAGATGAGGAACAGTGAGAAGATGCAAAGTTGCCTGCTTGAAGAATTAGGGAAGAATAAAATCTGAAAAAGATTTCCATCTGCCTGTCACACACAAGGATTACTGCTGACAAATTGGAGTAGAAGGAAGCAGACTAATTATGTCATGAAACTAAGCAATACATTTACTTTTTTGGTCAGTGACAAAATGAGAAAGATGGGTAGAATAATGAAGCATAATAAAGAGAAGAGTATGTTGTTATTATTACTTCTGGAAAATATTGGGTTGAGCTCTCTAGTTCTCCGAGTTCAGTTTGCTCGCTTTTAACACATACATATATTTATTATGCTTTTCATTTTGATTATAGAACAGCTGGATATTGTTCCACAGGATTTTTTCTTTTGCTTGAGTAAGCTGTGTTGCTGTAAAGCCTCCTACAGCCAATGCTTCTTGTGCTGGACCTGCATTGCCTGATTTAAGTTCAGCCTTGGGGTTAAAGCGCATGGAGGTGAGGAGGAGCACGTTGGACCCAGGCTTTTCTGTGAGCAAGTTCCCGGGGGAATTCTGTTGCTGAGGGAATTTGGAGAAGCAGGAACCAGCACTGATCATCTGCATCTGTAGCCAGACAGTGGACGTCACAAGTGCAAAGTGAAACACATGCTTGGAAAATTCTTTGGAAATCAGCCATATTGAGGGAATAAAGAGTGATTTATATCTGGGATTTCTTTGTGGAAAATAAATCCACTAGTAAACTCTCAGGTTAGTTTTTTCTTTCCAGAAAAACAGGGTTTTTTCCAACTAAAGAAGTAAAGGTCTCTCATCGAAAAGGAACACTGTACTGGAGTGTGTTACATTTTTATTTTAGGTGTAGTTCATCTATATTATCCATGTCCTTGAAATTGCAAATAAAACTGGTAACCCTAAACCAGTGTGGGTTACAGTACTCATGAGTGCCTTGTGAGCACTTACACTCCCTTACTAAAGCAGTATTAGAATTGTGTCTTCTAATCCTAGTCCTCTCACTGCAAATGGAGTTGCTATTCCACAGTTAAAGGGTCATTTGTACGTGGTCTCTTTTAGTCTTTGCCTTTCCCTGCCTCTTCTGACTAATTTTTCTTCCAGCTTAACTTGGAAATTTTCAGGCTTTTGGCATGCCTTTTTAAAAAAAATTTCCACATTTGATTTCCTGAAATATACTTTTTTCTATTACAATATTTCCCTGAAATATAGTTATTTATTTATTTTTAAAAGACCCATAGAGACATGACAATAATAATAATAATAAAAAAAAGGATTTATATAGCATTTATATTACTGAATGCAACTTGCATCTTAGGTATATGTTAGGTTTGTTTCCCCAAAGAAAGCAAAGTGTCTATGAATTTGTTTATAAGGGCTGCCAGCTCTGAACTTGTAAAGTCAATAAATTTGATACTGTTAGAGACAAAGATTATCTTTAAAATTTCTGTCCTTCCAGATGAAGGTAGTGGAAGACTCTCCTTCCTTCATGAAAGTATATCTAATTGCTTAACTTCTTTAGATTTGTTTGCATGCAGCCTAAATTACAATGGCTGTTCATTAGTTGCGTTTAAACATAAAGATCATGATTACCGCACCTTACCAGGTGGAAGAAAACTTTCTGTGAAGAAAAGAACCCTACCTATCTCTTCAAATCTTTTTCAGCCTCCTGCCACAATGAAAAGATCATCTCTGCATATTTTTTCAGCCACTGTCAACCATGTCATCTCTGTTAATAGATGAATGGATTTCAGTCTTGAAATGTTTATTCTAAGCCTCTGTCAGTGGATGATTTTATCCTTAAGTAGTCTCATGCAAAGAGATGGTGTTCCTTTTACAAATCTGAATGAAGTGATGAAGAAAAAACTGTAAAGGATTGAGACTGGATTGCAGCTTTGAGAGCTATCTGAGTTGGCTTTCATGGATTCCTAAAACTGCATTATATGTCATTGTGGGAAGGGTGAGGTGCATGATGTAAAGTGTAAACATAACTTCTATTAACTCTAAACCGTCAAAAGAAGTGAAGACTGAAACTGGAGAGTTGAGCAGTGTGATGCAAATATATTCGGAAAATTCTTTTCCAAAAAATGTACTTAGTGACAAATTTATAAACGTTGTAAAAAGCGCAAATGAATAAAAATTGTTCCATACAGGCAAGCATAAACACATGTCTCTAGAGAAAACGTGTTCAGCGATGAAGAACTAAGGAAAATTAACAGAATGTGAGTGTGAAAATAACATGTTCAAGTCAGATTAATAAGGATCACTTCAATATGTCCAGATACAAAGAAATATAATACAAAACAGATGAATAATATTACAACAAGGAGCAAATGGGACCTAAGCCTAAAGAAGGGCGGGTCTCACACAAAGATTCTTTCATTTTAGTCTTTATTCTTTCTCTTAACTGTTGTTGGTGAAAGAACACACTCTTTTAACTCCTTTCTGCATCACTTTTCAAAACAATACAAAACAGTAAAAATGAAGGCTTGTTCACCTGTGTTCTTGCTCACTGCTCACCCAAACACAGACTGAAGTGTGGATTTGCATGTGTGCCATCTCACAGGTAAAACTTTGTCTCCATTTGAGATCACTGCCAAAACTTACTGATTTTTCAATCAATTCTGTCTTCTACAGTCCATAAACAGAAAGACAGCTAGCACCACCATCTGCATCTCTTTTTGATTTCTCTTTCTTTTATGTCATTCAACACTTAACAAAATCTTAAGCTTTACAGTTAAGTGAAAACAGAAGATAAAGCCCTTCAGGAACTGCTCCCTACTGCTTTGCCTGTGCCACATGTCTGGAGAATGCTCTCTGCTGTTACCACTCCTGATGGTCAGGTATTTCTGCAATGACGTGGCCATTGCTAGGGCAAGACAGGGGACCTAGCAGGAAAGGCAGCTTCTGCTGTGAAAACAAACCCTTGTGAACATAAATCCAGGAAATTTGTCTCCCAAGGGCTGGCTAATTTTATCTATATCCTTGAGACAGTAGGATCCAGTTTTGCCTGCCCTCCTCCTAAAACGCCTTGAGCAGGATTTGCCTCTGGCTGTTGTTTTGTGCCCAGAGTCACTAGAATTTAGACAGCAGTTACTGTTCAGCTCAAAGCCTCCCTAATTTAATAGAAATGAAAACTTTTCCTAAACTGATGTTTGGTTTTAATGTGCTTTGCTGAGTATGTGACATCAATATGTTCAATCTTCTATTATTAATGACTAAACTGCAAAATCATAGATTATAAAATAATTACATGGGTTAGCAATTTTGTCATTGAGAATTAGTATCACTGTTGCTAGCACTTGCAAGTTATTCAAAAATTTCAAGACACTTTGTGTCCTTCCTCAAGAAGACGTGAAGTTGCATAATTGAACTCAACACAAATTTGAGCACACTTACAGATACAGATGTTTTCATAAGATCTCTTTAACAAGCACATTTAATTCACCATACTATTTGAACAAATGCATTGTCCTCCTTGTTAAGACATAGTAATATTCAAATAATTTTTCTTTGACTGAATCTATTTCAAAATTAATGTTGATTTGAAGAAAGTAAAGCCTTTCATAACACAGGCTTAGTTCTGAGAATATCTTTCTTTTTGATTTCCCATTAAGAATTTCCTATCTTAAAATTTGAGACACTTTTGAGCAGAAGTAACACATAGACATTGGGACCAGAGCAAAAATGAGGCCAGAGAGATTCTAGGCAGGTCCTTCAAGGTAAGAGAGTATCTCAGGGTCCGAGAGGAGGAGCTGTGTCTTCAAGGCAGAAGTTGAAGTTCACTCTGGAGAGAAAAACATCTGGAAGGAAATGGACTGTGTGGGATCTTCCCTGGGCACCAATATGTTTGAAGC
Organism: Oreocharis arfaki; assembly: GCA_013398015.1. Taxonomy (NCBI): domain Eukaryota; kingdom Metazoa; phylum Chordata; class Aves; order Passeriformes; family Paramythiidae; genus Oreocharis; species Oreocharis arfaki. Next base: position 135,121 of record VZRR01008206.1, on the reverse strand, counting down.
ATATCCCTTGGTGCTTATCAAAATGGAATATTTAAATCTCAGTACTCCAAAACCAGGGAAGTGTTATGGAAAGATAATTAACAGAAAAAGTCCAGTAAAAATAGATAAAAATTATAAGGAGTGTTATGAAATTGGGAATGAGATAAATTTTTACAATATGCTGTCTGGTGCCAGTGATTCTATCCTTACACATTAGTCAAGACCTGTCAGAGTTTGAAATCAGATGGCAGAGCTTTGACGTTTATTTAATGTTAACACTGTTACTGTAAAATTAACAAACACAAGCAAAACCACTCTTATGACAGTTTTGATTCTCTATTTGTACAAAAAGTGACTTTTATTATCTAATCTCAAGAATCTGTATCTTTACTTGTTGATTTGACATAGACAATTTACTGGTCTCAGTCATGGTATGTACTGCCTATGTGTCCTGTAGCAGGAGTGTTTCTACTGAAGCAATTTTCCCTGTTGAAACTTGTTTTGCTCTGTATTAAAAGATCATTCCCAAAGAAATAACAAGCTTGAATTTTCAGCTAAAAAAAGTTGTATTTCAATGCTTAATTTAGATGAAATGAATTTGATTGACCCAAAGTGGGGGTTTACTTAGCATGCTTATAATAAACTGGAGAAAAATTCTCTTTGTTTCATATAAAAATATTTGTTGAAGTCCATTTGATCTGATGGTGCACTATTTCAATCATTGTTTTGTTCAGTGCTAGACCAAAACTCATCTCAGGACTCTTCTACCCCAAACACAAAAGCACCTTAAATGTGAAAGGGCTTATGGGCCATTATGACCTTTTTCTCCAACCTCCCTCCTCAAGTGTTCTTAGTCAGAACTAAGTTCAGGAATGCCTGCTGCTGCTGCCTGGGATGGAGTCTGGCTCACTGCTGCAGAGCTGCCATTGTAGCGCGGGAGACTGGCCTTCAAATGAACACAGTCTAATGCTTGCTTCTCTATTTCAAGCCCAAAGAACTATAATTTCTATATATTCAAACACTTATCCATAATTGTTGGTTTAATAAAAGAGAATTCTTCTCCCACAAAACTCTTTTTGCTTATTTTACCATCACAGTTAGAACAGCACGAACACTAGGAATCAGACTTGTCTGAGATATATGTGCTTTCCCAGCTGGGCAGTTCCACTGAAACATAGGCCTGTAGACCTGTGTCTCTGCTTTACATGTCAATTCTTTTGAAACCTGTTTTACCTGTGACTCAAATGACAACTAGACTAGCCCTAAAGGGACAAAAACGTTCTGCTCTGTCTCTCTTATGAAGTGTAGCAATAAGGCCCCATTTTCAGCATTAAGAGGTTATTGGAGAGGCTGTCAGACACCGCACATAATCTGGATTCAATAGCATTTTAATGCAAGCAGCAGTGATCTGTTTGTCTACCTGTGACAAGAACTAGAGCAAACAAGTGAGTTATGTGACTCATTTTGAGCAGTCACTCTAATGGAAATGTGAGAAGCAATCAACCAAATACCAGGCATTTCTTGTCAAGAGCTCTACAGTTTTTTTCCAATCAATCAAAAAAAACCATACTAACATTGTGTATTCTGCCTTGAAATGTTTCCGTAAAAATGCACCCCACATACAGAATACCTGAGTCTGTACTGAAATAACGCAAGGGGCTGAAGTACAAAGATAAAAAATATACAGAAAATCACTACATTAGTGTGAAGGTGAAAATCAGCCCATTTGAAATCGAGACTGAACTCTGAACTCTGTCTGCACCTGCTTGTGCACCCTGAGCACTCCTTTGGGTCTCCTTCTCTGCAACTGATCTCATATGTCTCTTGTCTCTTTGTTCAATAAAATTATTTAACCTTGGAGTTCATCCCATGGCGAGACCACTCCCCAGGGAAGGGGCTGGACTGATGATGAACCTATTCCAGTGTGTTTCCTGATGGTCAGCATGCAGGACTTTGGGGCTTCTCCCCTGTGACCCCTCAGTCTTCCCAGTGCAGAGTCTTACATGTGCATTCAGGCTTTACACTAGAAAGCCTAAGAAAATGACATACTGAGTTGCTTGGCTTGCAGGTGCCTCTGTTCACTGTTGACTCACAGCTGCCTGGAAAAAGTCGCAACAGTTAACCTTAATAAATGCTTGGTGCATGCAAAGGGACAAAAACGTTTATTGCTGTGAAATAAACTTTTTATGAAATAAAAATTGTAAAAGCTTTTTTTTCCCTTTGGAAGCAGACACAGAGGGTCAGTGAATATTTATGGCTAAGGAGCAAATAATCTTCTCGTCACCCTTCACATCTGCCATTTACGTGGAATGATTGCCTAGGAGATTTCAGTTAATGGTGACAAAATCACCTTGTACATTATAATTTTCTCTAGGCATTGCACATACGAAGAATAGTGAGACTTGCTGCAATTCAGGAAAAATATGAGATTATAGAAACTAAAACCTGCCATATGAAATTAATGTTATTAACAATATTTTTAATTAACATTAAGGTACACAATTCTGGATACACTATGCAGTTTCTAAAATCAGAGTACATTTTGTTTCATATGTAATTTTTAATGTTTTTATTAATTTGTGTCTCTCATGACACCTTCTGCTTTTTACTTTTGGATTATATATTTATACATGTAAAGACAGAGAAATGGTTTTCCCTTTTCTGTAGTTCTGTGCAATTTAAGCCTGATGGATATTCTGAGGTAACATTCCAAAATATCCCTATTAAATGGCCTATTGATCTCTACAGTTGTAAATATCCACAGCACATTCTTTTAGCAGGAATGCAATTTAGCTAGAAAAATTAAAATGGTATAAATGGTCCATCTGGAAATGACTGTCTTCTTGCCAAAACACCATTTGGGATACATTCTATCCAGTCTGGCCCAAGCCACTGACACTATAAAAACAGTCTAGGGAGTGTATTCATTTTAAGATGTTATATATTATGCCACCAAATTAGTCACAGTATCATTCATCTCCAAACACATAATTGGGACCCATGAAATGTAACTGTACCATGGCCAGCTGTGTAGCTGAGGCATCTTTCCACACAGTGAGAATAGCTATAATCCAGCACTCAAGGCAGTCTGCCTGACTCTCATCGAGGACCCACACCTGGGTTTTCTGAACCTCAAGGGTGCCAGCTGCCCCTGATAATCTCTTCCTGGTTTTGTGTTTGTATATATTTAATGTTCAAGAAATGTTTGCAGGATCCCGCAATAGCAGGTAGTGAGAGAAATAATCTGGCATTGCAGTAATAAATATTTATGTTACAACTATCTCTGAAGTCTAATTTTGCTTACTCCTTCAGTCAGCTTTTGATTTTGTTGCAATGTGTCATGAGGTACATTAAAATTTAGATCCAACCACAGTGCACCTCTTTGAAGTCAGCTTTTAAACATTTAATTAATGAAAGTGGAATGATTTGCCTCGTGAGAGTCACAGTGCAAATCTAAGGCAGTTTGCCAGGCCACTTTACAAGGGCTTGATGGCCAAATAGAAATCTGGGAACTCCCAGCCAGTCATTCATGAAGTTTTTGAGCAGTTTCGTGGAAGTGCTCGGAAGCTGCCTGGAATGAAAACGTACTTCCATTAACACGCCCATCATGAATGACAAAGTTTTTTGTTAAGGTTCTGTGTTGCTGGTATTTTTGGAATAATCCTGGCCCTGCCTCCAGACTTCACTCTGGGAGCACAGCTAGCGGGAGGCAATCTTTCTTACACGTGGGATGAGAAAGTTTCGGTGGGGCAGCAATTTCAGAGTGTATTCCTTCCAAGTGACGTTAGAGATTCCTTAGAGACACCACAGGGGAAAATCTTGGGTTGCTGGGGAAAAAAACCAGGCAGAGATTCATGGAACCAGTGGTCACATGCAGAAGTCCCTAAGCTGGAGCTGTAACCTTTTTGCAGTGACCGTGCAGCCCTCATGCTGACTGTGACGATCGATAGGTGCATTTTCCTGCTTGCCACTGACCACCAGGCAGCTCCTATTGTGGCCCACATGTTGAGACTGCAAACAGCTTTCTATGAGAGCCAGGAAAAGGAATCATTTTATTGCAGTGAGCTCTAGCTCCAACAGCCAGGAATATGCAAGGGGGCATGAATTAAAGCAATGTCTCTTTTACGTGAAGGTGGGATTAATGCTGTAGCCTGAAATTTGGCAAAACACTGGAGTTAGAAAGAGAGCTGGAGTGACTTTTTAAGGTTGCTGAGACACTGCAATCCTCATTTCTGCGATTAGACACAGTTTTGGGCTATCTCATGAGCTGTAATAACATTTTGCAGTGCAATCAGGCAGAGGAAAAAAAGCAGTGCACTCTCAATTACCTTCAGGAATTCTTTATGCTCATTCTGTTTTAAAACAGCGTGTCGCTGCTTCAGTCTTTCATTCCTGTTCTAAGCTGCTGACAAACCAAAAATTTAAGATGTGTTTGTGAAGGGAAGTTTATGTACTGAAAATATCGTTTATTTCAAAGTTGAAATCGAAACCAAGCTTGGAAAAATCCTGCGAGTTGTAGTAGTACTGTAAATGATTCTGCAGAATTGTCATAATTTCCCTTCCCAGGTGCTCCTTCTTACTGTAGGACACATAGCTGTAAGGCATCTATAACCGTAAAAGGTAAATCTTGTTCGTGTATTCTGAAGAGATCAAAGTTATAGAGAATGTTCAATACTTTTCAAAGACTTTATGCCCATGAGACTAAACCGTCCTAAAGCAATTTCTCTGCAAAAACATGTGCACAGGTAATCTCTTCAGGATAGTTTATAGTCCATGGAAATAAAAACATGGACACCTTAATCTGACAAAACATAAATTATTTTGTACACACTCAGGAAAATTATGCTAGCTAGTAGGCTGGAGAGTGTTGTGGAGGACTAGGGCGAACGACAGATTTCCTGTCTTGCTTGAAAGCAGAGAAAGTAAGTATCAAAAGACTGACAGAAGGCGGGCAGGTGTTTGGGCTGTGATTGGTAACGCTATTGTTACAAAGTACCTTCACCTTTTTTTTTTTTTTAGCAGGAGGACACCTCTCCTTTCCCCTGCAATGACCTACTGCAATTCTTTGGGTTGGGTTCAGAATACGACCTTGCCCTCCAGGACACTCTTTTGTCAGCGAAGTGAACGGCAAAATTGCAGAAATTACTTGAAAGGACCAAAATAAACCAAGGAAAATAAAAAAAATTAAAGTAACATTTACTTCCAATAAGGTACTTCTGTAGAATTTAAGCATGATTTTAATTAATAATTCTGTTTCATTTAGTGCACATTTATTCAATATACCTATGTCATCACATTATACAGTATGAATTATTATGAGTTATGTGTGTGAATTACAAGAGCAAACTTTTGTCAGCTACTTGGAGTTTATCTCAACTTTCCTGAACACAGAGATATTCACAATACTTTCTTTTAATAAAATATGGAGAAAAAGTACGTGAGGGAGAGAACAAAATTAATGCTTGCTATGCATTGAAGAACACATTTTTCAATTTTTTTGGAAAAAAACCTTTAAGAACATCAAGTGCGAGCACTAACCAAGCATTGACAAGTCCGCCACTGAACCATGCCACTAAGTGCATCTACACATCTTTCAAATGCCTCCAGCGTGGTGCCTCAAGCACTTCCCTGCCGTGATAGTATCTGGCCATTCCTCATGCCTCTATTTTCCTTGCAGATCACTTCCTCCTCATCACCCTGTTTGTAGTTCATGACCCTGTTGATAGAATTTAACACCATGATTTTTGCTAGGCCTACAAATTGGTCAAGTGAGAACATTCCAGTGAAAAAAAGGGAAATACACATTTACCTTTGGGTAAGGAAATTGTACCAAATACCATATCTGATTAGAGCCATTTTGGCCAGTAGTTAGCTAGATATGCAAAATGTTAGTGGGATGAAATATCTTCTTAAGAATTCTTAATATAGCCTGTAAATCTCTATATACATTGAAAACCACAGATAAAGGTTATCTATAAAATTGGCGTATTTTTATTCAGAAAATGTGTTTAAAATGCTTTAAATCTAATTTAAACTAATGGAAGATGTGCAATGCCCAATTGAGACTTCCAGCTATTTTGTGCTTTATGGGTCTGGCTGAATCCCTTTCTGAAGTGAAACGCCCTACTCAAACACTCTTCTGAAAAAATGAGATAAAGTAAAAAAGCAGTATGATTGACAGACTTCTTCTACCAAGTATTTAACAAAACAAAACAGAAATGAGAGAGGGGTTAGGTTCAGGTTTAAAACATTGATTCAGCAATTCAAATATTTAAATTTCATGCTCTTACTGCTGAACAGACTTTGCAAGTTTGTGATACAGAATTACCAGCTGAGGTTTGTAATGCAAAGCCTAGCTATGATCGATGTCTAAACAGGGAAAATCAAAGACGTGAAGAAAGGAGCAGCTCAGGTGTGAGTAGACCAAAGAGAGTGAGACGGGAATTCTTTCTTCTTGACTTGATTTGGATGCTCACTGTCTGCATGAGACACTCACATTCAATATGTGCCCTATTCCTCACGTTCATGAAGGCACCACAAAGCTCTGACACCTGCACAGAAAAGTTTCAGACTGCACAGCTGATGTCACACTCAGCACAAGAGAATTGACTGCTACTGACAGCAGCCAGAACAAAAGCCAAGTTTCTTTAAGGAAAGAGATTTCAGCACTCAACCATTCAGACTTTTCCCTAGTCTAAGGAACGCTCAGGGGTTTCTACAAAAAGGAGCAGCAGCAACAGAAGGACTCCAAAACCAAACAAATTGGGCTATACTGTTCCTCTGTGCACTCCTTACAGATGAGAGCGTGAGATGAGTTTCCTTCAGGAAAGACCTGGGCGGTTCATAGGCAGATGAGTAAAGGAAGGGGAAAGATCTATTACATTTCTTTTCCTCTTTTTATAAAAAATGCTTTAGATATCTTGTTTTGTGTCTCTGGCTGTGAGTGGGGAATGCCACATGCATGAATGCTGTTGCAGAGGTGTGGCATAAAGGCTTTCTCTGCACTGCCAAGGCTAAGGATGTCCTTCCTACTGCTGTGGAGAAGTTCTGCCCTGGGAAGGGCTCCTGCCCCTGGGATGTAGCCCTCCCTGGGTCTATGTACCTCATGAGGAGATGAATGCCTGCACCGCTTGGCACATGGTACCTGGCATAAGGAATGACTGTGCGTGGGGTTTATCTTTCTTTTAATCTGGTTTAAAGTATTTAATATTCATTAGGAAGAAGCCAGTTTTAAGGATGTTCTTCAGCAACTCACCTATGCTTTGTTTCAAGACTGGGAGGGGTTTTTCTGTAGCTCTGGTGACTGGTCCCACATTTAAGCATATCCTCTGTGGCAAGAAGAAAGTGTTTAAACGGATGCATGGTCACAGGGGAGTATAACACGTGAAATGAATTTATTTTGGGACCAATAGGTTGAAAAGAAGCATGATGCAGTTTCACAGTTTGTTCTTTATAATTTTTTGCTTTACAATTATTGGGTAAAGAAGACCAGATGTCTTGGCTTCACAAAGGCAACAATTTTTTAAGACCCTAATTTAGTGTTTCAACAATTTTTACTGCAATGCTAAAATGACTTTTTTGGGGTATTTTTTTCTGCCATTAAGCCACTCGCACCCTGAAGTACCATCTGCTGAGAAATGTTAAATGTCTTTCCTATTTCTCAATACTGAAATGTACTTATATAAAGGAAAAAAAAAGATTGTATGTGTATGTCCGTGTGTGAGAATGTATGGGGAAAACTGCATGAGAGAAAGGACTTATGCTGTGGTGTGCCTGTAGGATGCAATTGATGGCAAATACTCCATGACAAACTTTAGACTTGACTGGCACAGTCTCCATAGTAAAATATATCAACACAGAATTACTTATTTGACATAAGATTGATTTTTATGTTTCTTGATAAATATCACTTAACTATATGATTACTTTAAGAGACACTAAACTACTTGGAAAGAGAGTAAAAATATTAGAAAGTACATTTTTTGTAAATGTTATTCAGTCTGTCTGGCGATTATACTTGTGAACACATTACTGGTACTAGCTAATGAATACATTCAATACATGACATTTCAAGATAGGAAGATGACTCTTTCTCAGCTAAGCCACAATTTCACATTTTGTTCTTTGAGGGATTTTTCCATGTTTCCTCACTTATTCAAAACTCTAGAGTTCTTAAATTTGATTCTTTGCATTACTGCTTTACAACCTTTGTGATATCACAAATGTTCAAAACTTCAAAATACTTTTTCTAAATTTTATCAGTCACAAACAAGTAATAACAGCACATCTATCCATCTGGCCTAGTAAGGAATTTAAAATTGTACCGTATTGTGCAGAGATAAAATATGATTACTCATAGAGTCTGAGGATCTTTTCACACAAAGAAACAGTAAAGAGAGAACAAGATTGTCACTACTATCAATTTATTTCATGGCACCTGGGAAATCCTTTAGTTCAAAATTTTCAATTTTGATGATTAAACATGTAAATTAAGAGCATTTTAAAAAAAAAGGAAACATGAACACATTTAACACTTAATGAATAACATTTAACATTTACTGAATTCACAGAATTTTATTTCTGCTTATCTGCTTTGACCCTACTGTTGAAATTCATTTAATGTATTAAAAAAAAATAAAAAAAATCTTGTTCCATTCCTTTTACCATTGCTTTTTCATGTAAGTGTATCTCCGCAGCAGCACATCACATCTTTCTGATTTTAATGGATGTGGCTTTTAGGTACGAGTAAAAGTTAACAAAAATAAACATTTTAAAAATATAAATACACAAAAATATGTCTGTACCCATAATGTTCTTATAAGTAACGACAAAATATTAGATAAAGCTTTGCTGAAGCTTTCCCAAATGAAAAAAACCCAATCAAAACATTAATTTTAGGAAGTATCCATCAGTGTTAATGTACTTAGAGTCAAACTTGATACATTAGCCAGGAAAGGTTTCCACCATAGGTTAGGTACAGGTTTTATGCAAGAACACAACAGACATCTGAACATTTACTCTGAATAATGTCCTTACAGTGATGGATATCAATTGAATTAATATTAAAATACGAAATGAAGTGAGAATTTTTTCATATGAACTGGAAAGTTCATATTTTCTCTGTTTTCCTATTGCATGATATTATTCCTGCTGATTTATTTCAGTTTATAATAGGGCTTTAACTAGTGGTTAAAAAATGGCTTAAAAGGGATAAACACTATTGCTACAAGTGCCAATTGAGCTGGTTTATTTTTTATCTTTTTTTTTTCAATGTATTTGTGAAACACACAGAGGCAATTTCCTCATTCCCTGATAAGCAGGACTGCTGGAAAGTAGTGGATTTTGATTAAGTGCACGTGTAAGTATTACCCTTTCAATCCTTTCTATACTAACCAGCGGAGTTGAAGTGTTCTATTACTAGAGTGATTTGGAATGTCATTGACAACATTTAGCATTTTTGAAAATTTCAGTTGAATTTACTGTCTCCATTAAGAAGGAAAAACTGTAACATTTTAATAATCCAGGCTTAAGTTCAAATTCTTTTTATGCCATTTGCTCTCCAGTAATGCAGAGCTAGAATAGAGTTTTTAATCCTGTTTGGATGGAGTTAATCCCCTGTTTTATCGCTTGGGGAGTGCCAGGCACCTCTTGGCTCTCAGATTGCTCCAGCTGCAGGCAGGTGGACACCTGGGACTGAATGCAGTTGCCAATGCCTCAAGCAGACTGTTAGGTAAAAAGAGCTGCTGTGGAGAGAAGAGACAGGGACAGCAGAAGCCATGGAGAGACATTTCAGAGACAATCAGCAGCACATCCAGGTCGACTGCCTTCCTGTCTCCTGCAGTCTCCTCTAAGGGACTGCTACACTCAAAACCAATACACAGTGGTTCCCCCATCACTCCTCCCGCTACTCAACCAAATCTGAAACCAAGCACCAGCTGACTCAAACTGTGTTTAGCTCTTCCCGAATAATGTATTTATTTAGCAGCTGCTCAGCCTGAGAATGGTGAAGGTTGAAGAGTGGTACAGCTCTCTTTACAGTCAGTTTCTCTATCTTGTCTTTAGCAGTTTTCAGCAACACTTTTTGTTTTCAGTGCGCATCTGTGCGTTTCATTGGGTAAATACAGAAAAGCCCGTTTTGCAAAACAGAGTCCTTAATGTCCTGCATGGGCATCAGTGTATATTGAAATGCATTAATGTTATCTGCACAATGTTTGTTTTAACCTGTCTCACAAATCAATTTTTTTCTCTTTTGAAAAAATCAAGAGGGTCTGAGGTCTTCTCTTTTTTTGTTGGTTTTGTGTTTCTGGGACTGAACTGTTTCATTATCCCTAATTATATGATGAGCTACTTCGAAAATAAAAGGCACATTGAAAAATAGCTCAAAAAGGACAAAAATAGCCCTACAGTTAATTATGTTAAAAATACCAAGCACTTGTCAGCATTCCATTAACATCTTAATGAGGGGGAAATAACCCTCATCTGCCGAAAAAAAAAAAAATTGCATTTAAAAAAAAAATTTCCCAACCTAGTAGCTAAATTTTCATCCTGAAAGACATGGATAATTTCTCCCCATTAAAATCCTACTAGCTGGGTACCTAAGAGTTACCAAGTGTGAAGAGAACTGCGAGGCTTCTACTCTGGTTGTTATTCAGCTAATGTCCTGGAGGAAGATTAATTAGACCGCAAGACCTTATATTAATAGGACTCATTAGAGCAATAGATCTGTAAGGGAAGGGAACGGAGGCTGGACAGCTATGATTTGTGGAGTGATTTCTCCCACATGGCACAGCAATTGCTCTCAGCCTGCATTCATTTTCTCAGTTTAGTTTCTTCTTCTTTCCGTGATGAGGTTATGTCCTGGGCCAGGCAGGTAAGAAGGATGAACCCCAGACCACATCCCTCTTTTGATTGTGGAGGGCTGGTAAGCCGTGTTCTTGGCAGCAGTGATAAGAAAATGGTCCCCCTGGGCTCTTGCAGGGAGTGACAGCACAATGAGGAAAGCAGTGTAGCTGCACTGGTCTCGCAAACGGCAGTACCTGCACTAAGGGTGTAACAAGACTATGAGCTATTTTTATTCAGATATCGCAGTTATGGCATATTAGTCTTTTATTTCAAGGTCTTTCAAAAGGTTAACATCTCTCCTAATTCTTAAAATAGTATTTAAAAACTACAGTTATTTTACTATACTGTCAATGGTATTTAGCTAAGAAAAAGATGCTGGAAGTTCAGGTGGGAAAATGTAGAAAAAGCTCCATTTTGAAAAGTTTATGATTTACATCAGTTCCCCTCACAGAAAAATAAATTTTGTACACAAAATATAACTTCCATTATATATGTGTGTATATATATGCGTGTGTGTGTACTGACAATAGCAAATTAATAGTTCTAAACATTCTTATATCTCAAGAAGAAAAATTACTAGAGTTACTTCTTTCTTCCACCAATATAATCTATAATTATCTGTCAGAAGAACAGGTTTGCCTGTTTTAATCTGTAGCTGTCCTTCCCATGCTTCAGAAAAAAAATAAAACAAACCTTACTTCCAAAGCATATTGGTTTATGAATACCTAAGAGTAAAAAACCAAACATAAAAACAAGGAAAAAAAACCCTAACCTGTGCTCTGTATTCCTTCAGGTAGATGAGTGATCTCTTGGCAGTCTAAGCATGTCACTGAGCAGCACTGTTAGAGGGAAAGTGCACTTCACCATGGACATTAACTATGCCTTCACACACCAGTAGACTTTCTCAGGGATTTAATGCCGCAACTTCAGCAATTCATCTGAATACTCCTTCCTCAACACTTTTCTATTTCACTTCTTGAAAAGTATGCTATCCTGCTGCAAACATGTGACCTGTTAGGTCGTATTTGGTTGAAGTATTACAGGTTCAACATCCTAGTAGCTGCTCTGCTGTGTGCTGATGGGTGAAGCAGGGAGGTGTGCTCTACTGCCTAGCTGCCATGACTATTGATTACCAAATGAAAAAAGACCTGTTTCAGGCCTCTTTGTAGAAGGTCTCTGCAGCCCAGAAGAACATCTGTTGATGATGCATATTTTTATCATGCTATGAACACCAAAACAATCAGTGACATTTTCGAAAGATTTAAGGGTTGTGGGATACTAAGTCTATACACTGTGGGATTGCCTTCCTCAGAGAGACTTCTGAGGCTCAGACTCAAAACAGTGCATCTTACAGATGATGGGGATGGCAGCGACTGTATGCTACAGCCACTAAAACTCAGCAGTTAATGTACCACTGTGTGTGATATGTTACAATTATCGTCTATACTACGTAATTAAAAATGACATCTACTAGCTTTTTACTTTTGACCACTGTAGCCATAAAAATACCATTTTTTTATGAAAAAACAGTCTAAAAGTACATTAAGAATAATCCTCCTCCATTCACAACCAATAATTAACACTTTGCTCTGTCTGCATGTCTTTACAAGGACATTTTTTTCCCCTCAGCTTTTGCAGCACCCTACCGAGACAGTCATAGCTACCATTTAGATGAGGAAGAAACTAGGGCTTTATTACTTTACTTTTCCAAACAGATTACATCATGGTAAATTGCAGCATGTGGAAATCCATTTTGAAAGATACAGAGAGCGGCAGACTTTATATTTTGATTAAATGAACCACCTAGATTTCCAAATTAAAGGCTTGTTTTATGATGCAGCCTATTGCTCGTTTAGCTGCTTATCTATGTTTCCAGCATCTGAAAGGATACAGCATACAGCTATAGCCAAACCAATAAGATGCACAAATTAAACTAGTAAATATCATGCTGAATTCAGAATGATAGTCACAGACATTTATAATCTCCAGCAGCAAGATTCTCAGGCCGCCAAATGCTTTTACTTTAAAATGAATGTCAAGGATTTATCTATATTTGGTCTCGAACACACTGCAGGAGTGCAATGCATTCTTTATTTGCAAATGGTAGGAAATTTTTCTGAGTAAATACATAAATTGGCACCGCCTATCTTAATGGAAAACCTATTATTTTAATTACTAGAGGGTGGTGTACCCTTTTGCTCTGGATTTTTTGAATTAGTAATTAATTACTTCATCACAAATAAATCCCCATTTATTTCTTTAATTTCAGGGAATTAAAATGAAGATAAGTAATTTTAGAGAATGCTCAATATTACCCTAGGGTTATCAGAAGGACAAACAGTACCATATGGGAGAGAAGGGGCAGGATGCAGATTTAGGAACAACTGAAGACAGAGAAAATTTAAATGTAAAATAATATACGCAAACATTTCTGATTATTGGTATTAATGAATGTTTATCTTGCAGACTCTGTTGCCAAGAAGTAGAGGTCATCTTCACCAATAGACTAGACGTAAAACTTGATCACTGGAGTTTAAAAAAAGGAAACAAATCCCACAGCACAGAGTATACGAATCCTGATTAGGAGACATGTCAAACCCTGGATGTTGTCATAAAAAAATTGCCCAGTTTTTCTTTACAGACACCAAAACTCCTTCAGCTGGCTTAGTTTTAGAGCCTTTCCTTTACCATTGCATGCCCCTACTTCAAGTAACATCAGAGCATAATCCAACAGGAAACCTTTTCCCTTTGTTTGATGTTGTCTAACTGGTCCTTGGACTGACTCAAATCATCACAACACTTTGGACTCAAAAACATTTCAGGTAGCTGGCACTTATTTGGATTTGCTTCCTCTAGAGAGATGGAAAAAACAATTCCAGTTTATCAAACCCACTGTGTACACATTAAGTACTACCCAAGTTTTAAATGTAAACATAAAGTTTCATCAAGCAAACAGATACATTCTGGCTTATGAACTGGAAAGCAGAAATATGAAAGAGTAGCATTTAAGTAAAAGAGAATGTTAAGAAAAAAATGAGAAGAAAGAAAAAAAAATCTCAAAATCTACCTGAAATCATTTTATTCCTCCAGCTGCTGCTCAAGGTCTTGATGAGGTTTTCCTCAAGCAAATACTTAGGGAAACAATTCAAAAATATCCTACCTTTTCAGCAGTTGGTGTTAAGATTTTATGATGTATGGACCACCATGAATTTTTCAGCTGATAAGCAGCTTTTTTGAAGCAAATTGAAAAGGGCTATGTTTTTAGTTACTTTTGTAGTCCCGTTAGGAATAATTCATGCAAATTATTCACCAAAGTGTCGTCTTTTGTAGTGGACTCCTGACTTGGGTTTTCAGTTCCTTATCTGAACCTGAGGGTTTGCCTGTAGCTACTAGAGCGCAGTCATTTCTTAGTGTTTTAAAACTTCCCTGTTGTGGGTGAATTTAGGTTTTTTCTTTTATTTTGTTTCATACTTTTCTACACACACACACATATATATGTTTACAGTACCATCTTGTGCTTCGCTGCTGCTTTGTTTGAGTATTATATTTTTAATAATCACCTGAGGATCTTTGAATTACTGACCTTTTTACATGTTTTAGCCTTTTTCCTCTTCAAAAGTCAGTTGAGTTTCATCTCTTAATTTAACACTAAGACAGGGTTTTTTTTAAACCACTGTCCTTTATTTCTTTTAAGTGAAAATAGGGAAGGTTTTAAAAATTTTTTGTCCTTTTTCTAGCGTTCTCTTTTAGAAGACTACACAGAACTTATTCCTATATGCTGCTGGTTTTAGGAAGTTCTAAGTGGCATTATACTAAGTGTAATGGCTGTATAAACAAAGGATTTATTCTTATCCTTGTAGCGAAGGTGGCAATTTTCCACCAGCAGAATGCAATGCTAGACATCTGTTTTAGGTATTCTCCCCGTTTTCTTGATTCATACAATGGTTTGAAACTCTGTTCTATTACTTCTCCAACAGTGATATTGAAATATAAGCCCAAACCACAGCTTGTAGTTGCGTGGTTGTTTTTTTAATATGTAAGATGATAGAGAGCACTACATATGTTGAACTTTTTCAGTTCAAAGAGAAGGAGTAACACCCTGATATTTTAAGCAGAAATCACCATGTATAAAGATGTGCCTGAAAGTAGGAATAGAATTTAGAAAATTAGACAAACATTTCTGCAGAGAGAACATGAGAAAGAACTTCCTTCTGCTCCTGAGAGCGTAATTTTTAAGTTAGTATTGTACAAGCTATGACTATATTTATGTATCTTGTCTTGTCTATGTTCTTAATTTATCATGACTCCAGCACTAAATTATGGAAGATGAGAATCTTCCATAAAGGCAAGAAATGTAGACAGGGTACAGAAAAGGAAGGGTTCAACAAATGGCTGTGATAGAGTAACAAGTCATTGAGCTCACTTATTACTGTTCTAAACAGAAAAAAAGAATTTGTGCTACCCTAACTAGGTATGAGTGCAGTACGTGGATCTTATTTTATAAGACTGTCTGTGAAATATTTTGCTTTCTCTGCTGATATGTCTCAGGTACAGCGTCCAAACAAGTGTTTTTTGCAACATGGATCCTAAAATCTGAGCTTTATGATTCTTCGCTCTGAATTTTGTGGCAAAATTACACTTCAATAAAATCAACTAGTTAGGCTACAAAGGCTGTCTTCACACTCTACTTTGGTACTGCAGTAATTTTTTTCTGGTCCAGAGACAGATTTTTCTCTAGTGGATATTTGGAAATTGTGTCCTGCACATTGCATCAATTCACATCTCCCTTGCAATGATGCATTAATTCCCCAAATTATTTGTAAGAACAGACAGCATTGAATGAATTGGTTGTTCATCCTCTGTATGCATTTTTTTGCCTGGCCTCCAAACCCAGGTGCTCCAAATTTCCAGACAGTTAATCTGCATGGACAGCCCTGCTTGATTCTTCAAGGAGTACGAGGTGAGGCAAACTATAATTCTGAATACATCAGAAATATGATAAACCCTCCCAGACACATTTGCATTAATTTCGAAGAAAAGAAATCATTATTAGATCAACTGGAATATCTTCTAATTACTGATTGTACAAGTTTGATGAGGATCTGCTGTGATTTAAACACACATGCCTGCTGGTAAAGAAACAGAATCATTTGTTGTTTTTACAGGAAGCTTTCCTGATACCATAATTTTGCGATTTAAAAAAAAAATATTTTACAAAGAATATGCAAGAAAAATGTATTAGGGTTGCACAACAATTAAGTTATATATTTCATGTGGTTGAAAATAACTAGATAAGGAAAAAATGTGTGAATTTTTTCCATGTGCATATTCATGGGATTTTTTAATTGAGTACCTACTTAATCAAAGACAGATTAGACCCTGTATGATACTAATTACAGGGCTACTACAGCTACCGGAGTGTCTAAATTCAAACATCTTGAATTAATCAATCCTTATGCATTGCATATTTGAACAGATTTCCTTAACATGACTGTATTTCTAAATGAAATTAATCAGCTGCTGCAACGCACTGCTCAGGCTCAGTCTAGCGAACAAAAGGGGAGAATGACACCTCCCAGACACTGAGTCATGCTAGTTCTTGAGTGGCTTGCCACGTGGTGTTTTTAACGAATCCTGAGAACATTATGACTACCCCCAAGTACTCCTGTGTATGAATTGAAAAAGGCACCAGGATTTTATACAATTACAAGCATATTCAGCAAGGCAGCTCCTGACCTCAGGGGACAAGGACGCCTTGAAATCCATCACATTAGGTGCAGCTGCTTTTTCTAATGTCCTCATGGCCTGTTTTGTGTTTAGGAGCCAAGAAGGAAGACTGGGTATCAGTTTTTTTCTTTTTTTTTTTTTTTTTTTCCCAAAAAAAAAAAAAATTTAATTTTTTTTCTTTTAAAAAGAAAACATTTAAAAATCAACCTCCNTCCCAAAATACAAGAGAATTTAGATATTTTTCCTGTAAAAAGGACACACTTAGAAATTAACCTACCTCCAGAATCTTTCTTCCAAGTAGATGAAAAACTGAGTTTAGACAATGAAAAGTACATCCAATTAATATCAAATGGAAATGAAACATTTTCAGTAGTCAGAAGTGTCCTCAAATAAGCACTTGATAACAACACACCTTTTCCAAATGATGCTCTCCTAGTAGAAGTGCCTTGAATAGTTGTGTATTACATATATAGTATTTGTCATGAAAACAAAAATATATTTTCTGTGTATCTAAAACTGGAATGTGTATCTATACAGCATGATTTTGTCGATTTAAACAAAATCCCTAAAGAGGGAGGCAAATTTTCAGGGTTCTTTAATTTATAGACCTTAAAAATTGTAAAAAAATGGACTTGTTCCCACCCAGTAACTCAGTGACAGTGATGTCACATCTCTACTGTGAAGTGGGAGGGATGTCGGGGGCTCATGCCTTCCATAAGGACTGTTCACACTGGAAATGCCTGCCTAGACTCAGAGTGCCATTGAGGTCTGTGCACTGCACCTTGGGTCTGCACCATTGTGTCTGTGCAGTCTCTGGCTCTTGGGGCACCACAAATACCACTTTCTGTAAGAGATTTTTTAGCAAAAAGTAAGCAGCATCTACTCACAACATTCCTGCAGTGTAAAGAAATAGTATAACCATATTATTGCTTCTTTTCTTTTTTTTTCCTCTTTCAAGTCTAATGCAGTAATTCAAAGGAGATATCATTTAGTTATTGTCAGTTGTGACTACTGGACTGAGATGTGGGAAAGATCAGTAAGCCTGTCTGTCTGCCCATTTAAGCCTATTAAAATGTTACAGTTGTCTCAAAGGGAAAGAAGTTTTCTTCTCCTTCGTCCCATTGACATGATGAGGAAAACCCAGATCATCGGTAGTATTCCAGTTTTAGAACTCATCTAATCTATTACAAATTAATATCTGCATGCAGATAAGCAAGCTGCAAGGATCCTTTAGGAAGGAATGCATTTTCATATTTTTGTCTTACATAAAAGCATGTTTTTCAACCTCTGTTTCTCAAATACTGTACATCAGATCCTGGAATGGAAGCTGTCAGCCCCTTCCATGCATGTGGATGGGTTTGGGGCTTACCAATCACATATTGATTCTGCAGAGGACATTATACTAGAAAGAAAAAACCTGCTGCTTCTCTTTTTGCTCTTCATTCTTCAGTCTGCTGAGAGGAGATGCACACAAGCTCTGCTTCTATCTGTTTTTAGTTGCAAACCCAGTAGCAGAAATGTGGGTTGATGACAGCGTACTGGGCTACTTGGGTCACTGATGTAGACTGAAAGGCGTTGTTTTCTCAAGTTTAAATACTTTGTGGCAGTCACTCCTGGTTTTCTCAGGTGCCAGTAACCCATTGCTTCACTTTTGCAAGCAAAATCAACAGGGCCAGGGGACGGTTTACAGGAGACAAAGCTGGGCTGATGAGTAAAAATCACACAGTCAAGATGTGAACTGAAAAATCTGTGTAACAGCTTAGCCTGGGTGCTTCTATGCATTCATTACCTGACATGCATTTATTTTTCTTTTTTGAAATAATTTCTTATAACATTTCTTAATGCGACAAAGTACCTTCACTCTAGTCCTTTAACAGGACTGAACGACTGACAATGAACAGTTTATTTTTATTCTTTTTCCATGGTGGAAAAGATCAGTCACATTCCTTTAAAAAACAATTTGAGAAGCTGGGTTAAATGTGGGATCTGACATTATTCACAAAATAACTGTGGTGATAAAAGGGACAGCCTGATCAAAGGAGTAAGGAGAATGAATTTTAGGTAATGAAAAACCCATTATAGAGGATCAAGTGAAAAGGTTTGGTAATATGAAGAAATTCTATTTGTTTTCTAATTCTGCTTTTTCAGAACTTGCATCTGTTGATAATTCAGACAGCCGGACATTTCCTTTTGTGTTGCATTTCTTTGGAGCTTTAAAAGGTACAAAAGACCACAAAATTTTCTAGATCGCTTTCATAAGACTCAATCATCTTGCAACTCCTTGAGTATATGACAAGGAAAAATATTTGTGAATGTGTGTATTTGCTTTCTATTCTGACTAACAAATGACATCACTAATGATAATTGATGACATTGAGCAGTTCTGATCCACCAGCCACCAAATCCTTAGCTAGCTAGTAACCCTTGGGGTATGCATGTCAATAAACCCTTATATTTCAGAATATAGGAATAGAATAATAGTGTCACAGAAGACAATCTCCAGGCTATTTAAAGAACAGATATTTCACACTAAGATTTATGTTAGTGACTGTTTTCCTGTGGGAATTACCAGGAAAAGCTGAGAGAACTTTCCCTTACTCTGTGCCAGTAAAAAGGTTCTGGGGGAGAAAAGCAGAGGATTTGAAGAGATGGACAGTGTAAACACAGGTGCCAGGCAACGCAGTGCCCTGGCATAGCTGCTGATGGCCCAGGTACATCAATGCTTTCATGCTCAGGAAAATACCTTAGCCCTGATTACCGAAATGTATCAAAAACTGAAGCCAGCATCAACTGTTTTTGTGTAGATGAAGAGTAGAAAGTAGAACATGCTACTCCAGAGGTTTTAATTTACATTTAATTACAAGTCTGAGAGATAGCAGACCAGCTAAAAGGCAGGCAAAGTGCAAGAAGACTGGCATAAACAGCTTTAAATTACACTTCTCTACTGCATGAGTAGCGGCTCATGGACTTTGTGCAAAGCGCACAGTACTTTGCTGTGTGAGCTGCTTTCAGCCCAAAGCCAGGTTTAACCCCTATTGGAGCACCATTGGAAGTCTGCTGAAAAGAATAGCCAGAAGAAGGTGGTGAAGGGTTTACAGAACAAGCTGGATGAGGAGTGGCTGAGGGAGCTGGGCTTATCTAACCTGGAGAAAAGGAGGCTCAGGGATGACCTTATCACCCCCTACAACTGCCTGAAATGAGGTTGTAGCCAGGTGGGGATTGGTCTCTTCTCCCAGATAGCAAGCGATAGGATGAAGAGAAACCTCAAAAAGCTCCAGGGCAGGTTTAGATACATATATTAAGAAAAAATTATTCTCCAAATGGGTTGTCAAGTACTGGAACAGGATGCCCACGGAAGTGGTGGAGTCACCATTTTTGGAGGTATTTAGAAGAAGTGTGGGTTTGACACTTAGGAACGTGGTTTAGTGGTGGACTTGGCAGTACCTGGTTAATAGCTGAACTTGATAACCTTTAGGGTCTTTCCTAAACAATTCTGAGAGAGTTTGAATATGTGTTTTCCCCCTCTGCTTTTAAAACTGTAGCTTTTGAAGGCTTGGGTTTTTTCCAGAGCTTGCACTGGTCACCAGTGCATGCAGCTGTCTGCACAGGCAGGTTTGGGCTGCTCTGTGCAGCTGCAAGTGCTTTTCCCTGTACACCACCAGTGGCCAGGGACTCCGGCCGCGCTGTGCTAGCATTACACCTGGATAAATCCTTCCTTGCTAGTGTAGGGGTGTAAATGGCAGCACAAAAATTGGTGAATGTACCTGTACTTTGCCCTAGACAAATGAGGAAGTTAAAGAGAGCACATAACCCTGAGTGGCAGACCCTGGTATGTGCAGCTGAAGTTGAATTGCTTATGACAAGTGAGTTTTCAAAGGACCTGATTGTGTGTGACAATGGCAAGGGGAAGGAAAAACAAGTTTGCTCATCTCTGTCCAAACTCACGGCAAGGCATATACGGGCTGCTGAAAACTCAGCTAGCTGAGACTGTCAAAAGAGCACGTCAGTGTTATTTCTGGTGTTCTCAGATCAGAAGCTGATGCAAGCTGACAAGCACTGTGTTTGACTGCAAGGGTTCATATCTCCAGTGGTTTTAGTCAGCTTAAGTGAGCTCTTCTTCCTCTATTCTCATCACTGTCTTCTGTTTTACTTAGAGAGCATTGGGACACAAATTAAAGAGGTGGGTTTATTAGCGATACTTACCTCTAATGCTTCTGTAGGAAACTTACACTAGCAGAATATAAAAAGTGGAATGTTGCTCTCAGAATATCAGATGATGCAGCCATTAATTGGCCTCTTGATGAATGCAACTAATGTGTTTGTAATTATGGGAACCAGAATAGGTGCCTCTGGCAGTAACACTGCAATGCAGGTGTGCTGTACAGTGGTGCCCACAGCCCTGTCACGGCACACACTGCAGCCAACACTGTGAAGGCAAAATCAGAGCGTGTACTATCCACTGGCACAGACTATTTTCCTCTGGAAGAAAAAAAAAGGTGGAAGATGGAGAAAAGAAAGCAGTAGTGCCATCTGAACTGAAGAGACATCTGGACCATAGGGGAAAAGCAAAGCACACCTACCCCAATTGGAACCAGAGCTGGAGGTTACCTGTCTATAAGGTGTGGTGCATATCTCAGTTACTTCAGCAGAAAAACAGGGAAGGCAGTAAGTTGCAGTGACTGCAGTATGGAAACTGAACTAAAGAGATGCTGAGAAAGCTCATTCATCAACCAATAGAGGTGAAGAAGACAAAGGTAAATGAATATATTCATTTTTCTGGGAACAGCTTCTTCTTTCACTGTATTATCAGACCTTCCACTGAACTACTTTATATCAGTGACCAAGAACTCTAAACAACAAATCCTATCCTTAACCACGTAAAACAGTTTTAAGAAGTCATTCACTGATCTGTGGGTCTGGAGATCACCACATCATTTGATAAAAAATGTCAGGAGTACATATATGGTGAATTTAGAGCAGATGAAGAGAGGATAAGATGCAGATTGCTGTGAGAGGAAGATTTACAGGGCTGGCCTACTACTACAAATCTGTTTCTAAAGAGGGCTTTGGTGTAGTACAACGTCCTGTCTATGGTCCACATCCGTGTGTTGTTTCTTCATGGTACACAGAGAAGGGGACACAGTTTCAGAGTTACCACCCTCAACTCAGTCAGTGCTGCTTCTAAGGAAGAGATTCTTGTGACTGAAACAGTGGGTCTCAGAGACTGTAGACTAGGTGGCTCAAAAATCAATCAAGAATAACACATTAAAATGCAAGACTGAAATCTGCATTTATCTCAGAAAAGATGAGAAGAAAGCTGCCCAAAACTCTTGCACAGATCTTGGCAGAATAAACACTGTTGAGCTGCCAAGTAGGTACCAAATTCAGCTTCATGAGATTGGGGGGAAAATTTTCATTTGTCTTCTTTTCACTTCTACAGCAAATTATATGTAAAGAAAGTGTGAATTCAGCTCCTTACCTAGGAAGATAATGTATATTGAACAGTGATGCCCTAAAAGGTAATGAGCATAGATGAGAAAACCAAGTTCAAAGACATCTCTCAGCCTCATATGACAATATGTTTAAGATTTCTTGTCCATGACCAAATGCAGCCTTTTTAATTATCACAGATTTTATTGACTGGCTGAATTTCACAGAACTTAACACTGGAAATTTTTATGCAGAAAAGCAGACATCTTGACTAGGCAGGTTAAGATGTAATTATATCCTTGCCCATGCTTATCTGGCGTTTGGCATGTACAAACAAATGCACTCGCAGATTTCACAGCACAGTGGATAGAAGAGCCTTCTCAAACCGCTGTCCTACTTTTGGTTGTTGTGGAAATTAGAGAAAACAGCAGCACAGATGCCCTAAAGTGGGAAGGGAAATTTTAAATATTTGCTTAGCCACTAAGTGACCAATCTTATACTTGTTCAACCCAAATGAAGGCAATGAGGCTGCAGTGGTCTAATTCATCAGACTAATGAAAGTGGCCACAATGCAAATGAACAGTAGAACTCCCGTTCATCTCCCACTCTTTAAGGAGAAAAGTGGTTCCAGTCACTCGGCAAAGTGTTCATGGTTTGCTTTGACTGACATTTTGTCCCTAACTGTTGGACATTTCTGATGTCATTACCTGCCACCAAATAGTTTTGAGGATTCAGCTCCAGGTCCTGTCCTGGCGGACTTCAGGTAGAATTGTGCCAGGCTTCAGTTTATCTGGAATTTAAAGCAAATATTTTACTATTCATTTCCCAAATAGAAATAGTTTTTATAAATATCATCTTTTGTGATTGGCTTATTTGTCAGCTGAAATAGTTGCTGTTTCAAATTAAATGGTTATTTGTTCTCCTCATTCCTGTGTGATTCAACGCTTGTGCTGAGACTTCATCTAAAGATGTTAGTCCAATAACATTTTGATGATCATGACATTTAAAATTTGCTTTTTCTTGTCATATAGCAGAAGTCTTTAGCACACACACAGAAATGCAGGCATATATTTCACATTAGAATTAAAAAATCCTTTTTATTTAATCATTGTTGTTGAACAAAGATAGAAAGTCACATGTGAGATAAAATTACATATGTAAATACCAATACAAAACCTTATCAGAAAAGCTGAGTTGTTCATTAAAAGTCAGAA
This sequence comes from Oreocharis arfaki, assembly GCA_013398015.1. NCBI lineage: Eukaryota > Metazoa > Chordata > Aves > Passeriformes > Paramythiidae > Oreocharis > Oreocharis arfaki. The sequence goes on along the minus strand of VZRR01008206.1, from coordinate 111,929 downwards.
AAAAATTAACACAATCACTGTTTTCCCTTATTACAGAAACACATGGAGTTCACCACAGGAATTAAATAAGATGTCCTTTCTTGGGGATTTCACACTTATTTCCAGGGGCATAATCAATTGAAACAAGGTATTGCGCAGTTTCTTAAATAGGCTTAGGTTTTCATAAGTCCCTTTAACAATATTATCTAAGAGCAAAACAAAATATTAAGACTGTTAATAAGTGTACATTCTTTTTTTATCTACTACAAACAAGGGAAATAAACTTTTTAACTGGAAAGGGGAAAAGAATGAAATTAATAATGCATAACATGCCAAACAAGCCAAATATTACAGGAACTACTCTTTTAGTAAACTTGACTTCCAGTACTTGTAGGTATTATTGGTAATAGCAAGTACTTTTTTCACATGGATGTAAGATCTGATATTATTTTAAGCACTCCTTGAAATTCCTTCCTTATTCCATTTTATTTTTAGTGTAGGCAAATAAACAACATTAAAAGACAATAATCTAGCAGCAGCTCCTGCAGCCACAGAGTATCATGGGTTTCTTCAAGCCACCCAAGACCTCCTGCACCACTTCTGACTGCCTTTGACTCTCCACATATCTGGAACAATTATCACATCCCAGGTGTGACGTCTCTCCGTCTCTGGGGAATCCTTCACTGAATTCTCTTAAAATCTTATCCTTTAAGTCAGAAGTGTTACTCTGCCCCCATGCTTTTTTCTTCTGTTGTCCTCGCTCATATGACCTGTTTTTCCTAATCCTTGTACCTCGTTACGTTTACCTCATTTACTATCTGTTTTCTTTTTCACATTCAGGATAAACTGAATGTTCTGCAATGCTGCTGTGTCTGCTGAGCCACTTGACTTGACTCAAGTCTTTTCAAGAGGTGAAATTTCGGGCAGGGACACTTTGTTGGACTAATTCCTCCTGATTTTAAAGGGACTAAGAATTCCTCCACAGGCTGTAGGAACAAAGCATCAGGCACCTACAACAAACACGAACCATAAAAGTAACCGAAACATTTCATTTTCCTTCTTTGACCTTTTCCTTGAGTGCCAGTGGCACGGTCATTTGGAAGTACAGTATTCATGGTGGTGAACAAAAGCTATGTATTATTGTGAATGGGTAGGTGCAAGGATCTGCCTTGCAGCATAGTCCTGCCTGTATCCAGCATGTGTCTCGTAAGGATTGTGATCAGTTTAAAGTACTGTCCCTCCTCCTAGCGTGTGATCGGGACATTCAGGGAAGCAAATTTCTATCAATACCAAGGACTCACTCAGCACTTACCAAAGAGACAGGTCTCATTTAAGATATATTTAGAGATAGTGAGTTAGACTTAAATGTTTTGCAGACCTTTAACTGGCCTTTTACAGGGCCATGACCTTCACAGGGTCACGAACTTCACCCTCAGGTGATAGTTTGGCAGTACATTAAGTCTGACTTTACAGCTCCTTGCACCAGATCAAAAAATCTGAGTTGAAATATTTATCTATCATCTTACTGTGGAAGTTCAAATGCAATAAAAAATGCTAATATTCTGTCAGACTGCCTGTGAGATCGGGTACATCTGTCCCTAACATTCAAATTTGAGCATTTTTTTGTGTAGAGTATTTCTTTAACACTTTAAAGTCAAGAGAATTTTACATGCCACTACTCTGCAGAACCTTCATCTGTACTTTTTTTTTACTGATCTGTTGAAATTTTCCTGAAGATAATACAAAACTCAGATTTAACCCAAAACTTTGCCATGGTTCATTCACAGCTGAGCTCTTCATTAAAACCTTCCTCATGTCTCCAGCATTTACACACATTTCTTTCATTGTGCTGCTTACAAAATAAGACAGAATAAACATTCTGCAGTGGATCAAATTATTTTATTGACCTAGTGGAATAGCAAAACCCCTTAAATTGGCAAAGAAGAATTTGTGAACTTGTCAAACCTTGATAGTGCTCTGCCTTTTACACTTCATATTGTCAGCTTAATGGATATGACTTAACACAGGTAAGTTTTCCCAAGGTGATAATTAGCACCTTTTGCTCAAAGGTTTGCTTTTTTAAAGGTGGTCACCACATACTATTGCTCTCAAATGGTACAGAGGTTTCTCATTGTCTACTTGCTTATTTTTCTTGTTTTCTGAAACCTCAATGCATGTACATACTGTATAGAAATTTGGCCCTCTATAGGAGAGAAGAAATATTTTTGCACTAGTGTTTTCTTCAATAGAGTGTTTGGCTTTCAAATTTCAGCATATATGTAATGCAAAAAGACAGAAGTTAAAAGGATATCACAGATCTTTGATCAGCATCCCATCAGAATCAGACAAAAGCTTCCTCAAGGCTCTGATCTGCTTTCACGTCAACTCCCACTAATACTAAAAATTAAACCAAATAGCAATTCTGAGGATTACTCAGGAGTAAATAATGATTTATCGCATTAGATAGAAATCAAGAAGTAAGTAGAGGAGAACTCAGCTAGACAATTACTTTATTGCTTAATTTTTATGTTGCAAATCTCGTGTTTGATATCTATGCTTGCAGAAGAACCCATTCTACACTCAGAGCAGGTCATAGAGGTGTTTAACTCATTTGGATGCCACAGATTAAAGTGAAGTTGATCACCTTATTCCAGAGCACACTGCACATTTGTTTTCATTTGATGACTGTCCACTATTCCATTTGGTATGACTGACTGGCATTTCATCAGGAAAGATTAAAGACTTCACTGGATTTATTAGACACAGGCTTGCATTTCATTGCCAAAACCGTGGATAGTTGCACAAACACTAACATGATTCATGGTTGCTGAAATGTAATTTGTACAGATCTTTCATTTACTCTTACTCAGCAGCACTACTCATGTTCAAGAAACTGTCATCACATGAATGTTAAGGAGTGAAGGTTTTCCAAAACTGCTGCTCAAGCATCCAACTCATGATCAAAGAGTGAAGTTGAGGGGAAAATATCATGGTAAAAGAGGATAAAAAAATTCCTCAAATCAAAAATGTAAACCATGAGATTCAGGTCAAAGTGAAAGAACTGCTTTAGTAATTTCAAAGCATTGTGTTTTGCTTCAAACTTTTAACTCTCAGCACAAATTAAGTCATATTTCTTTAAAATGTTATTTCTCATGAAAAAAATGAACTCTCCATTTTGAGAGATCAAGATATGCTTCTCTGAATTTTCCTCAAATTTTTTTTTAATGTTTAGAACTGACAAAAATTGTTCCTTTTCTTAAAAAAATCTTTTGGTTGTTTTATGAAGAAAGCTTTTTTTCTGCAGGCAAAAATTCAGATTCTTTACCTCTAGGAACACCAGGTCAGATACTGGGGTATCCAACATGTGCAAAAACCAGCCCATGCACTGTGAGTCTAAATAATAAGCAAGCAGAACTGAAGCACCTTCTGTTTAAAACCTCAGGTCTCTTAGGAAAGAGCAACAGGAGAGTACTGATAGAGAGAGGAGCTATCTAGAAAACAGCTGGCATATTTTTGTTACATAAATACACCTGGAACACAGCTCTTTTTTCCCCCTACTTCTCCCTCTTTTAGAGAGTTTCTTCACAGTAATATAAATGATGGCACTTTAAATGTCTTGTCGTTCTTGACTAAGAGACCCTCTGGCTACACCTCTGTTATCTTCCCAGAGTAGTTCTGAGGCTGAAATGATGGATTGCCATTAGTGATGGATGACTTGATGATTCATGGTTTGCACTGTTGACATTAAAGAGGATCACTGAAGGTGGATTTACCATTGATCAGCTTTTACACACAGAGTTGGAGCTGAGGTGATGTGGAATCTATAATTGGCGTTGCAGGAGAGGTGTTAACTGCATTTTCACACTGATTCCTGGCCTGGAGAGGTTCCAGCACTTTTTTTATTGGGCTCATTCCAGTGTAGGTGCATGAAAATAGAGGTGATCTGCCATCTCAGCATTTGCCCATCGTAAGTCAAAATGGTGACATCCCTAACTCCACACAGACTGTGGTTTATAATATGAATGTCCATGTGAGAAAATGCCATAGGAATTTTTTTCTTCCCTAATAATGATGAATCATATTAAATTTAGTTGTCATGATTATGAAAGACTTTCAGTATTGCACTAAATCAACGTACACTTTTTGTCACCAAATCTCGAAATAGACACATGACGTCTGACAGTGATTAATTCCTATTTTAATAACTATGAAATGAATTGTTGATAGAAATGAAAAATATCACATCTGCCAGTGAAAGCAAAAGTAGCAGGACATTTCTAATTTTCCAGTGCTGAACTTCGAGCCAAGAAATTATCTATCTCTCTGAAACAGTTTACTGTACACATGACGGAAGTCATGCATCTCCCATTCTAACTGGAGTCTCAAAAACTTAGGAGTATTAGTGTATTTATAGAATTAATTGACAGGAGATGAATTGCTACCATTAACAACATGACTGACTAAGACTGACTGTCTGACAAAAATCATTCTCATTCTTCCTTTTCAATCTATAACTTATTATTTTCTCTTGAATAGAGCCGAATTCACCCTATTTGACCGAATATTAAATAAGTGACAGAAATTAAGCTGCATATAATCTTTACGGCTTATGTTAATGCAAAGTGAATAATGAACGTGTATATCCCTTACAGTGAAGACAGAAGAATTCTGTCAATTCTAGGTTTTCATAGACAAAAGCTCTAAATACCAGAAAAGGCCGTGTAAAAGCATTAGGGTATTCTGAATACGACATTTACCAACATTAGCGTACCTGTAATTATGTCGTTTATGAATATCTGAAATATATAAAACACTGTAAAAGCATACCCGTAGAGAAGTATATAACCAACTTGTAGGTGAGAATCTACCTTGCAAAAGTAGTTTTTTCTTTCAGAAGGCAAAAGTAATTTCTAATGAAGAGTAACATTAAAAAGATGGCCATGAAGAGTGATGCAGCTTGATTTACAGATGAATACAAAACATTCTGAAGTTTATTACTATGTGAAAACTAGCATCTGAACATCCAAAAAACAACACATAAGTTGCCTTCACTAAGTCTCTAGACTTTCCTCAGGACACCCTGGATATCACAAAACCAATGAAAACATAAATACAATTTAGAGCTACAGTACTTTCTGACTGCTGTTGGTTATTAATGATCTCACTGCTCTTTTGCAGTTAATGAAATGCTTGTCTATGAGTTAGGCTTTACATTATCAGTTCCATTTCATTCACCCTGTTTTCCAGTGTGTGTTAACTGCCTATGATATCCTTCATACTTTTCTTTGGGGATTTTTCCCCCCTTTAACCATGTTTGATATAGTCTAAGCAGCCTAAGGTATGCCTGTTTTTATTCTAGAAGTAGGGACTTATTGGTAATGGATAAGGCTGTCACCTCAGTACTTGTTCAATGCATAACACAGCCCTGCAGGTTCTTTCTTGGAACTGTAAACACAGTAGTTTAAAACAGTCAAATCTGGTTTTGTTTTGCCTTTAATCTGCTTTACTCTAGCTCCTTCCAAAATTGACAAGATAAATAAATTGAGGAAGATGCAGCAGGCTTTGAGTGTAATACAAGAGCCTCAAATTCAGAATGAGAACTGAAATATCCCTGGGTGGCCTTTCAGCTCCTTAAGGTGCATTTCCATGATGCCTCAAAACAGCTGCAAGGCGAGACACATTGACATAAAACTTGCAAGTTTTAAGTGTGGTTTACAGACTTGTCCACAATACAGGCAATGCCAGCTCTCCTTCCACACAGCACAGCTCGGGAGAGACAGCAGACTTTGATACAGTATTCTTGGTGATTAGCAATTGCTCTGGCTGTTTTCCATAGGCCCTGATCTGCAGAAGTCTTTTCTTGGCCAGAGGCAGCTTAGAGAAGATTTGACCCCTTATTCTCCTTTTAACTTCTGTGAAAGTAGATACCATCATTTTACCCTAGACTTACTGCAGCTCTCTCCTGACCTTTCTAACCAAGTGGCACATCTCTAACAGCAAAATAATGTTCCCTAACCCTGAAAGTGAGTGGTAGAGCACAGCTCAAGTCAGGCTGGTTAGACTTCCTTCTTCCAAAAAATAGATTGGCTTCATCCATAGCCTTTGGTGGCCCCTACATCGTCTCTCTGATCATGCCTCTAAACTGGGAATATGATACTTGACTCAAGCCGGGTAACCTGCAAGCATTTAAATGCTGAAGTTCATCATAGGGTAGTACTTGAGCCTGAGCCCAGTGAGTTTCTTAGCAAATATTCAGCCAGTAATTGCACAAGCACCGAATTCAATTCACCAGTAAAAAGAGAACTCAGAAAAACTGAATCCCCCTTGCAAACACACATGATACCTTACTCATGAGAAAAAAGATTGGCCACTGCAGTGATGTTTGCTTTTTGAGAGTCATTGTTCTAGAATTCAGGAGGAACTGCGGGATTTCTGTTACTGATACATTAAACAAAGCAGAAATACACAAAAACAAAGAATCACTCATTCCAATGGTACACAGATATCTAGCCATGAAGAAACTCTATATGAAATAATTCCAGTTAGCCCATTAAACTGAGACAGATAGAAAAGACCCACAAATATTTACTCATTTAATAATCCAAATATCATTATCATTGGTAAAAGTGGTTGATTTAAAAGACAGCACTTACAGAAGAAAACTATTTTCTAAATTTTTTTGCCATGTCTGTTTCTAATATAATAAACCTGACCTGTTTTATACGGAAAATTGTCTAATTGTATAGGTCTCTGATAAATTAGGTCCATACTAGTGTGGCTTCTTGTATAGCATTATTTTGGTGGTGTCAAATATATCAACCCATTCCATTAGAACACCATAGACTTTCACTAGCAGTACTAATCTCTGTAAATATGTGCTGTTTGGAATTGGTCATCAGTTGCTAATCAATGGATAGGAATGTCAAGCTGTTTGTTTTGACTAACACTATAGTAAGTCATACTTTTTTATTCTGGGTGAATATTTAGTAATGAAATTACCGCTTGTTGTTTGCCCAGCCTCTGTTTCATCCTGCAGCATGGCGAATATTTCTGTTCCAAACTGATAGCTCCAAACACATAACTAAGGCTAGCTATGATTGCTCAAACTTGTATTACAAGGAGAAGGACAATGAATTTTCAAAGTGCCTGTTCAGCCAGCCTTAGTGCAATAAGAACTTACACGAAGTCTTTCAGGACTCCCTTCACTAAAGTAGATTTATTGATAATGCATAAAAATGTGTTAGACTTTCCAGTGCAGAGAATTAGTGATCTTTATGACTGCGTAATTTCTACTCTAGGTCACAATAAAATTGCCTTGACATTTACTTTCAGCTTGTGAGAAGAAGAAAAGTACTTGTCTGTCATTCTCCTGCCCATCTGAGTATCACAGCCTTCAAGACCTTCAGGAAGACAACTCAATTTTCCCTATTAGTTAAATTCACTTGCAATATTACATTAGGGATCCTGAATAAAAACCCTTGATGAAAACTTATTTGAAGTCTCTAGTTATGTGCTTCTGGATATGTGTATATATATGATAAAACTATCTCCATAAACAACACATTTTCTTCTACCATTCTATCATATTTTAAGGTAAAGGACATGGTTAGGGAAAATAATTTCCAAAGTATAAAATCCCACAAAATCTCTCCAAGAGATAATATTACAGCCTGGCCACTTCCGTTCATATCTCGTTACAAAACCAAGGAGATGGGATAAGTTTCTAGATAGATAAACTTAGCCACTTCACTTTGTCATTCAGTAATTTGGTTTCATCTCCTGTCTTGTCTGTGTAGATTGCCCTGTCAGTCAAGTGGAATGCCCCAGGTACCAGTCTTTTCCTAGGTAGAATAATGCAAGACATATTGCACTCCATTCTAGCATATTAAGAATGTTTACGGCTCCTGAACCAGCTCACTATCTGTATTTTTCATTGCTCTTCAAAAGGCATCCATAATTTGATTTTTCCCCTAGTCTCCTGCAGTCCTGAGCATTGGTTGGCACTCCTGCAAAATGAATAATCTGTGGGAAACAAAGATCTCCAAATGTCATACATTCAATTATTTCAGTATTATGCGGTGTTATCTAGCAGATGCAGTGTGATTTTTAGCCATCCTGGAAACTGATTTTATCTCAATTTCCCACTACATTATTTATTTAAAGAGATTTCTGTGGTGTTCATTGTTCAAGTACTAAACATTCCTAAGTTCTATTAGAAATGCCTGATTAGGTCTAATCTTATTTTCACTTCAACTGGAGGATATGTTGCCTGTATTTTAGTGAATTTCAGGCTACGCAACTTCTCTGAATTGCAGATCTCTTTCACAGCTTTTGGTGAATAGAATATTCTCTGTAGTACAGGAGAAGATATCTTGAGAAGCACATATTGAGGTTATATACACTTGATCTCATACTTCCACAAGCATATTATTGCTTCTTATGTGGCTTCAGTCAAACCAAATATTTATTGACTTCCCAGAAATTGCATTAATAATTTGGACAGAAAAGTGTTTAAATAAATATTTCAATAAAATACCAAGACTGATTCACAGATTTTCTGATTTATCTTAATCATTAAAACATATAACTAATCAAGATATGCATATGGCAAATTTCGCCTTATCAGCTTGAAGGACGTTTATCACAAGCACAAACATCTTTTGTGGGATTGTAAGGCTTGAATTGACTTCAGTGCTTATGAATGATGTCTGAATTATCATGCCAAGGAAACAAAAGTGTAAAAACAAAAGCGAAGTAATTTTTTTCAATATTGCACAAGATTTTCCTTAAAGTAGATTAACATTAGTATGGACCTGGGAAGTAGATATTTGCTTTAGTGATTGTAGTGGGTTGGCCTTGGCTGCATGCCAGGTGTCCATCAAACTGCTCTATCACTTTCCTCCTTGTCAGGATGGGGAGAAGGAGAAAATAAGATGGAAAAAACCCCTTGGTGGTCAAGGAAAAGGGCAGTTTAATAAGACAAAAGCAAAGGCCAGACACAGAAGCAAATGGAAAAAAAAGATTTTCTCCCTACTTCCCATCAATAAGTGATGTCAAGCCACTTACTGAGAAGCAGGGCTTCAGTATGCGTAGCAGCCACTCCAGAAAACAAACGTCCTAATAAGTAATGCCACCCCCATTCCCACTCCCCGTCCCATTTTTCTTAGCTTTTATTGCTGAGCAGATGCCATAAAGTGTGGAGTATCCCTTTCTTCACTTTGGGTCAGCTGCCCTGGCTGTGTCCCCTCCCAAGCCTGCTGTGAAAGGGAATGTTGGAGAGACAGCCTTGGTGCTGTGCCAGCACTGCTCAGCAGTGGCCAAACACTGGTGTGGTATCAACACCTTTCCAGCACCAACAGGCCAAAGCTGGGAATGAAGATTAAATTGAGGAAAAGATGAAGACTGGGCATATTTTAACTGATTTACAGAATTGAAACCCCAGATTTCTGAGCAAAAAATTATTTAAGTCCGACTGCCATAGCAAAATTAACCTTATTCGTCATTGCACTGAAGAATATTTGTACTTATTTCATAATTCAGTTGAACATTTAGGTGGCTAGGCCAGTATAAATGTGGCCTTAATTAGCATTTTTTAATTAATGTAATTACATAAACTAAAGTAAAAGGGTGCATTAATGCTTCATGGATTAACAAAGTAAGTAAAATTTTTCACTTCACTAGTGAAGTTTCCTGGCAAATGCAGGAAAATTACAGTGATCAAAGCATGGTAGTGTCCTAGACCCAGCCAAGTGCTCTTATCTCTGGGTTACAGAGTCAGACCTCATCTAGTTCAAGGTTTTTTTCCCCAAAATATTGAATTTTAGTGGGTTAATGAGCAAAAATTAATATTCCAGTAAAAGTAATGCAGGATGTCCCCAGCTACACAGTCTCCTCTGAACTAACCCTCCCTTTTGATCCTGTGCCTATGTAGCTAGAACACACTTCCCAAATGAGTGAGTTCTAGACTTAAATTTCTACGTTTAGAGAAGTGTATGGATCCAGGTTTAGCACTTTGATATGGCAATATTATACCACTATAATATGCTGCTATCGGCCTCCTTGAAGCCAGGTCATTGAATGAAAGAGACTGAGACTGTCCGTTTCTGGGGAGAAATGGGTTGGGTGAAATGATTTTAGACCATCTACTAAGTCAGGGGGTGCTGCTGATTTAAGAATTGTTTTGTTGCAAATTGGCATATAATTGATCTGCAATACAATTTAGGTGGGAAATGGGTTAACAACCTCTCAAAACAGATTGTTCATTCAGATCTAGACTTCTGTATTAGAGTATCTAGAAAATATCCTGATCCAAAATGTTGATGCCAGCAGTGCACAAAGCTGCCAAGCATCTGGTAGCCTTATGAAGGGCTTTTCAGGACCACAGCTGATTCTTTCATTGCCTGAAATACTTTTAGGGCTCACTGAAGACTCTTTGAATCTATGCATTCTCTGTGTTATGTTGAATTGGAGGTAAAGTTTCCCACCTCCAAAGAGCTGATCTGACATTGAGCGTATCGTTCACAGAAAATCTTTTCTTCTGCCAGCTAAATAAGAGCAATGACAAAACAGGTTTACCTTTCAAAGATAACCAAGATTTTTAATACAAGTATCTTTTTGTATTGGCCGAAAAAATTGGTAACATTTTGGTTTGTAAAGAACAAATGAGGTTCTCCATAAAAAAGACTTAAAAAAATTATTTCTAACTTTAAAAAATATTTTTAAAAAATTATCAGACTAAAGTAATTATTCTGGATTAATAAAGACACAAATACTAACGAGGATATAGGTAAACCATCATCTTATCATATATCTCATCATAGAGATGAATTCTGCTAGGAAATAGTTTGTAATATATTTAAATCATGGAAATGATCGGTGTACGCTTTAAGTATTTGTGATTAAGCAGAAGCTTAAGACTTTAGTAATGCTGAAACTATATTATCTAAATCAACCTTCTTAATTTTCCTGGGAATGATTTCCCTGTTACTGCACTCATAAGCAATACAATAGAGACATGTAGGAATGTAAGAATGAGAATATACTTAGTACAGCCAAAATCTCAAGTGTTAATAAGTGCAGTGCAGTGGTAAAAGGCAGTCACACCATGCATTCTAAACAGGTAATCTATGTAAGTATGAGCAAGGTATGCCCTTTGTATTATTAACAGTAAGCCATTGTGTATGTCCTGTACACTTGAAGGCTGCCATTACCATTCACAGATGATGCTTTCCTGTTAATAATATAATATTCACAAGACATGAATCATTTAGGTATTTTTCGGAGCATTTTTATTTCTCCTTATTATTAATTCATCAGACATTTCTAACATCCTGATATCATTAATGTATATTGAATTTGAAAAAGATTTTCGTAGTGATTTTTTTCATACTGTAGGATTTATTAATTTTTAAAAATTAATTTAATGAAATTATATAAATATTCCTTGTATTTTATTCAGTATCTACTTATTTTATCTGGCAAAACATGCCTAGCCTTCAAAATGTGTCCTTTGATTAGCTTAATAGCTCAGCTCTAACCCACAGCTAGTAATTGTGTCCATTACCTTTTATTCAGTCAACAGGATTGATGATCGATTAATTGAAGCAGGAATATTGTGGAGTATATGGATAGAATTGGAGGCCAGATCTGTCTCTAGGCACCGCTGTTAAAGATAGCAAAATGGCCCTCCTCTAACTTCTTAGTTTCCCTGTGTTGATACTGTACAAATAAAGAATAAATGCTATTGATAAAGCTGGACCATTTTAAAAGTGAAAGCTACTCCTGTTGAGAGACAGCCTTTCTTTTGATTGCAACAAAAGTAAGAAATGTGAGTATCTAGGACTGCGTGTCTCCCCAGCTTTTTTTCTTTTTTTTTCATTTGTTTTTGGGGTTTTTTGGTTGGTTGGTTTGTTGGTTGGTTGGTTTGGTTTGGTTTTCGTTTTTTTCTGTTGCAGCTTCATAACTTTCATTTTTTTCTTTCCATTCCATTTTTGGGGTGTGTGAAGGGCCCATCTAAAGAAAAATAAAATCCATCATGGGCTACACAGGAAAGATTTGGACAAACTCAGCTGTGGGGTATGGCATTGGGGAGGACTAAGAAGATGGAAAAGGTTCTAAATGCACTGAAAGTATTAGGAAGCATGAACGGAACTTCAAAAATTATTTATTCAGGGTACTGGAGAAGGGGGTATCTTTACAACCCAACAGAATTCTTCAGGAATAAATCAGAGACCCAACTTGCAATAGTTAAAGGAGAATAGCAGGAGAAGACATTAATATCACGCTTGTCTTAATGGCCCACCATGAAAACTTGATAGTCTGCATTCCCAGATGACAAGAGACCATTATTTTCAATGTTCTGTGCAGGATAAAACCTTTAAAACTGTAGCCCACTAAAGCTGTATTAAGATTTATTACAGGAAAGCCATTTAAGTAATTTCAAAAATGTTCCAAGGGTTTAGATTAATAACCATATCATTACTTACTACCTTTTTAAACTAGGATTTAACATATTGCTCCATTTCACCACCAAGTGAGGTTGAGACTTTGCCATCATTCATTTTTCAATGTCTGTTCCTGCTGAGGCTTACCTAAGCATGGATGGGTTTTCTTGCTTTTACATCATGTGATTTTATCTCCTAAACCTATTTGTGGCCTTCCACAAATAGCACTATCATTTGAGTTTGTAAATGTGCCACTGTTGTACCTGGAGTCCACAATGGTACATGACACTGCACGTGCAACCTTAGGAAAGATAAAGAGTGGGGAATCATCATGTATCCTGGTCAGCCTTTTGTGCTCTTGCTGATGCAATGTAGCATGTGTTTTGCATAAATCACTTCAAAGGGGGATTCCTGACTCGTATTCGTTGTGCTTTACACCAAGAAAATTTTATTGATGATAATGTTTGGAGAGTAAAAAGAAATTTCAGAGTAGTTGAATTATAATAGACACAGGTTAATATTTCTATTATTTATTGCTGTCACCATGATCAGGGTGACACGGCAGAGTAAGTTCATTTTTCCACAGCCATTAGAAATGCAATGTCAAAGCTATCAAAGATTAACATGAGAAAATTAATTAATACAGAAAACAGGGAAAGCGTGAAAAAAAATCCTAAAGGCCAACACGCAGAAAGCATTTCAGCTGGTAACATAAAAGTTATTTCTATATGCTTTAATAAATACATCATTTTTTAAAAGAAACTATTTATTTGACTAAGCCTGAAAATATGAGTGGGATAAAGAATTTCATCAATGCTTTTTTCTGCTTTAACACTTCAGAAAGAAATGTTCAGTTTTGACCAGATACTGTTATTATTTTTAATACAGTACATCAGGTACATGTGGTACATAGCACATCTATATATCTCTGATGTAGAGATAAGGCATGTGCTCAGGTTAGATAAAGATTACTGTGATGGAGAAAACAAGAGTGATGGATTTACAGAACAATTCACTTAACTTTGGTTCTTGAAACTATGCAGGAACATAGTTATTCGCCTAAGAGGTCATAACAACCCGCCAATATAAATTTGTCAAGAGCAGCTAATGTCAGATCAGTGTACTCCTTTGATGAGATTACTGGGCTGTGAATTCCAGAAGGATGAGTGCAGTATCTTGATCCCAACAGCCCTCTGGACATAGCTCTATCCAATGATGCAGTGGGCAAGTAAGGAAAAACGGAAAAAAAGAAACTGCTAAAAATTGAGCGCACAAATAGTTGGAAACCAGCATTTTCAGTGTAATTATCAATGGTTTGTTGTCAAATCAGAAGGGCAGATCTGGTTTATCTGGATGATAAAATAGGGCCCATGCTTATAAAACGTGTGTATAATATTTAGCTGTAAAAGGTTTAAAAGTCTCTGAAGGATCAGATTTGAATTCAAATGACATGGGTAAACTGGAGAAAAGGTGATACCACTAAGATGATTTTTCTTAATATCAAATGGAGATATCACATCCAGGAAAGAAAATCAAATGCATAATCATTAATTGAGAATTAACTAGCTGAACAGAATGTTACAGAATCTTGAAGTGGAGAACTAGAAATTCTGGAAATATCTTTCCAACTTAGTTGCTTTTTCCATTAAAGCCAGATGTCATTGGGTTACTGTTAAGACAGGAATTCTTATATACCAAGTTCTTTCTGGTATTTGAGAACAGTCTCAAACATTTCTTAATGACTTAATGCAAACTCAGAGAAAATTAGTAAGAAAGGAAATTTGGAAATTATCTGAATCGAGGAATGAGATTGCTAAGGCTGCAGAGGGAAAGGTAGCATGACAGCATTAAGAAGGAAATCAGAGCAGAGACCATAAAAAAGTTCAAATATGTGAAATGTTAACAAATTAAACAGTAATGAGTAACATTCTACAGTTGTAGTACACGGGACTAGGAAAAAACCAAAACCAAAAGCAAAACCAATTTAAATTTGCTTCAATAGTCAATAAGACAAAATAATAGAAACCATTTCTAAATGTAAGGATTGTCAAATGAGATCAAGCTAGTTTGGGAAGCTGTTAAATCTCTCTCTGAATATTTTTATGATTAACATAGGAGACAAACATCTGTCAGGGGCTGCTCAGTTATACTTGACCTTGACTCAAAGCAGGGAAGTGCACTAGCTTAATCTATAGTCCTGAAATATTAACATCCTTGGGACAGGAGAATGCAGATTTCCAAAAGCTAGGGGGGGGGAAGCCTCTTTTAATTTTATCTGTGCAGTTCACAGAGGAGCCATTTACAAGTCATAGTGAAAAAGAACCTCTTTAAAAATACATGAAGGGCAAATGTGTTTTCTTTATCAGCTCGAACAATTTGGTGCACATTATAATTTCCTTCTTCTGTAACTTCCAGGGTCCCATTGATCTTGTGACGTGGGAGGACTCCTAGGTGGGAATTTGTTACCCTGAGCAACATGACAGCATTAAATCAGTTGTGCTCTGAGAAAAGGAAAGTAGGCTACAGGCATATTTGCATCTCTGCCAATAAACACATTAGTGCTGCAAGTGCAGGAATTTTTACCACATTAATCTGTTAGTTTCCCCTAATAATATTTTTTGAGTGCTACCTGTCTTCCATCTGCTTCATAAGAAGGGTAAGTGATCTGTTTGTCATAGGCCTCATACTGAACTTTGCTCAGTTGGTCTGCTTTATTGCATACATTCATTTTAAAGTTCATAAATGAGAAATCCAATAATATGCAGCTAGAGAAACTGGCTGGTTTTCGTGCCATTTTAGCTAAATAATTATTTCTGTATTGCTA
Organism: Oreocharis arfaki; assembly: GCA_013398015.1. Classification (NCBI taxonomy): domain Eukaryota; kingdom Metazoa; phylum Chordata; class Aves; order Passeriformes; family Paramythiidae; genus Oreocharis; species Oreocharis arfaki. The sequence continues at coordinate 96,683 of VZRR01008206.1, read as the reverse complement.
AAACACAGAAAACTTTCTTACTTTTAAGAATAATTTTAGGATTTATGGAGCATAGCTTGATTCATACCTACTGCTAAAATATTTTTTCCTCACTCTCTGTATTAGCACATCCAGTGTTAGATCTAGGAGAAATTTCTAGATATGCCTCGGTGCAGTCAAGTTGGGATTCATCTTTCCTAGGTTTGCTATGTAAGAGTGAGGCTTCTAGACGGAGCTAGTTCATCTACATCCCTGCTATGGTCAGTGGGTGGAGAAGCACCTTGAGCTGGTGAGTCATCTCACCTGCAGGACTTTAAAGAAAACTGAAACCCAAGACTATGGGATCCCTGGGTAGAATTACACTTCCCCTTCTTCGATGAATAAAGAGTTAAGAATTTGGAGAGGTGGTGACACAAACCAACTCAACCTGGGTGCTGTTGTAGTCTTTTTAGGGGCAGATATAACATACTTTCCTAGACGTAATCTGGAAAAAAAACCCTACCTTGTTAGAAAATTTCCTCCTTGAAGACAAATTTTAGGGTTGGGACTTTTTTCCCTTGCCTTCGGGTGTGAGGGCTTTTTGTGCTGAAGTGATCCCACATGAGGTCAGGCAGGTCCGAAGGTGCACCTTCGGTTATGGCTCCTAAATGAAGCATGTTTTCTTCCCACTCAAAGGCTAGAAAATATTGCACTGCAACTCAGCAGCTGGAGTGGGTGTTGCTGCAGCCTGGCTTGCAGGAAATGTCAGGCAGATCCAAATAGAAAGGCTCAGCTCAGAAATCACAGCGAGCATCTCCACCCACTTGTTCAGAACTGTAAACTCCTTCCTGAGGGCAGGCACTGCACACCAGAGCAGGAGGCAGATTTTTCTATACTAGGTCCACATGGTGAGACTTGCCTAGAAATAAAGACTTCACAGTTCAATCCAATATGAGCCTCAAGAATCTTGAGTCCACTGTACCCATTCTTCAAGAAAAGGGATTAACCTCCAACTCTCTGTTTAAATGGGATCGACTTCTAGTGCCATTTATGCGCTTGTACCAGTGTTTTTTTTAGCAGCTTCTCACTAAGAATTTACTGTGTTATTTTACAGTATTTGATAAATTGCTTCTCAATTTCTTTAACTAATGATCTAATTTGGAAAGTATACACAGTATAAATTTTGGATAAAATGGACTATAGATTAAAATAAGCAACTTGAAGCTCTTCTGACTTTCTCCAATAAGTTGACAGCAGGAACTAGGGGACTTGCTCAAGTGTGAGTGATGTACAATGGGGAGTAACATAATGTTGAGCCAGGAAATTTAAGACATCATTATCTTAATTTACAAATTATAAATCTCATTTTCCACGTCTTCAGTCCTGTGAGCCTGTTCACAGCTGAAAGCTGTGAAACTTTAAACAATAAATGAGAATAATCAATATCCCTGTAAACATGTTGGCTATGTTTCCTACTAAGATGATTAAGCATGCAATTTTACGCTTAGTTTCAAATCTGATGTCAATAATTTTTCAAGCTAATAGAAGTTATTTCATACTGATGAAATTTCTTTTTTTATACAGATATCTACTCCTATTCCTGTGCTGTTATGTTAATGTAGAGTTTTGCAGGTAAATAGATCCCTTCATGAGCCCTAGGACCGGTGGACCCAAGCCAGCTCTGTTTTTTAAAATCACCACTGTGATTTAACAGTGGTTAGGGTAATATTCAACCTGATAATGTCTGTGGACTAGTTTGGAGTGCAGATGGCTAAGAACACTTCTGTCTGAATAAGAAATGGTGACACACATTTCAGTCTGCCAAAATGAATTTTGAAATCTTACCAGAAGTTCAAAATCTCTGTGTAATTTACTGTCCTCTTTCCCTAATCTTTCTCTTCCTTTAGATGAAAGAAGCAGGGGAAGGGGAAGCAGGCATGTTAATAAGAAATGGTTTTTTATTCCAAATATTTCCTTGGGGCTTCCAAATGGAAAACAATTTCTTTCTCAATTCATCCAAAGTACTATTCTCTTTTCTATAAGCTGTTAAACATATTTCTTTTCATTTCAGTAAATCCAGAACTATATTTTCCCAAGGTTTTTTGCTCTTTAAGCATCCTACTATCTTCAAATTCATTTTGGACTCTCCATTTAATCCAGGTGAAAGAGTCAAGTATGACAAGACCTATTTCTGCAATGAGCAGAGTTACCCTCTCAAAGAGCTCATCGAAGTGGCTCTGGTATTAGTACCTAGACAGAAACTGATTAAAACAGACAATGCTACATGGAAATATTATACATTTTAATAATGCCAGAGAGTCTCAAGAGTATGATTGGTAATGGATTCCATCTGGTTTGGTTGTCTCTCTTCTGTCTCAGAATGACTTTATAATTAGCTTTGAATGTATTAAGCCCTGTAATTTCAATCCTGAAATAAACTAGGCGGCATCATAAAAGTTTAAAGGCAGTATAGAGGCTTAGATTTTCATTTTGGGAGATTCACATAGGGGGTCAAGGATTGACTTCTGTTTATCATGCATTCTGATACTTGATTTAAAAGATCAAGTAGGTGAACTGGATATAGCTGAGGATAGTGGATTAAATTAAAATATGCAAAATGGTCATTCAGACAAAGTAAATCTTAATGGGCTTTTTAGCACTGAAAAAATCCTGAATTTTACTTACTTTAAATTGCTAATGCAAAAAATTTACAAGCCATTCAAAAAGGAGATGTGATACACAACATTTCTTTACGTCTCTAAAAAGTAAAATAAAGATTGAGAAACTCACTATATCTTTATTGATGGTGTTACTAATGAGTTTGACTCATTATGCAGTACCTTTGCATCTATTGCACAGAGAATTATTTACGTCTGGAATCGTTTACTCTACAAATTAAACCTTTCCAGAAATCAAATCCCTATGGATACCGAAAAGACACTAAATTTTATCATCTTCATTGGGAAAAATCACTTAAATTAATTTGAATTTGTATATTGTTCTTCAGTTATACAGTTTATATACATTACCAGTCAAATGTTACAGGATGATTACTTTTAAGCAAAGTCTTTTCTAGTTATGAAGCAAAATATCAGTCAACTGAACATTGACTAAACGCTGATCCTAAAGCAACAGAAAATGGAAAAGCTGAATTGTAATCATTAAAGAGATTCAGAGGTGAAAAATAATACTTTCCATCCATCTTGTATAGTCAGTAAAACTGGGAATTATTTAATTCATAACTAGCTAAAATTTATAAACTGAACACTTCAGGCTTCACTAATATAATCTATTCACTAATAAAATTGATTATACAGAACATCATCGAAAGCATGTTTGAGTTGGATGCCTGAGAGAAATCCTTCATCTTATCTGGTGTATATCTCAAAAAAATAAGACACATGCATATATTTTACTTAAAACTGTGATGAAATTAAATTTCTATAAATTCTAGGTTACCTTTTCCAAGGTCAGTGATGGTCAGTCAATGGCACCAATCCAAACTATTGCAATGATAAGTGATGGAGACTGCCACCAGCGAGAATGAACTACGAGGGGTTTAAAATAAATTTGATGTAAGACTACAAAAAAGATTCATTGTCATTGTGAATAATTATGTTGCAATTCTGAACTTATGATTAAAATTAAATGGCTTCTGAATCAGATTTTTCAGCAAATAAGTTCACATAGGCACAGATCTGTAGCAGTCCTTACTGGTGTTTGAAAATTGCTAGCTCTCAGGAAAAGAGGAAACCTAAGAAAAACCACAGATGATGACACTTTGATTCGAGTGCAAAAGACCAGTGATATTAGCAGTAGTAGTTCTAATGCTGTCTAAAAGCTACAACTCTAAGATTCATTTAATAATGTACTGTAATTTTTTTAAAAAAAGCAAGTAAGCAAACCTTACTTTTAGCTTTTACTTTTTAAACAATTTTGACAAAAGGCTTCGTAATGAAAATCCCTTGTAACACGCTTTCAGTGCAGTTGAGCCTTTCGATTTATTGATATTTGTTGATGGAACATGATGAAATGCCAAGATCAAACAGCAGATGTGTAGGATTTTCTCAAATCACAAAATATATGGACTTAAGCCAGTGCCTCCAATGTTCCATAGCTGAGCTTCATTCCTCTAAACCATCTTGTTCTTTCTCTAACTTTCGGTGTGTTCATGTTTCTGACAGTCTCATAACCAGTATTGTAACTACCCAAGCAAGATAGAACTTTTAAGATAAGATAGTCCAGCCCATTTTTCTCTCATTCAAATAATGCTAAACTTTGATTGAGACTGATTTTAGTACAGTGCCAAAAGGAATGAGAGAAATATAATGAAAGACTTTACAAGGCAAGGTATGGGAGAAAAAAAAATAATATTCTCTTATGCTATCTGAAGATGTCCTATGGCATCTTCAAAGACAGCTCTGATTTGATTTAAATTATGGATAACATCTCAAAACATTAGGTCTAAAACTAACCTAAAATTAATCTGGAAGATCACAAATGAGCTGCAGGCAAAGAAGAAAATAGTCCTATATTTCAGTGTATGGTCACAAAATATGTTGGTGCAGCAAGGTAATACAGTTCCATGCATTGCTAATGAATAATATTAAAAGCAAAGCAATAAAGTGAAAATAAATAAAACTGTAATGCATTGACCTCCTCTCAATCCTGTAACACAAATGTTGGGGTTTTTTCATTTGATCTAGCTGTAAGCCATTTTGAATAGTGACAATGAAGTACGAAGGCTTTCACAGAAACACATTTAATCATATATACATATACATGCACCACATAAATTAAAAAGTCTTATGAAAGCCCAACAAGCATTTAACTACATCTACTCACATAAAAAATAACCCCATTTTACTGGTGTCAGAGAATAAAAAATGAAAATATAAATATTAAATATGTGTATAATTGCACACTTTCTCCTTTTCTGGTGATTGTTGTTCATTTTCTTTAACCTGTGAAAGAATTTCCTCTTAGATGCTGTTTTCAAAAATTGACTAAAACCTTCCTTTGGCTGAGATGACAGAGGTTAGGATAAAAATTTACCTTAAATGAAAAAGTAGAATCCACTCTTGCACAGTTTCATCATCAGGAAGCTTGTATCCAGCTAGCACAAAGTAAGAGACAGCTCTGAATTTTAATAAGAAAGGTGTAAGATTGCAAGTAGACTAATTGTTATGCATAAAAATGTACTAAGCCAGGAAAAGTACTAAAATGACAGACTTCTTTGAAAACACACTTAATAATCCTTTATTCTGTGGTTTAAATACATAATCTCTAAAAAGTTTATTTTAGATAAGGCAATGCAAAGGTTATGCTGAAAAAGCAAAATATTCTGAGGGGACCACTGGTGGGAAAGATGAGGCTCTCAAATATGCACCAGGAGCTGAATTTCTTCCATTCAAACAGCCTGTCTAATACCTGCAGAATTTCACCAGGTTGCTTGGGTCAAGTTCATGGCTTCACACACAGCGACATGGGGTCCTTTGAAGGAGAACAGCTTTTGGTTTTAAGATTTCTATAACTGAACACTCTGTCTTATTCACAGTGACCTTTCACACTTAGTGCCAAAATGGTGCACTGTTTTTTTTAGTTTGAGTCTGTACAGCTTCATTTTTCAGACCTAGAACAATTTTATAATTTTTCTTTCCTGCGTTCAATTGTATTATCCCTTTGTAAGTACTTAAAGGTCGTGAACTTGTCACTTCTTTGCCTCATCTTGGATAAGGTATTGATTCTCACTGAAAGCAAAACTGGGATTGTTACAATCCTTTTCTGGCCACTTCCAACTTTTATAGTTTTTCAGCTGCACAAACAGGATAGTAACTTTCACTGCTGTCTCCCTGTCAGGTTCACATTAATGAAAACACACCTTTCTTTCAATAAACATCTGTAATGTTTTCTCACATCACAGATTGTCTCTTTGAAGCCGTACGTGATAATTCCCATATCTTTTAATTATAATTAAAATATATAATTCCATTATAAACTTAGAATTTAATGTTAGGGTATAAGACATAATCTGAACCGGTATCACATCATCTGCTTCCAAAATTCTGGAATTTTTTTTGTTGGTTTTGGTGTGTTTTTTTGTTTTTGTTTTTGTTTTAATAAACACCTCTTTAAAAGGGCACTTTATATAAGGTTAGGTCTAGTTCCTAGTTCGTGACCTATGAACACATATAAAAGTAAAGGGCATAGCATCAAGTTCCCCAAGATGGATGACAGATGACGGATGATTCATAGTGTGAAGCAGAACACATCACACAGTCAGACTGCTAACCTTACTCCTTTGTGCTCAACTTTGTTTTTTCAAAGAGCAGGAAATGGGATTTGTGTATGGGAATTTTGTCCTGTGATTGATAACCACAGACAAATATCACATGTTTGCTGTTCATGCACATGCAAATATCCCATGACAAGACAACGGGATGAACAATACAGGACAGGGAAAGTGATTGAGGAAGTCCCCCAGGAACTTAGACAATCATAGGTAAGTCAATATTATAAAATTGTACAGTCTCTTAAGGGGAATACTTCAGCACTTTCAGTTTATCCTGATCTGTGCCACAGTTTTACATATGGTTGTCATGTTCATTTGGCTAACAGCTTCTTCAACAACATGATAAGCAAGTAAATTTTGTTTACTAAACTCTTGCATTCTGACACAGAAGGGGATCATCAGCAAGCTTTGCTCTATTTAGTAATAAGAGTAGTATAGTGTCAAGTAAAAAAAAAAATCAGAGCTCATGACAATTGTGTGTATCTGAGTATAACTGGAGGTTTAGATTTTTTCACTAACATCAATTGCAGTAGCCTAAAGAGAAACAGACAGGTAATGTGCAATTAAATTGATGCATTCATACATTACAGGAAGCCATATAAAAGTGAGTGTCCCAAAGCAGAGTATCATGTTGGCCTCTAAAGATCAGCATGAGTTATCTGCTAATGATAAATCTGTATTTCCTGCAAGAAAGTCAGTTAATTGAATTTTTCGTCTTTGTACGAGGTAGATCTTGGTCTCTGTTAACTGTACTGTATATATTTTCTTTTGCATTAAGTCAATTGAAAAAGTATGTAACAAGGCATTGCTTTCATTCCTCATCTCCATGTACATATGTATCTACACCACGTGTACAAAGACATATTCCCCTGCACATGTGCACATATTTATACGTTTCTGAGTTGAGAGCAGATGTGTCTTTAAAACATTATTTTTTATTTATTTTGGAAGTCTGAAGAGTGAATTTGAAAATGTAACCTAAATATAACTTCAGTTCTCATCTAAACTATTTTGTTTACCACCATGGAGTGTTTCAAAGTGCATCCATCTACAAGAGCTCCTGAACAACTCTTCATTCAGACATAATGGCAATGCTTCAGGAGTTCCCGTGGTCGTTTCTGTATTGTACTCTGCTATTCTGAATAATGGAAGGAGTAAAACAGATTGGCACTCAGCAACAGCCAAGGGAGGAAAGGTTTGGAAAAAAAATTCTTGCTAGGGATTTGAGCAGATTTCTTATAAAAGTAAGCCTGGTAAGAGAAACAGAAAATGGAAAACTGCTTCTGCAGAAGTAAGCTGGCCACAAGAGAAGACAGTGGTCCCGTTACCTGTTCTTTCTATAACCAAAGAGAATTGCAAATCGATTGAGCCTTCAGATGTGTTCAGGTAAAGGCTATTGTTGATTCTGCGATAATTTCTTCTCAGTTTTTATGGTCTATTGTGACATGCAGTGTTAATTATTTCTTGAAGTGTGAAGTTTTCCTGAGAATAAGGTTTATGCAGACCAGAAAAATAGGCACCTGCTGCTCCCATCAAATCCTGCAGTTATTTGTCAACTGTTTCCGCAAATCCATTATATATGCAACAGAAAGCACAACTGACAGAACAAAATAGCAGTCTAAAAAGAGAAACAAAGGTACCATTTTGGCAGTCCAGCAGCATTCATTTATTTCCCATTTATCATCAGGTAGCTTGACTCCAAGTGTTTGGCTAAAGAAGCAAACCCAAATTGAGTCATAATATAAAATCTTATTCCTGTACACATTTAGGAATACATACAGCATTCCTCTTTCCCTCCTGCATCATTATCAGCTTTTGCTATTTATGTTTCCATTTTGACATCACATAACTTACTTGCATTGAACCGATTTTTATTGACTCTCTCACCATTGTCGAAAGTTTACCTGATTTCCAAACTGCTTTGACAATGTGGTGAATGGACACATTAAGTCTGTGGTAGTTCTATACTACGGACAAAAATCCCCCAGTTCACCCTAGTTCAGAAGGGTGAGATTACCAACATTAGGAAGCAAATGTGACTAAGTGGATTTGTATACATTTCCCTAGAGTACTTATTTCAGCATGACTGGCCTACAGTGAAAGGGAGATTGCTATTTGTTTATGTAATTTTTATGTTTCTAGTTTAGAATGATACTTCAAATGAGAGATGAAAATGTGGAATACCTACTGGAGAATTTGCAACCTGACATTGTGTGTGCACTTAGCACATTGAATTCAAGATGTACTACATTTTGTGAATTTACAATTATGTTACATGGGAAGGCATTTAATTAAAAATATTTTGGAGTCTTAGTTAAGGCTTATCATATTTGCATCTTATGGTAACATCTTTTTTTTCCCCTCCCTTTTTCATCATGAACTATCTGGAGATGTCTGCCATTTGAGATTGTGTGTCATATCTCTTGTTTGCTAACAACACAGAGAGTTTTCTGAACTCTGGTCTTGCCTTTTCTTTTAGTTTTTCTCCTTTTTATTTTAGGGGATATTTTAAAGATCTTTTTTACTTCTCTTGTATTTTCTGCAGCTGTTTCACAAGCCACTGTCCTTGAACCAGTTCTTGTCTCACATAATTTCATGTTAATATCTCCAAAAGAGAACTATGTATGAGATCAACTAGTAGCTGAATTGTGTCCAAAACCATCTTGGCTGCCTTCTGGAAGTATTTTGTATAAATTTGCTGTCAGCTGAAGCTCTACTTGGCTAAAATCTCTCTTAATCTCTCCCACACAAATCTTTCCTTCCTAACTTTCTCAACTGTGATGTCATCCTTCTGCTGACATTTAAAAGTCTCTCTGTCTCAGAGAGCTTTCTGGATTTTAATGACTGGGATACGTTTTATTGCATCTTCTGTAAGATTTCACTCCTCTCTAGCCAGATGCTTTTTGCTTTAAGTCTCCGATGGTACAGCTGTACTTTCTCTGGACCAAGCAACACCTTATTCCCCTCCTCACCTCATGTTCAGAACCATGTTTTCATGTTTACCTACTCAAACCGGGAATAAATATTTCAGTAGAACTAGGAGAGATCCCTCTAGTTAATAATTTAAATGTTTTCTTTGCGAATCATTGTGGGGGACCCAGCCTCAGTACTCGCCACTGTCCATCAAGAAGACTCCACCTCGAGTGCCGGACACTCCTCCTTGGAGGAGGGCTCCGAGGGTGGTGCTGAGGTCTGAGGCCCACCTGCCTCTCCAGAATGTTCTGTTAAGTTCGACAGTTCATTGGTTTGTTGTTGTCATACCCTCCCCTCAGTTAATTTTATTGGACCCTGGATCCCTGGACCCTCCCCTCGTTCGCATCCCCGTTGGTTGTTCCCCTAAACCCCTCCCAGTTTATGCCTCCCTTTTAAACCCCTGCACTCTCTGAGAAGCCCCGGAGTCCTCTCTTCACACCTCTCCCTCCAGGATCCCTGTGCCCTTTTTCCCAATAAAGGAGACCTTGGAGGAGACCCCCTCTTGCGACCCTTTGCCTTCTTTTGCCTCCGTTCTACCGCGCCTTGTCTGTGCTCGCCAGGAGCCGCCTCACCTCTAGCGTGAGTGACCTGCATGCAGCCAGAGTCCTCTGTAGCCTCTCAGGCCCCCCTGAGCCGGCGTCCTCGGTCGAGGCCTATGAGGATTAGCCAGGCAACAAATCATGAGTGACATAAAGAAGTGATAGAATTAGTTTTCTGAAACAGTTTTTTATGTTTTCTTTCATATTTTAGTCAACCTCGTCTGTGACTAGTACTGCTCATATGATTCTCCCAGTTCTCACCAATACACACCAGTCTTCTTCATTTGAAATTTCATCTGGACTCGAAGAAATTGGTCAAGGTCTTCTTTTCCCGAGAGCCATTAAACTGTCTTTAATTAATATCTGCCAGGGTCATTAATGAATTTCCAACATACAGTGACTGACATTAAAAAATAAAAAAGAATGAAATAGGCCAAGGTAAAACAAACCTAGCAAGCAAACACCCTGAAGTTCATGAGAGATGTTGGAAGCTTCCTGTCACAGAAAAACATCACAGAAATGTTAACCCGGGTCATTTAATAAAGTTAGCAACAAAAAAAGCCAGAACAAAAGCAAGACATTGACTTGAAGTACTGCTTCAGGCTATAGCTATCTCTTAAATATTGTAGAGTATATGTTTTTGTTATGATTTACCCCCAGCTGGGGTAGATCAACCATGGAAGAGTTCACTCACTGCCCCCTCACCCCTGGTGGGATGCAGAAAAGACCTGGAAAAAGGTAAAACTTATGGGTTGAAATACCAACAGTGATGAACCATACACTTGCTCACCACCCACTGACTGCAGCCAGTAGCCAAGCAGTGATCATCAGTTCCCCCCTGTTTAGATACTGAACACAGCACTATGCTATGGAATATCCCTCCAGCTAGCTCAGGCCAGCTGCCCTGGCCATGCTCCTTCCCAGCTTCTTGTGCACCTACTCACTGACAGAGCATGGGAAACTGAAAAATGCTTGGGCTTGGGACAAGCACTGCTTAGCAACGACTAAAACATCAGTGTGTTATCGAAAGAAGCCTTTGAAGGTAATGTTCCTGCTCTAGCTAACAGATAATACCAGAAACACAAATGGGAATGTTCCCTCTTTTGCTCAGGATCTTCCCAGTCTGTTCCAGCCAAAATCAGGAGCTGGCAAGAGGGTCTGTGTTTTCTGATGTAATGCTATGAGCCAGAAAAGAACATTTAAGTAAGTGACTATACATCTTTTAGTCCAATTATTTGTCACATTACTGAGGGGATGACTGACTCAGTCATTCTATCAATACTTTCTGGATGAACACCAATCAATGTAATTGTTGAATGAACTTTGCTTTCAGCATAAAGTTCACCTTGAAGAAACCTTATTCTTTCCACAGAAAAAATTGCAAGGTTCTCTTTTTGCTCCATCTTAAGAAGGCGCTAAGTAGCATGATGGAAACAAAAGCTAAGAATTATAGCTTTCTTTTTGATATTCTGTTTGCTGAAATGGGATATCCCCTCAGGCCTCTTTATGACCCAAATGAGGAAGTGATATGCCTTAGGGAAAAAGAACTTCTACTGAATTTCAACCGTAGCTACATACAGCTTAAATATTACTAGATATGACTCCTCCTGGTTTTCCCACTGAAGTTCAGTGATTCCTTTCTGCTTGGAAAGGCTACAAAATATGTTTTAAAGCAGCTTATGCTAAGAGGCCTGGGATAGCCACGACCAGCTTCTAGAATTTCTCATCTAGGCTCCACAGACCATTACGGAAGCACGCTTACAGGGCTTCACTGAATGCACTTCTAGCTTCTTATCAGAAGATTTCAGAGCCCTATGAGAGACACTGAAACAGATTTTGAAGTCTGAACAAGGAATGGATTCCTCAAATCTGCTTTGAGGAAGGAGTCACCAGTCCCTCAAGCTGACCACCACTTGTAGGCTGAAGAACTAGACCAGAGTTCAGGCAAAGTAAGAATGATGGAGTAAACTCTTGGGAATGTTCCCTTATCCCTGTTTATGAAACAACTGACTCTGAGATACCGTTACTGATGATTGTCTCACTCCTGCATGCCACTCTGAAGCACATTTAGAAATATAAGGTTTATTTTTTTCCTACAGACTTTATAAAGAAAAGCCTAATTGCCTTCAGCAATAAATTCAGAACAAGTGATGCTTTAGATGTACTTCCATAATAGCTCTAATTGGCCTAAATAGTGCAAATAGACTTAGAATATATATACACTGTTTTAGAATGTAAAGGTGATATTACCCTACGTGTTTATTGTGGGATAAATGCTCATTATGAGGAGCTCATATGGACCAGCAGGTAGGATGTTTGGAGTCCACGGCAATGGTACTGTAAGGTACTGGCATTTCCTAGTCATGGAATCATAGCATATACTGAGTTGGAAATGACCCAAATTGCTGAAATGGGACGCACGAGGATCATTACATCCAGCTCCTGGGTCTGCACAGCACAACCTCAATCTGTAAAGACTGTTCCAGAGGCAATGAATACAACAGGGGCATCCCACCCTTCAGCATGGTTATAGGCAGAAAGGACTTTTTATAGTACAGAAATTGTGAAGAGGCTATGGATCTTGGTTCAAGCAAGAGGATGGCTCCTGGATGTTCCATTCAACCAGAATGATTCTACAATTCTGATTACAATTTTTGAGTGAAGGAGGGTGGTAATGATTAATATTTGCTGCAGCTTGAGCAGAAAGGAATTTTTCAGAAGAATTCTATGCTATGCTATGATAAAAAAGCATGTTATGAAAATATTTCTAACTGAAATTCTAGTGAGTTTTTCTTTAAATATTTCTGTTGTTAAAAAAACTCCAGAGATAGACAACGATTGGAAACTGCCTCATTGAATTTTATATTTATCACTTGACTGTGATAGCAAATTAGTTTTGTTTCCCAAGAGATGGTTCAGACTGTATACTTGGTACAAGAAAAACTTCATGTATTGCTTATAAAAGTTCCTTTAAAACTGAGCCAACTGAATGTTTCTTTTTAGTGAACAGCTGTTATTCCGCACTACACATGGTGTATCAGTCCCTGAGAAACTCCTCATCCACTATAGCACAAAGTTCTGATCTGACACAAAATATGATTTTAGCTTACTACTAAGGTGTGTTTTAAATAATCCACTTTTCAGTCTCAGGGAGAAGCAATCCTTGTTCTCATTTTAATGGTATTTAATGCAACTTACAGTATACATTTTTACTAACTGTTGAAATTCTAAAGCATCTGCATAAAATAATTATAGCTTATGTGATTTCTAAGTCCTGGAAGTGTAAAATTTTAATATCCCATAATTAGGATATCTCAGGAGAAAGTGAATCAAAGAGATTTCACTGTTCTGTGGTGTAGGAGACATTGCTCATCTTAGCTCTGCCAAAGATGACAACCAGGCGCCTTTCTCTGTGCACCCCCAGCAGTGACAGGAGACCTGCAGCAACAGGGCAGAGGTGACATTTCAGGTCAAGCTCACAAACCTGGGGGGACATAGGTTAGGGGCTCTACCTCAGAGAAAGAGGGAGACAAGCCTTAGTGGCCAGAGAGCGTGACCACAGCTGCAATAAGGAATCTGCTCTAAGCAGAGCAAAGAGTGATGTGAAACTGAGCTGTTAGAAACTAAGGTGAGAAACATGCCTGTCCTTCTAACGAGAAAATAAGAAAAAGGTGCTATCCTGGGGGTTAACTGAGACTATTTTATGTGTGAAGACTGATAATGTAACCTGGTAAGAGAGGCTTTCTTGTGATGTCCTTCACTGAAACCTGACCTGACCTGACCTGAAAGTCCTGTGGCAGTTCTTGCATCCTGGTGTCTGAGAACAAATCACTTGCTCCATCATTGTTTCAGTGGGACTTCAGAGAAACTTCAAAACTTACACTTGATAAAATTCCTTTTTAAATGAAATACATATTTTTGCATTTCATATTTATGTGTTAAACATTACATAAAATTACATGTTTAATTTCAGTATTTGCCTAAATCTGTACTTATTTAGAATCTCTCCTTCCAAAGAGAAGGCAACAAAACAAAAGTAAAAGGAGGTTAGCGATGTTTCTGTCAGCATTTTTTCGCTCCAAGGAAACAGTACAGAAGTAAACTCTTTTATGGCAATTTAAATAATCTGTCTTTCTCAGTAAGATACTGACATGCTTTAACAATTTTGATACATGCCTACGTTATTTCACGGTCCCATCATTAACTAATAGACAATTTACTTTCCAGGGCACAAGAAGAGTGAAATTTTCTTTGTTTTCATTTATGCTTTTACTACAGTATGGAAGCTTAATCTAACAGGATTTAGTACATCACCTGAGAAAAGGATTTCAAAGCAATCTTTTTCTTGAGAAATCTGATCAGATATTCACAGGCTGTCACTGAAAATTATGGCAATTACCAGTTTATGACAAGGCTGATAAACAAATTCTTTTATAAAGTCATAACAAAAGCCTCCATGATCTGACTCAAGTCCACATAATCAGAGAGATTTGCATCAAAGTCTTATTCTAGGATGACCAATAGAAAGAAACTTAAAAATGCAGATCAACACTTTGGAGCAGCTTGAAAGTACGGCCAAAAAGGAAACATTTTCTTCAAGGTTATTAAAAATAAATAAATGTTGCAGATGGTCATTAAGAGTTATTTAAAATTAGCAGAGAATTTAATGAGACACACAGGAAAAGTATTAAATAAATAAACTTATTTTTAGCATCTTAGCATTCAGAAGCATTTAAAATTATTCCCTCTCACTTTTCCCAGGTATGTAATTTCAGAAAACTTGAGCCCCTCAGGAAACACTTCACATTTTCATTTATTCTGTAAATAAATATACTGGTTTTCCTTTCTCCTGTGCCCAGAAGACTGTATCGTTCAGTAATTTATTTTAGCCACTTAGGACATATAGTCATCTAGAAGCTTAAAACTTTGAACCTGCATTGTGAAGATAAAGCATAAAAATGAAAGCTCAACCTGAATGAAGATAAAAAGCCTAGACCATCGGGCCTCTTTCATCATAGATGTCTTACAGAGAAATTCTCTGGATATTCCACATTACAAATCTGTGCTTCCTAGCTAACAGCGCCGTTAATGGATCACACAGGAAGGCAAATTATTGCCTTTGAGGTAAAGAAACCAAACAGCTGTCAGAGATGATATTTAAAGGTGTTTTTAAACCATATGTCACTGTAAGAACAAACAATATTTTCTTTTCTTGTAATTGGTTTGCTTTTTCTGCAATATTAAGTAAGGCAGATTAAAAATGCTCTATATTTTTTTCCCAAAGTGGAAAGCATATTTTTTTTGTTTCTTCATGTTTTGTGTTTGGTTTTGGCTTTGGTTTTGTTTTTGGTTGGTTTTTTGGTGGTTTGTTTTTTCTTTTTTGAATGATGTTTACACTGTTTTCCTTGTGGGATGGGGAGTAACACCTTTTTGCAATGGAACATATAAAAAAATACAATGATGTAGATACAGATTGCTTCCAGTGTGCCAAGCAGAACATGTTGTGGGGATAGAGCTGCTGTCCTGATGCCCAGCACTCAAAGGACTCTTAAGTTCAAATTGTCCATCTTTCCAGTTGCAGGTTTTATGGAATAGTGGCATAAAGACAGGGTTTATTTTTAAATACTGTTCGCTTCAACCACAAGAAGGCTTGACAATCTAATATTATCTGCTTATTTATCTGCAGCTTTCTTGTGAAGTTCAAGTTTTTCAACACATTTATAGAAAAATTGAAATATTGGGTTTTGTTCTATTTTTGTTTTCCCACAGGTTTGGTAGATTAGTGCTTGTTTTAAATTGTATGTGCTGGTAGAAGCACATAATTAGTGGAATCTCTCCCATTCACACAGGTACAAATTCTGTCTGGCTGACTGAAAAGCAGAACTCTGCTTTAGAACTATGGAAGAAAATAGAGTAGGAACGATACCACTGCACATCTTATTTCAGAAGCTTCAGGGGAGCATTGTGACTTAGGTCTGGTGTAGATATCAAGGAAAGTAAAATTTAAAACGCAATATCAACATTTAAATCATAGGACATACTTTAAAGTCGAGAAGAGAAAAAAAAAGTATCTCCCCCTGATTGTGGAGGTCCTGCTATACAGCATGTCCTCACACCAGACAAAACTTTTCTAGTCTTCAACAGGAGATAAAAAAATAAATCAGATAAAAAACCCCTGGGGTCTTCAAAGGGAGAATGAAATAACATCTCTTCCTCCCTCAGCATCCTGAAGCCAACTGTGTTGAATGAAAATTAAGTTATTAAAAATTAATAGTTTTTGGTTTGGTTTGTTTTCTATTTTTCATGTACAGAAACTGTCTTTCCTGACTGAATTCAATTCAGGTTACCTGGAACACCATCTTGGGTCACTGCTATGTCTTCAGCCTGTTCTGTGTGTAAATGGGATGAAACATTTTTAAAATGGCCTTATGCTTGTTTCTATTTTTTTCTTCTCTCTGTTGCATCTTTTTCAGCCTGTCATCACCTTATCATCATGCCAGTGAGGTGAAGATTTCAGTTTGTGAAGTCCAAAGCTCCTTCAGTGTTCCTTGCTATAAGCCTGGGCTTAGTCTGTGCACCTCAGAGGTTGTGTTGTTAACATTTGACACGTAAAAAGACAGAGCTTCCGTATTTCTGACTGGTTAATAAGATGCTTGTGCAATGCATGAAACAAATATGCAACCACATTGGACCAGTGAGTCCAACGTAGATGAGATCTGTCATATCTGAGTCTCTGCTCTAGCACTCGTAATGTTGAAGTAGTCTGATCTCTGGCTAAATTAGACGTGGTACCCAAGTACATCCAGCTCAGTTTGCAAAAAAATCATGTCCATCACTTCACCTTTCACACAGAGGAGTTGATATGGTCTGTGATTCCCAGGTATCTCTAGCTCCTAATGGGCCTATTAGGACCACTGCCGTTATACATACTGAGCTGCCTGGACTCTGCGAACCCCATACTGATGGTCAGAGGAGCTTTATAGTGGCAAATGATACCTTAGAAAATGTGCAGGTAGGGAGACTGCCTTGGAAACGTGTTCATGGCAACCTTTCCATGGTTGGTAAGCATTTTCAGCTATGAATTTACCACACATTTTTGATCTACAGCCAATTTTCTTCAGCTCTTTATTCATCTCCTGTGGAGTACACTGCTGAATATATATTCTTTCGAAGCCATGTCTTGACTAGAGTTACTGCCATTACACAGCACAACACCTTCCAGATCACAGACAAAACTACAAACAGCCCTGAGGAACAGGCAGTTGTGTCTCAAGGGAAATTAAAAAATACCCTGGTCTTTTACTACCTATATTTAACCTATTTTATGGGGGGATTTTATACCATTAAGCACAGGGGAAACAGTGCTGCCAATATTTCAGACCCTTAGCCTTCCATCAGAAATGGGCTGCTGCAAAAAGTGCATTTAAACCGTATTTAGATCATTATATCAGTATCCCAAAATTGGCTCTCAGTGGTAGTCTGAGATTTTTCTTCTGAAGAGGGAACCCCTCCATAGTTCATTGGCTTTTTTTAAGTATCATATCACAATAGATGAAAAAAATAAGCAAAAAAGCTATTAAGTAATTTTAAGTTTCATTAAACGGATTGCATAATATTAGGCTGCTGGTACAGAAAAGTTGTAAAATATATACATTTAATAGGCATTGAAAAGAAATTCTAATTATTTTGCTGAGCAAGGGGAAAGTCTTATATTTCAGAATAGTTTTTCACCTGTGGGCAGCCTAGTTTATGAAGTGATGAAAAAACATTTTCAAGAATTACCTGACCTTTTTGAATCCCACGCGGGCAAAAAACGTTTTGCTGGAGCCTTGTGTGCTTATTGACCCAAGAGCCATAGCCACCAGAGCTGACGCCAGTAGAAAGCAGCTGGCAATTTGAAATTCATCCTGTTCTCTTCTGCCACCCCTGAACACGCACCCTCTTCAAAAGGCATCGTGCTGGGAGGTGTGCAGAGGAGTTTCCATGGCTGATTATCTCCCTGCAAAGCCTCATCTGTCTGTTTATGAACTCACAAAGGAAAAGGGACACAGCAAAAATGTACGCGTCCAGTGCCTTGTGCTCACTATTTCTGCCCCCTTAGTGAGACAAAGAGAGATGTATGCAACATCACACAGATTATAAAAGTTGTGTGCTGACTTCACTTTTGTAGCACTTCCTAAAACATGGGGCTGTTTCCTGCTAGCAATGATAATTTGGTGCCAATTTTGGTAATTAGATAATTTTTAAGTGCCTTAATAAAAGCATTCAGTAGTGTACATTGAGCTCCCACATGCACAACATCATTAATGCTTTGACTTTTTCCTCTTGAGGAAGAAGTAGGATGGATAGCAAAATTAAGAATTAGTCATGTTGCTAGGAAGTAAGAATTTTATACATGTAGCATAATCTGTTCTGATATGGCTGCAGTATTTAATTGCAAGGTTTGCAGAAAGAAAAGTTCTGAATGAAAAGTAAAAAAGAATTTTAAGGAAAAACAATATTCTAGACTTTGTTCTAAATGTCTAAATTAATTGACAAAGAAAACCTATCCATTCGCCAGACTTGATATAACATTCTTGACATGAAAAACTAATTTTGCATAAGCTTACATTATATTACATGCCACTAATCTTTCTTATAACCATGAACTTTTGTTCTCTCTTAATCACCATTTTCACAAGTAAACTTGTAAGAGAAGAATAAGCCCCTATCATTTAGACAAATAGCAATCAATTAACTAAAGAACTATCACCCGAATGCCATTTTAGATATATTATTTTACAAATCTGCAATAAGTAGGCCTGAATATAAACCTTAGATCTGAACTTTGAATTCAGGACCGACACATCGTCTTCCTTTAAGTAGGTGGAACACGAATACTCTGTTCTAAAGTCTTATATATATATGGGTTTGGAGACTGAACTCATTGCAGTGTTCATCCCAGAAACATTTCGAAATAGGCTGAGCTTGCAAACTGCAGCCCTGGTCAGGGCTGGTTTTACTTGGTCTTCTTTCCCACTGCAATCAGACTGTTTGTGCCATTTGCTGTATGTGGCTGTGAGATGGAGCAATCTGGGTTGGGCAGAGAGATCAGACCCCGTGGCCATTTCTGCCCTGCTGGAGAAAGAGCACTGTGTAGCAAAGGAAGAACAGGCTTGCTTTGGACAGTGGTCTCACACTGCAGGTCATTGGTCTTCATCCAGCAGGGGACTCAAGCACTTATCAATTAAAAGAAAGATTCTTCATGAAATCCTTATTGATTATAAAATATAGCTGCACATGCAGCCCAAATTCATCTGAATCTCCTAAAATCTCATGGCACATATTTGTCAGAACATCCTTCTTCTGGGCCCCTAGCCTACAGTAATTTTGTGGCCAACTGATTATTTTGCAGCTCCTATTAAATTCTATCTGAAATGTTCCACAGGTACAAAATTTCCTTATGCCTGTGAAATCCAGGGTGTAAAGGGTGTGACAATTTTTAAACATTCACTCCTTTTTGTATCCATATCTCCATAGTCTATACTCTAATTTACAGTTTTCAGTTTAAAGAATCACATCTTTGTTTTAATGCATAATTGATGTTTGAGAGCACAGTAAGCTTCAAGGTTTTGTGGCATCTAGATAAAACACGATTTCATATGCACAGGAAACAAGCTGGCTTCTTTTTTTTTTTTTTTTCTGTTTTTTATCACTTATATTGATATCAAATAGAGAGCGATGTAAAAGGCAGCCTCTAATTTGTCTCTGTGTACCAAACATAAAAAGAAGAAGAAGGCTTTTAAAATTCAGAGCAGTTCTGTCAAAAGATTGCTATATCCAGGTACTTATTCCACTTCACTTCTCATTTGCATATGAAATCTTGCCTGACAGGTCTATGAGTGCAGAGTAAATTAGAAAAGTTAACCACTCTTTATCCATTATTTATGTGCTGCATAGTCTAAAATTACTAAGTTTTCTTCATAAACACTGTGCTAAGGTACAAAATTAATATAAAAACTAGATATAGAATGGGTTTCGGGCTTTTTTTAATTTGCTAGAAATAAGAGTATAAAAGCATTAGCCATGGTTTTCTTTATAATTAACCACTGGCATTTTTAAGTGTCAAGATATAAGCTGCAAAGGAGAGCTTTAGAACCTACCCTGAAGAGGAAAGAGCAATGATTATCTAAGTTAATGAGCTCAGAGGTCATTGATATGAAGTAATGAGAAAATTCGGCAAAAGCTGAAAGGCGAAAATCTTCAAGCTGATGCGAAATGAACACGGAGAACTGATGACAGAGAATAAGTCAGACAGTAAGTAAGCAGCATTATGTGTACAACTGCCACTAGATTTCCTGCTGAACAACGTTGCACTGAAGAATTGTTGTATGACTTCTACAGTATAAAGGAGGATTCCTGATAACATAAGGCAACATCTCATCATAGATATCACTGAGTATATACTTTTTCTGAAGAACCTGCCTTACCTTCTCAGATGTATTTCCGCTTTGCAAATCCTTAACCTGAAGAGAATTTTTAAAGAAACTCTCACTTCCTCCTGCCCAGAGCCATTTATTAATTACATTCTCTCACTCATTATTCACAGAATGGTAGAATCATAGGATGGTTTGGTTTGTAAGGGAAATTTAAATGTCCTTTATGATGACCCTGCAAGGAGGAGGTAAGTCTTCAACAACATCAGGTTGCTCAAAACCCAATCCATCCCGATCTTGAATGTTTCCAGGGATGGGGCATCAACCACTTCTCAGGGCAGCATATGCCAATGTTTCATCATCCCCACTGTAAAAAATGTCTTCCTTATATCTAGTCTGGACTTAGGTTCAGCTCTTTTAGATTAAATCTTAACACTTACTCCTTGTTCTATCAGGCCTCACTAAAAAGCCTGTCTCCATCTTTCTTTTAAGTTTCCTTTAAGTATTGAAAGGTCACAATAATATCTCCCTGGAGCCTTCTTTCCCTTAGGCTGAACAACTCCAGCTCTTCCAGCCTTTCCTTGTAGGACAGGTGCTCCATTCCTATGATCATTTTTGTGGTCCTCCTCTGGATCCAATCCAACAGGTTCATGTCTTTCTTGTGCTGGGTGCCCAGAGCTGGATGCAATATTTCAGTGGGTCTCACTGATGTGGAGTCAACGGGTGGGATCACCTCTCTGAACCTGGTGGCCATGCTCCCATTTGAGGCAACCCAGGATCCTCAGCAGTGCCAATGTGACTCCTTGCATGATCATACTGTAAAACAGACCAGGAAAATTGCCCATTTTAGAATAAAGCTAATCCTCAAAATATGATTATTTTATTTAAGATAGAAAATTAAAGAGAACTTTCAAATGAACAACTGAACTATCAGAGCAAGGAGGAGAGTAAGAAGCAGAAAACAGAGATCAAGAGGAAGATGGGATGGCCATTATTTGGTATGGTGCCCTGAAGACAGGTTCAGCAGCTGTATGAGTGCTCTCCCAGAAAGTCAGAAGCATTAATTAGCCTGAAAAGATTTAAATCTCAGCTCCCAGTTCCTGTACTATCATCCTAATTACCTGCATAAAATGTACTGGGGAGAACCGGGGTATATAACTCGCTGTTTGTCCTGATGAAGAGAGTTCAGAAGCTTGCAGGGCTATTGAGCAAGCAAGGAATCAAAACTCTGTATCCCAGTGACTCAAGCACTTGTCTGTAGGAAGGGCATCCACCTTTAAAGGATTTCAAATGCATTTCACACTAAACTTTACTGGATGGAAATAATTACCAGTCTTGATGAGCTAAAAGTTGTTTGGTCTGTGAAATTCAATGACATATTTGTCTTACTGCCATCTAAAGAAGTTAGGCATCTAGCAATGGTAGGTCACCTTTACGTTCAGCATTTCCTCTTGGCCAAGTTTGGTAGCTCTCAATCTGACACACTGACTGTGACCCTCTGAGAAGTCCCATGTGCTTCCCCAGCTTAGGAGAGTTGAGATTTACCACTGACTGCAGATTCCAGTCTCAGAAGGTATGCTTCTAAATTAGGCAGTGCACTGCTAAGCAACACAGTACATAAATCACCCTGTGAAAGTACCTAAATAATTAGGATTTTTAGCAGCTGCAAAAGTGAGAGACTGTATAATCAGATTTCTAGTTTCTATTGCTTCTGATACGTTGCCCAAATTCTCTCTTCAGATACAAATAACTGATCCTGACAAAGGTAAAACAAAATTTTTATATATTCTGTTTTATGTGAAATGTCTAAAAGTCTTCTTTTTCTGATAAAAAAATATGAAGGATAAATGCTTGATGTGAGGATAAATGGTCAACTTTCTGGGGCTGGGAAAGTCCCGTACGTCTGAGTTGGGTCTGGTAGAAGCTTGCCACAACCTGGCAAATTTGCAAGAGTGCAAACAGAGTGGAATTTTTCATGAACTGGTGCCACCCTAGTATGCACTGTGCAAAGTTGAGTTTACAAATATTTAGGAAAAAAACCCACAAAAACCAGAAATCTGTAACTTCTGGTGAAGTAGAAAACTAGATTTTTGCTCATGGTTTATCTTCTGAGATTATTCTTTTAACTGTATGTGAGCTGACTCAGATTTAAAAGAAAGTAGAACTTTATTATTATCATCAGTGACACAGGAAGAATATCAGACAAGCAATGGTAATTTCACACATACAGTGCATGTCCCATCATGTACAGATATCACAGTGATGGCAATCAACTGAGTAGCAATTTTTTTTCCTTAATTATTTAGGTCTCTGAAATTCATGTACGTGTTTTCAGGATAGTGATAAACCTGAAACGGGTCATTTATCCCAGGCACACTTGGACATAGGCAAGTTTCAGTAGCAGGGAAAAGGGTTGCAAAGAGCCTACTCCTTCCCCAACCTGGTCCTCCAAGGCAGTGACACCTGTCCCAGCATCAGTGGTGCCTGTGGGTGCTTGAGCTCCAGAAGGAAAGAAAGCTTCATCCCTCAGAAGCCAAGTGGTCCTGCATGTTGAGCTGAACGTGAGACTGGTGTTTTGAGCGCAGCAGCTGGATCATGAAACACAAATGACAAGCTCAGACTTCGGCCTACAGCACTAGAGCAGTAACCCATGGATGCATCTAATGCAGTCTCAGGTCTTGAGTTATCCAGCACAATGTCAGAGAGTCAAGGGTTTAAACTTAAATTTGGTAGGTGAACATAACCCACTGGCGAGGTCAAGAGCTCTATAGACGTTTCAGTATCTATTCCTAACAGTTTTAATTGCAAAACCAAAAAACATTTAATTTGTAGTTGAGTGGGATATGGTGCTAGTCAGATAGAACCATATCTAAGTTAGTAGCAGTTTAAAAACAGACCCTGAATGAACTGTCCCAAACTTAGCAAGTGTTTGAGACACTGCCTTAATTGTGCTGTTTCCCTCATTTTTACTTCCAAAGCAATTCATAAACAAAACAGATTTATGAGGTCACTCTACTAGGATGAGAGCATCTGTTACTCGAGGACAAAAGTCTTCTCTGCTGTCTTTAAATTAGAATCAACAGGAGCTTAAAGTCACGCATATGTATGAGCAGTATACTGATTTGAAGTAATAATGAGAATTCCATCATTTAAGCCCTGCATGTTTTTAAATATAGTTTAGATGTAACTTCAAGTAGCAAATTACTTCTCAGTGTTCAGTGACACACAGAAGAACAACCAAAAATAGAATAAATGTACTTGTGATTTGCATAAAAATCATACTAAGAAAGAATGTGCTATGGTTAGAAAGATAAAAACGACAATCCAATGAGAGCAGTGGGAAATAATGTCATTCTTGTGTGAATTATTTCCAGTTTAAGACACTGGATATTTTAAAGAAATGCTAAATGCACTACCGAATAATTTTATATCTGTAGAGTTCGAAAAACGGTGAAATATTGTTGTTTGAGGTCTGAACATAACAAACATTAAGAAGGCTTTGCCAAAGTAAGTATTGACAAAGAGCAGCCAAGGGATTACTTAAAAAAAGAGAACAGAAGCAAATTAGTCATTCCAAACAATCTGCATCTTAAGGGAAATGGAAAATAAACTCATACAAACCTCTGGCAGTGTAGTTTTTAAAAATTACGACATCAAGGTGAAATGAGAATATGGCAGAGAGAAAAACGTGGTATTTACTCTGTCTCCAAGATTTTAAGCAGAAACTTCTGTCTATTGCTCTCCTAGTTTAATCCCTAGTTCTTCCATTAATGTGTATAATGTTCTCAGCTGTGACCTTATGTATCATATTACAAAGCATCGTCTACCCACAACCCACAACCAACTGGTCAATTCCAGTATGACATATTTTATAATAAGGATAAATTTGATGCTTCAACATATGATATATTTCAGATCACTTTAATATTAATTTTTGGTGTTGAGTTATAAGCATTTTGTCTTGTTTCTTTGTTGGTTTAACAGCTTATCATGCACACAGCACGTATTGCTCATTACTACCTGTGGCTCATTCATGGTAACGCGGTAATTCATGGCACAGGAGAAACTCAGAGCTGGAGGCACCCAGGGCTCAATTCTGAAAAGATACAGAGGAGTCTGGCTCTTGCCCAGTAAAGCACTGAAGCACATATTTACGGTTTGGGTAATTGATTTTTTGTCAAGAGGTGCATAAAAATAAAGCACATGACTAAGGCTTTTGCTGAAGGAGCTCCAGAGTACTCAGGACCACCTATTTCTGATGAAGCCGTATGTTCGGCAAAGCTGTTTGCAGGAGCAGACCTGCTTCTAATACAAATTTTTGCTTTGATTTTATTCTATCGTAAGTGAGAGAGCTTTTCATAGCTGTTTTGAAGAATGCTGTCTGACGTAGCACCGAGGTACCCTTTCCTTGCTCTCAGGGTGTTGATATTGATGTGAACCTGCATATAGGTATGCCTTCTACCACCATTCCTTCTCTTTTTCCATTCTCTCCTCCCATTTTCTTCCAAAGCTATTATTGATGTAAAAAACCCTCTCTATTCCAGTGAAGCTACTATTCACTGGGAAAAGAAAAAGATTTACTACTTTCATCCTAAGTGCTGTGTCTGAATGCTTTCACAGATGAGAAACTGAAATGATGTAGCACGTACCTAATAAAGTCTCTTTAAATTGAGAATCACAGAGAGATTTAAAGAAAACAAACCCCATGCCCACAAGCCTAATAGAGTACTTGTACTTTGACAATTTAATGGACTCCTTTTTGAAGAGAGTTTTCTATTAGGGACAGGTAAAGTGAAAAAATATGTATCCCGTGCCGGCTTGACATGTTTGTAGAATAGCTTATCTTACAAAAGTATGTTCCCTTGTTCTTAGGTGACTAAAAGAAAACAAGAAAAATAAGTATAATTTCAATTAAGAAACATCACCTGTAAATACAGATTTACTCCATGGTGTCCCTACCATGGCATCAACAGAGGCTGTTAGATATACAAAATATCTTGATAAAAAGTTTTTGCCTTCCCTTGCATGCTTGAAAATTCTTCTTTTTATTGTATTCAGAAAGAACAAAATGGAGGGGACTAGTAACTGTGAGGTACAAGGGTGAGGAAGCACAAAGGCATTTACTGAAACATTTTTGCTGTCCGTCTTGGGCCTTGCCACAGGAAACCCCACTCAACCTGTCACCTACCCTGGTGTCATGTGAGTGTTGCATATAAAGGGCTTGTCAAATTGTTATATCTGGGAGCTGGACTCCTTTCCCTTTTAGAACTTATAATCAGAGTGCTCGAATTCAGATATTGCCAAGTACCACAAAAAACATGCACCTCTTAGGAGTTTTTTGGGTTTTTTTCCTTCTCTTCTTTCGTTTTTCCTCTCTCTTTTGCAGTCTTACCTCTTCCACGGAAGGAGTACCACATTCTGGCACCAGCAAAGGAGTAATTCAGTTTGTGTTTGGGTCTGTCTTCAGTGGCACTACGTGCTGCTAAATTAAACATTAGAGCTGAAGTGTCCCAGATTTGGTCTAGAACACTCATCATCTTTGACTCTGACTTGGAAAAGCATTTAAAAATATGTATGATCTTCAGCTTTTACTTCTCCTGATCTGAGTGAGACACAGAGGTACGAATGTGGTGAAAAGCATTCATGATTAACCACGCACATCACTGTTTTGCCGGATGAAGGAACAAATGCCTTCTCTTAAACTATTTATATAATAGGCCCCAATCCTGTACGTTTGCAGCCCGTACTCTGGCTTTCAGTTGCATTGGTTTCCATATCCAAATGCCTTTCAAATTCAATTCTGCTCTCCCAGCTAATATGAACACTTGTAAGAATATGGTGATTAAACACAATTACAAAGATGTGCACATTCCAAGCTGAACAACTACAGGCCCCTTTCCAAGAGCCTTTTTTTCACTTTCCTCATGATCTGTAATTTTCCTGACTTCTTATTTATACTCCTCAGCTATCAAACCAGTTTTGTGTGACCCTGGTAAATTCTTCGTAGTTTTGTTGCTGTTGCAGACTCCCACTGCATTTCTCTAATGAGTGAAAAAATACGAACCCAGCAAGGTGGAAAGATTCAGTAATCTGTGGAACCCCAGCTTCCACTGACTTTGCCAGCTCTTCCCCAGGGCAGAGTTCATAAAATAGCCTAAGAAACCACAAAAAAAGAAGAGATTTGATGGAACTGCTCCCTATCTGTAATGAAGTTTGCCATGCATCTGTGAGAGTTAATCTTATGAAATAAAGGCCACATTTGACCTGTCAACATTGGGAGATGTTGGCCTCTACATCACCTGTGCTTCAAACATCATAGACCTTAATATTTTCTAAAGGATTTTGTGAAATATGTTTGTGCACTTTTAAAATAAATTAATTGCCAAACCTGCAAGTCAGTTAAACAGCTATGGGGAGGTTTTCTACAAAAAATATGTTATTTTCATGGAAAATCTTTTAACGCCATCTGGTAGAATGGTTTTCAAAATGCAAATATTTTGTGATCTTATGTTATCTCCTACTGTATGTGGTTCTTTTTACCTGTTGTCCACAGGCATCAAGTTCTAGATCTCTTAGCAGCCATCCAAATAGAAGATAGATGTAACAAACACTACACAGTATGTGCCAAATTTAATCATAGAATGGTCTAAAGCTTGTGAATCACTTCAGAATCCTGAAATATTTATTGGAAAGAGCAGTCATGGTGAAAATTTCCACTGCTGTTTGTTGAATGAACAGGTTAGTTTGTGGCTAGAAAGAAGCAGTCTTCATAACAGTATTGGACTTGAGGTCTTCAACTGTTATGAAGTTTGGCTTACTCATCCCAGGTAAAAAGAAGATCTGAGGCATGTGTTCTAAGTCTTCAAATGAGGGATCTCATAATCTGGGGCATGATTTTATTATAGAATAATTAAAATACATAATAATATATATTTTACTATCTATAATGTATAGAGACTATATTTTTCACACCATATATTTAAGATAAGGCAGTATGAGAAGTAATCTAGTTTTCCTATGCTCCAAAAATAGCCAGTGGATAGACAGAGTTCTCCAAAGAGAAATTCAGGGCATTCTGCTGGGTTTCTGAACTGAAACATCCTCTCAAAGAGCTCTTTTCGCCCCACCAGTTATACAGACAGCTCAGACAGACAGAAGAAACTGTGAAATAAGATGCAGGAAATTATGTGATGAAACCATCCCCTGCTAGTCCTAATTCTAATGCATCAAGGCTCAGAAGAATTATTGCACATCACAGTGGTATGAGGGAGAAAATAGGAATAAATGCTCACAGGCATCTATGAACTGCTTGTCAAGAAAAAATGGAGGGAGAGAAAAGGGAAGAAAAGCACCAACTGTGTCTTCCTTCTATTAATGGGAACTTTGAAATATTTTATTTGGCAGAGATTCAAAAATATTATTTTTTGTGTTTGCTTCTCATGGGCTCATTGTCAACTGTGGTGGAGTTTTGTGCTCTTTTTTTGGTTTTGTTTCTGTTTTGGCTTTTTTTTTTTTTGGTAATTACAATGTCGTCCTAATTCAACCCCATAAATCCCACTATTAACTACATCTCAGGACCTCACAGTCAGATTTGTCCAAGTGAGGCCCAAAAGGGGAAAAGTAAGCAATAGCAGATCGTGGCTGCAGAGCGTAGCACTGTTTGGGACAGGCTGTCACCCGCTGATCACTGACTGGCGTCCAAGTCTAGAAGCACAGATGTGCATACCAAACATGGTGAGAGGAATCAGAACCAGAAGAGGAAGGAAAAATGGAACAAAAATAAAACACATCAACAATAAAAAGAAGGAAAACATGCTCCATATCCTCATGGGGAATCAGAAATTCCTGTGCTTCTAAGAGTACATTAGATTATTACTTTTTCTGCTTTCTAGAGGTTTCGGTACTTGCCCTTGTCATTTCATGCTGTATGGGAGAGTGAGTGACTGAGTAACTTGAATACTTGTACCTGACTTTATGCTGGAGTGCACTGTGACTACTTTTCATAAGCCAAGCATCCTGCACAATGGCAACAGATTTAAAAAACTAAATTTAAGATAATACCGATTGCCTCTTGCCATCTATGAATGTGTTGACAGAGACTGTATGCTAACAGGTGCTAAGATTGCTAAAGCACTTTTGGAAAATGAAAATTGATCTGGAGCTACAGGAAAAGAAACCAAATCTATTTACTTATAGGTCTCACTTGGTTCTGACAGAATATTTAAATCATAATTCTGAAGGGAAATTTTCAGAAAAGCTTCTCAGCAAAAGCAAGCACTGAGGTGCTGCTTCTGGCTTTTGATCACTAACTAAGAATTTTGTCTCCTCTGCCCACATCATCAGTAAAGCAAAAGCTTTACTGAAACCATCAAGATTTTCTCAGTATGAGTAAGAGTAGCTCCTTACTTCAGCTGTTTTTGTAGATGCCCTGATGGACTATCATTTCCTTAATCTTCAGCTATCATTAGTTAGTCTATTAAAACTTCTGCCTGTGATTGGCATCAGTGAAAGTAATCTCTAATACATGACTTTATATATACTTTCATTTAATCTAAATATATAAGTATTCCTACCTACTTCAGTGAAGCTGCCCACACAAGGTTGTGAGCACGTATGTCCCTAGAATGAGAGTCTACCTGGAGGAATATTGAAAGAGAGAAATCAAAAAAACCTCTCAATAATGAAAAGAAAGAAAGAGAAAAGTGTTTTTTGCAGATATTCTTAGCATGAACACAGCAGTACTGCAGAAATGTAGCAACAGGTACTGTCAGACTTCCAAAAATAAACGAGTCAAAAATAATTTACTTGATAAGTTCACTGTACCACATCTTTTCATCATGAAGAGACTCTTCTGTAAGGCTGCTCTCAGACAAGGTATTAAGAGGCAGTAAACCTCAAATCATTATAGACAGTCACTATATTGATAAATACAAAGTGTTTATATTCACAAAGTGTTTATATTTAGCTGTAAACTACTTTGCTTTGTTAAAAATATTACATACACCAGTCAAAATCAGTTTTTTTCCTAAGGTTTTCATTGTGGGGGTTGTTTTTCCCTCTTCAAGTTCAATTAAAAAAATTCAAAAGCACAGGTTTCTTAGAACACTCAGCACTGAAAATTACTTGAACATGTTTGTCTCAGCAATTGCTATTTCTTTAAGGTCAGACCTGGCTGAGACCTTATTAAATGCAGGGAGAACATTTCATTTACTTAAACAGACACTGAAGTGGACAATCCCATAAAATTGCAAAAGTAAATAGATATTTACATATCATTTGAGGTCAATTCAGCATTACAATGTTTCCCAAATGTATAAAGTTACTCTCAGGCAATAAATCAGAGTACAAAAAAGAAAATTTAGTTGTCCTGAGCCAAATATTTTTTTGTATCTGCTCAACAAACTGAAATACAGCAATATGGATATCAAAGTATTTTTTGTTAAGGATACCAATACAAACGCCATCATGACTTTTCAGAGGCTTCTAAGGAAATTAGTACTTCAGCTTTTTTTTCAAATATTGAATAAAAACAAAAAATAAGATTTCATTCATAGCAGGAATAATAAATTTTGCTAAATCCTACTAAAAATTATAACAGATTCTGCTGTGAGGGCAGTACACCATAACATAATTAAACAGATAAAAGGTAGCACAGCTAGATGATAAGACTCCTTTGGAATATGAAATCAAAGTATTCAATAAGAATCCTATCTCCCTTGTTTACTCTTCAATCACCTATTCACAGGCCCTGAGCTGTTTAAACACAGATAATCCTTGAGAACTTAGAATACTTCACCACTGCAATTATTACAATCTATTTATTTATTTATTTATTTATTTGGAAAAATAAAAAATAGAATTTTTGGATGTGAAAGCCGTAAATAGTGGATAATAAATCAATATAGTTGTAATAAAAGGTCTGAAGACAGATGAGTCAACTGTTATTCATGCCTAATAAAATAGGTAGGAAGAAATGATAAAATAGCCCTAGGTTTGGGGGCTGTTGTTGATTTGTTTGTTTTTGTTTTGTTTTGTCTTTTTCATTTTTAAAACTCAAAACAAGGGTAACATTTTCTTTCTTCTATTTTTTTTTTCTCCTGTTCTACTTCATTCCACGGATGTGTGTCGCTGCGTTATCGCCCATTTTAGGGCCTTGCAAACCTTTTAAATTGGGATATCACACTGGAATTTTCTCCTTCCAATAAGAGTTAATATTCACTTGTGTTCCCAAGGGAATCAATGGGTGCTGCCACTCACAGTGAGAAGATGCTGCCATTCTGCTTCTCTGTGGTATCTTCTCCCCGTGTGAGGATGAAGCCCCTCTGGGTTATGATTCTCTGCTAAACCTGTTTCATGTCTGTCTGTCTGTCTGTACCAGCCTTGTTTAGAATATCGACTCTCTAAGCAGTAACTTAGCAAAGACCTGTCTCATGCAAAAAAGTTTCTCACTCCAGGACATAAGCATTCTATCCCAATGCAAATGCATAATCTTGCAGCATTATAAAATGAAAAGAATGAGTAGATTTCAGTTTTCCTTATTTGAAATGTGATGTAATGTATAATAGAGTAAATAAACGTTTTGATCATGCTTTATTTTCTGCCAAATTTAATATTTTATAACACTTTATAAATTATTACTGCAAGGTAATGGAGCCTTGAAACAATTATTCTCACATTTCTCCATGCTTTCTGGGCCAATAACCAGAACAAACCTTGTGCTGAATCATTCAAGTGCTGTGTAGGTATTGTCAAGAGTGTTCATGATGGGACTTCAAATCAGCCAAAGCTTTCAGCTGAAATTTTAAATTTTGTTTTTAAAGTGAGTGTTCTAAAGAACTGAAACTAATACCACTTTCACCAATCCTGCTTTCCTCCGGTCTTGCTTTCCAAGCCATTGACTTTCCAGAGTTTTTCAGCCAAATCAAGCTTTACACAGCTTATTTTGGTTCCTTTACAGTATTTCCTTCTTTCCTCTCAAGATTTAGGTCTCTGCTCTTTTCTTCTTCCTCTTCCTGCCAGGCTTGTTTCATGTTTTCAGAAACAAGGCAAATGGACTGACTTCTGCTCTGCTGACAGTGTCTGTGCATTAAATACCTGTTTACTCCATTCAGGATATAGGCTTTTAGCTAACAAATAAAACAGTTATACCATCCATCACAGCCTAAGCTGAAGTAAATCTTACCTTTTTTCTATGTAAATCTGATACAGAAATATTTTCACATAGAAAATTCAGCCTTCTGCTCCAAGTCCAATCTCGTAAATCTGGTCTGCACATCTATAGTCCTAGGCCAAGTTTTCAAAGTCACATACAGTTCAGTCTCTTTGGAAAAAAGCTAACTAATCTGAGAAAACAATACAGCAGAAACAAACCAGAAAATTTGAACTCACCCACTTATGCAATAATAGGGCATTCAATACCCAGTGAAATTTATTTGCAAATGATTATTCTAATGAAACAAACATTACTAATGTTAGCTTGTCTCTTGAAAAGATAACTCTACCTCCTTACCCACATCATAATACTTTTCAGATCACTATGAGCTTGTCTTATTGCAATGCAGTACTTACAACTGCAATTGCATGTTGTCTGTGTACAATTCTTTTCACAATAAGTTTTTTAGCAGAAAATTAGGTAAAGCAAAAACTTTTAACTAGTTCTATTTGAGAAAAAACCAAATTTTCAGCAGCAGGAACAAAGGTGGCAGGAATGCAGTTTATTGTTAAACGGCTAATTTAAACTAGTAGGGTCCAGGACACGCTGGAGGAAACTCCTCTTAAACTAACAGTTTACTTGCAAAATGGAAGTTAAGGACTTGCATCAGTATTTATATTTTAATAAACTTTTGCATGAAAATATACATGAGCAATGCTTTAAATTTATGGCACCTATGTGTCTCAGTGACATACTTTTTCTTTCGCTCTGTTAATGAGAAAACAGAGCTGCATTCTATGCAATGCAGAAAGAATAAAAAATTACTTAAAATGGCATCAAGTTATTCTTGGCATAGCTAGTGATTCTGAGACCAAAAACCCAACAGCTTTTCTTCTATTAAATTCAAACTGTGCTCTGCATTGTAAGTCAAGAAAGATAAAGAAACAGGTTCAAGTATTGAAGGTTTACTGCTATGCAAAGCTATACAGTGTACTGTTCTCTCTCTCATAGAAAAAAGCACCAGTACATCAGACCACAATGCATGAGTTGGTTGAGACGCTGGTGAGTCACAGCACAAGGATTTTGTCAGAACAGAAACTGCACAACAAAGTTGTTCAAGTAGTCAGGAAGCACACAGAAACCTGCATATTTTTTGTAAGAATAAACAGTATTGAATCTTTAATCAAGATAGACAAATAGGGAAAATGCTTCTGGTAGTATTGAAATGACATTTTAAATGAATACTCTGGTTATGTTACACTGGCGTGTTTTTCCTGTCACCAAGCTTTCTGTCACAGAGAGACAATGAAAGTGAAGTTCAAACCACAACAGCTATTCCTAAGTGAACAAAAGTGTTTAGCACGTATGACTATTGAGCTAAGACACTGCACAGTTTTTCAAGCATTGGAGGAAAACTGTCCTGTAGGTATTCTCTAAGCAACCAACAGACTCTCAATTGTAAATAAGCACAATAAATGAGCAGTGTAAGAGATTTACAAGTTTATTTATAAAGAGTTTAAATACTACTAACCTGAAAGCATTATCTATAAGCAAATCAAGCAGCTAAGCTCATCAGCCAATCCTTTGGTAGGCATCTCTTGTTTATTGGTGTTCCAAAGCTAAAGTTGTGATTGAGTTCTCAAGTAGTCAAACCAATGAAGAATATTTAGCATGTGAGTGATCACATTGCCAGCTTCAGCAACTGCCTTTTGTCTCCTTGATGATTTAAGTCTCTTCCTCTCTCTATAGCTGTTAAAGAAGGATCTTCTGAGAGGAAAATGTCCAACTTTGACATGTCTGTCTCCACTGATTGTAGAAGAACACGGAGGACAGCAGCCTCTTATCCCAAATACCAATAGCTCTTCAATAGCAGATGATGCACTGAAGCTACTCTGCTTCAGCAAGGACTTGATTCGGATGGGTGTTGAATTTGTCTCATTTAAATGAGAAAACCAGAGGTTATATTTAAGCAAGAGAACATTAAGTCTTAAAACAAAATTATAGGCACTGTATCATCAGCCAAATCTGACAAAATCTGAGCAATTCAAATTCCTGCCAAACATGGTATGTAATACCACTGATTAGATTTTGGTGAAGTGCTCTATGTCCTGCTCTGACAAGGAATGTCCTTGTGCTTATTATCTAAAGCTACAAACATCATCACATCAGTGAAGAAATGTAGTAGACACTTGCCTTAAGCCTTTGTTCTTCAGCTACCTAAAGTATCCATATTTCAATTTCCCATTTGCGTTATCTGTGCATTATATTTTCCCCAATTTTCTATCAGAACATACAGCATGGATTCATGGCAATTTCTTTACTGTGAGGCACTGGAGCAGGCTGTGCAGAGAATTTGTGGCTGCCTCATCCTGGGAAACGTTCAAGGCCGGGTTGGATGGGGGTCTGAGCAACCCGGTCTAGCGGCAGGTGTCCCTGCCCATGGCAGAGGGGGTGGGAACTAGATGATTGTTAAGGCCCCTTCCAACCCAAACCATTCTAAGACTGAGGAAATTTTGATGAGTTGCCTAGAAAAATGAATATACCTGTTTTGTAAATGGTACTCTGTCATGCCATCAAGCCATGGCTATTCAATGGGTTTACTACTAACAGACACCAAACTAGATGTCTGTCCTAAAACTTATCTGTCATTTTAGTGTGCAAAAGTTTTAATAGTGTGGTGAAATAGAAAAGTTTTGCTAGAGAAAGAAAAATGTGTATGAAAGAAAAATAAACTCTGTTTATTTCAAAGTTATTCAATTATTCTTCCTGAATTTAGAAAGAGTATGTACAGAAGTATTGATCAGAGGTCAAAGTTCTCTCACTAAAAGGTCCCGGGCAAGATTTCAAAGCTACTGATTACAGACCACTGAAAAAAATGGCCTACGTTTATGAATCTAAGTGTTCTGTTCTCTGATGATTATTTTGAGGTGTTTCAAATTAGCTCCTCAATCATTTTTGAAACTATTTCTTCTAAGGAGGAAAAAATTTATGCCCTGAACTTAAATGATACGTTGCAACTCCTTAATACAGGTTATGATTTTTTAAATATTTGTTGCAAAATACAACTTTGTTCTTCTGAATGGTATTAGTACATAATTTTCTTGCTAGATCAAAATAGCGGCTGAAGCAATTATGCAGAATCCCCTTGTAAATTTGTAAATGTTCACGATAAAGAAGGAAGCAACTGGGTACATCATTGTTGCCATTTTTCCTGATTCCAGAATCTTATAGAAAAATATCAAACTAACTGAACTTTTAAAAAAGTTCTTTTACACAAAGTTTGCAATAGCCTTTCAAAAACTCAAGCTTATTTAAACAAATTCAGATTTCTTCACATTCTATGTTTCAGAAACAAGTACCTAGCCAATCTGCAATAACGACTTTACTGAGATATTTAGCTTAGAACTTACTGGGTATCTCTTTAAATAAACAGTTTAATAAAAAATTAACTGTATTAATAGTTGCAGCTGAACAAAGCTTTCATAATGACATTCTCCACTTTGTTATGGAAGTGGATCTCTAGGGGTGATCGGACTGATGTGATTTAGCTCAGACTGGGATAAGATCATCAGCTGTCCTATATCACCCCATTTTTAAAGATCCTCCACCAGGACCTCATTCCTTAGCATATACCTAACTGACCTCTTTGTATATTCTCAAATCCAAGATTTTGAGTTTTCAGAGTACCATAGCAACAAAGCTTTCCTGCCTCCTTTTTCTTGCACATCTACTGGGATTTAGCCTCCCTTCCTATCTCTTTAATTGTTTATTACAAAACTGGTTAACTTTGTTCTACATCCATTTTAACAAGTGGATACATAAAAACAGCTGCAATTTTTTTTTCTGGCTTATCACTGAGATACTCGCTTCTAGAGAAAATTTTGGACAACTGGAAGTATTTTTTTTTTTTAATAACAGTGGAGTGACATTAAACAATAAGAAGGAAAAGAGATGAACAAAATATCCCCTGATAATATTCATATTTATTTGAGCAGCAAAACAACTCAGTCTTTACATTTTTATTTGTTGACATGTAGGCTTGTACTAAAAGAATGAATAAGAGAAGCCAGAATTAAATTTACATGTAGACTTCATCATTCTGAGTGTTTACCTATCTCTCCCTTTCTCTACTTAAGCTGTTTAAGATTTAAAGCATTTGAGGGGAATATTTACGTCTTTCTAAGCATTTGCAGCAAACAGGAAACAGAAACATAAATCTTTGTATGGTTCTGTGGATACTACCTCAAAAGAATCAATAATGCAGACATTTTATTTGAAGATTTCTACAAATAAAATCTGTTTTTCTGCAATATTGTCTTGCCTTGATTATTACGTAGACTATTTTCTACCACAAATCTGTTTCCTATCACATGAATGGAACACGATACATGCTTTGAAAAAATAGCAAGTTAAAACTGTAAAAGCCTAATAGAAATATCTTATCTCAGTCCCAAAATCTTCCAGTGCATGCCACAATTCGAAAAGGTACAAATATAAATCTGGATGGTTTGTCTGAAGCCTCATGAACAATAGACTAAATAACCACAATGTCAAGCCTAACTTGTCTTTATCTTGTTTTAAAAAAAGATGTGCATGGCGAGATAAATGGACCATAAAGTGTGTTTCCTTCACACTTTTATTTTCTTGAAAATTACGGTGATATATATTTCATTTTGTAGTCCTTCTAATATTGGCCAAATAAATGAGAGGCTGAATTCATAGAATAGGAGCAGAGTTGATCAGTCCTCAAAGACATTGGCAGCTGTGAAGTGCTAACCCCACATGTGGGCACTGGAGCCCAGGCTTGGTATTTCTTATCTAACAGATGAATGTATTTCTGGACGGGTCTTTCTCAGTCTTGCTTTAACATTCAGAGGGATATTAGAGCTGAAGCACACATTTCTTCACCTGCTTTAAAATGGGTCTGGAAACTAAGGTAGGGAAATATTCTCTGTGGATCCACGCAAAGAGGAAGATCTCTGGCAGAACACAGTGAGACCAAATAAACTTTTGTTTTGAAGGGTGGAATGCTGAGCTGGCTGTCCTCAGTGGTAAATGGGGTCCCTTGGAATGGACCTGCTAGCTAAACAAAGACCATCTCCTACTGTGGGAATTTTGAGGTGTGAAAAGTACCACACCATAATTGCACAATTCCAACCATAGCCAGATTCTGGGGCATATATTCTGTGCTTGCATTATCCTATACAATATTTATTTCCTACAATCTCTCATTTTCAAAGGATTACATATTTTAATTCTTTATTAAATGAGGCACAGTCTCTCTTGATATAAGATTTTAACCACTAAAAATGATGCCTTTAGATAAAGAATAATGCAGCTGAGTGTATATGCCGGTACTGGTTTTAGATAGAAATGTGAATCATATGTGATTTAAATTTCAAAACAAGTGAGAATACAATGGTGACAACTTACAATTTGCTGTGTTTAGCAACGGTCCTGCTCATGTGAAAAAGGGTGTGGACTTCTTAATGACTGCAAGTTACCAGGGCTATGGCTTTATATTCCAGCTGAGACAGCATTTCCAGAAGGGAATGTTGTCTCCTGCCATGATGGAATGATCTCCTATTGGCAGTTTCATACAGATGAGAGTGACACCTAGGGAATCATTAACACTTCCAGCATTTTTTCTGGGGATGAAAATGGTGGTGATGGAACTCTTATTAATCTCTCAGCCAATACTTAGATAATCCTCTTAAAGATCTGATGAAATTTCAGCCTTAAATAGTTTAGCAGTATTACAGGACAAGATTAAATGTTAAAGAATTATATTAAATGTGCCTGGTGCATCTAATTTTTTAATTTTGGTAATGCATCTGGTAAAAGGGTCTAATAAAATACAAGGCTTCTCCAAGAAAATACAAACTCTTCATTCCTTTTCAATAACAACATGATATAAAGAAAGTGCAACACCCAAACTCTATTATTTTTTTACATTATTTTCATCTTATTCAACAATTAAAAAACAAACCCCTTGGTTCTTACTAAACATTTACCTTTATTTTCATGAAGCTATAATGAACACATTCTAACCATGCAAGAGAATGAAGGGGATATTTCAGTCCATCCTAGTTCAGGCAATTTAGAAATTATTCTTTGGTAAGACTGACTGAAAAGTGGCTGCAGTTCTTCCTCCATTTTAACAGACCTTTGACATTGTTTCATGAGTCTAGAAGTACTTTAAGGTTTAAATGAACGCAACATTCCTTTGCTATCTGTTGCCCTGACATCATCAAAAAGCGTTGGCACTGAAATACTTTTAATGTAATACAGTTTCTATTACCTATTTGCTGTTCAAAAATGAGGCAGCCAAAATCTATATGCAGGCCAGAATAGTGACCTGTAGTTTCCA
Source organism: Oreocharis arfaki (assembly GCA_013398015.1). Classification (NCBI taxonomy): domain Eukaryota; kingdom Metazoa; phylum Chordata; class Aves; order Passeriformes; family Paramythiidae; genus Oreocharis; species Oreocharis arfaki. The sequence continues at coordinate 58,984 of VZRR01008206.1, read as the reverse complement.
TATCTACTGATTTTTAGCGCTCGAAGATGGATGGATCTTATTGCAAGAATATAGATCTTTTTCCGAGGCAATAAAGTTGTCTAACAAGTCACAACAGAGCACAGAGCACCTTTATTGATTCATGTTATGAGGAAAGCTAATTTTCCAACTTTTTAAATCAAAGGAATGTTTAGTTGTAGTTCTATGAAGACTGTCACTTAAAAAATAGTACAGTTATCAGAATAAAAGACTACAGTCTTCCAGCAGTCAATGTGTTCAGCTTATGATGTTGCAATCACATGTCAAATTCAGCAAAAGCAGTAGATTTCCACAGTGTTCCAGATACCAGCAAATCAGGATACTACACCTATTGTAAAGCAGAACTTACAATCAGGAGATAGTTTTGTGACACAAATTAAATATTAGCTATCGGGACTGATATTTACTATTTAGATCAGCTAAAATCTGTGATTCAGTTTTATTAAAATTTATTACATGTTGATTTGGATAACCTCTGGGTGGAATTTTCAAGATCCACTGCAATAAAAATGATGGTTAGATTTACATCTACTTTACAAAAGCAAGGCAAGGATTTACACCTACTTTACAAAAGCAAGGCAAGGAACATTTTCAGGAAACAATTTTTAAGATGCAGCATGTCCAGCCTAGTTGCATGTCCAGGCAATCTTATATATTAATGACAGCTCCTCTTTTGCCACTTTTGGCAAAGTGTGCATGTGCAGGTCAGGGATAGCAGTGTATCACTGTCTATTTTTCCACCTCAAATACAGATAATACTCAGTCTTCATAGTTACAAAATGAGAGCCTCTTGCCCCCAAAATAGTGAAGGCTTTTGATTCTGTCCAGCACCAGTAAGGACTTCTTAATGACAGGACTTTAAAACAGTAATTAGTTTCCAAAAGATCCTATCTTGTATATCCAGGTTTCCCCAGATCTGGAGCTGGTCTTGAAACTTTCCAGGTGTATGCTGATTTACATAAACGTTATATCATAACACATCTTCCAGCACATTACAGTACTCACTGCTTATAAAAAAACCCCAAAGTCATCAAAGGGGGAAAAAGAGGTTGACAGTAAACTTATTTATAAGTGTGCTGCTCAAAGGTATCACTGTAAAAACATCAGTTCGACTCAGAAACTGAAAAAAAAACACCCAGAAGAAATTTCCTAAGAAGATCTTAATGTTGAAACCTTCAGAAACTTGTGGATAATTATCACACTACTGATAGATATTCTTTTCAAAAGAGCAGATACTCGACACCCCAAAAAATACCGAATACAATTATGTTTCAACAGGTAATCACTGACTTTTTAGCACTAGTGTTCAGCTAATTCTTCACTTTTTTGTTTTCATGATGCTACATTTATTAAAGCATCCATAGCCTAGATCTCATGAAAATTTTGACATGTATTTTTTGGACTCCACTATGCCTTGCTTTCAAGAATGTGGTCCAGAGCAGGACCAAAACTCCACAGGGTAGTTGTTTGCAGACGTATCTGCCTTCATCCAAGCTTTGACACAGCATTGTGCAAACCCTGCTAACCTGCTTCTTCAACAGTCCTGCTTCCTGCCTCACCAGCATAACTGGAGTGCTTGCACTTGTCCACGAGGTCTCTCACATGTTGCACGTCTGGGAAGTGTTTGGCCCCTCATTCTGGAATAGTCCCACTCATGATAGTTAAGATACAATAGAAGCTATGCCTGAAATCCTGCACCATTCCAGTACCTCGGTAAGATGGAGGCAGATGCTTCCGTGCCCTCCAATTTTAGAACCTGAAATCTGCTCTTGAAGGTAGAGGCAACTGTTATGTGAAATACCAAGCAGTATTAAAGGTTTTCTTTTTTAAAAGCTAGTTCTATATTCATAAATTCCATAGCATCTCTTATTTTTTGCACTCTTAACTATTCTTTCTACATAATAATCTGACAGAAGTGGTTCTTCTCTTTGAAACTCTTGTCATCTGAAGTATCTGATTTCTTCTAACAGTTTTTCAGATAGAAATTTCCCTATTCAAGTTTGCCTAAATACACGTGAGGAAAGATAAACATAAAATTTAAATTTTGATTTTGTGTGGGCTTACAATATCTCTCATTAAAGTAATTTCAACATTTATTTATTAATATTCCCAGAATCCTTATAAGACAGCCAAGTATTATAATCTGTTTTATAGATGAGAAGTTTTGCTGCTGTCAAACAAGATAACTACTCCCCCAAAAAGTTTTACAGATTTGAGAAAATAATCTGAACATCTTGCTTTGCAGACAGGGTTTTCCTAGTGTCAAACCCCCCCCCCCCAAAAACCCAAAAACCCCAAAAAACAAACAACCCCCCAAAAAACAATCAAAAAAACCCCAACAAAACAACAACAACAAACCCCACAACAAAAACAAAACAAAACAAAATCTAGAAAGAATATATATGAATGCCTAGCAATGTTTCCTCAGCTGTATTGCATATTGCTAAATAACAAAGTAAATCAGAGGACAAAGTAAACCAGAAGTCTTTCTATCAGACTACAAGGGAGGTCCAGATGATCTCTCATTGTTTCTGTCTTCATTCAGAAGAATTACGAACATATCTGCAGAAATCACCACATCTTGTTGGGACCTTATGTCCGTGATGTATTTGTTTCAGGATGCTTTGCTTTGAACTGTCTCCAGCCTGGTCCCATGCACTGTGTGTTCTCAGCAGCTGGAGTGCTTTAGATGTAATTCAGGAATGCACCTTCTGGCTTCTCTTACCCAAATGAAATTCATCTTGTCTGCTCTGAGCCATCCATGCAATAAGAACCAAAGCCCAGCAAATGGGAAGAGCCAGGATATTTGCCTTAGTGTGCTCCAGATTCCAGCAAAAATGCTGAAGAGGACATATCCTTTTTATTTGTTGTGCCAGTTAGGCACTATATCTAGAGTGCTTTGTAGTAGCCTGACCTTGGAATGGCAAGAGAGCTTGGGAACTCCCTGTCTCCTCCCCACTAGCTATAAGAAACACAGCTCATGGATTTTGAGCACTAAATTGTGCGACTCTGCACTGGTATTTCTGAGTTCTACAGGACCTGCACTGTAATTTCTCCTTTCCATAGCAAAAGAAGGATCAACTTGGCCTTCAGACTGTATCCAGAAAGATTTATATAGGCAGTTATCAAATGCTGGTTAAAACAACTTTTACCAAAAAAATGCAACCAAATCAAGACAAATATTTAATTAAAAACCTGAACAGCTTTATTTTAAAACTTATTTCTTTTTTATTTTAAATTCACTTTAAAATAATTTTTATTGTTCTGATTTTTCTGCCATTACCTGAAAATAAATATTTGAAATGAATATGTACGTATGAATACATATCACTGGGAAAATCACAACTTTAGTGTTAAATACCACAACATTATAGTTATAGAACACTGCAGTATTATAAATATTACTACAATACCTTAGAAAATATTAACCGAATAAAACTGATTTCTGCAAAATTTAGGTGGCAAGCAGTAGCATTTATATAGATATTCGTATAGATATTCTGATTTCTCTTCATATCACATGACATTCATGTTCAGATGTTCCATATTTCTATTAAGCCTTAGGTATGAAAGGCACTTTAAAAACTTCGAGAAAAACAGATTGAGAAAAAATTTGCTGATTCTCCTGACTCCATCTGATCAGTCTGAGTCACAGTGTGCAATGTGAAATTATTTTATTACCACAACTTCTGTTGTCACAGACACTGTAGAGAAAAGAATGCAGGAATTGAGGACTCGAGATGCCTTACAGCAAGCCACACACACAAAAAAATATTAATCAATAGAAGGAAAACTAAAAAAAAACCAAAACAACAAACATTAAAAATTAAAATTACATTAAATTTTAAAAAAACCCCAGAGTGTTAACACAAGTTATATACAGAAAAAGGAAATATTTCTCTTAGGAAGGAACATATGAGAATTCTATGAAGACATTGAAACAGCAAAGCACTGTTGTGAGTGGAGTATGCATAGTAACATCTGGGTTGTAGCTCTGCACACACACTTAAAAGGCAAACAAAATATTTCTTCTTTGGCCCAATGATTAAGGGACTGAGGGAACTGTGAGTTTTAACGCTGCACATGGACAACCTCCTAGGAATGCTCATGGGCATACAATATGAAGGGAGTATAAGGAGCATGTGTTTTCCTCCAACCGTATTTCCTCCTCCTACCAGACTCCCATACCCAGACTGCTGTGATGAAGGGAGAAAGTGCGGCATTTTTTGTGACCATGTAAAAGAGAATTAGACAGTGGCATATTCATTTAGTACTTTCATTTCTCCTAGAACAAAACCACACAGAAATTGTCTTCATCAAAAAGAAAAGATCTCCCACGTTTTAACTTTTTTCTCTTTGCATAGGCTAACAGTGCTGCTTCATCCCTGTTTAAGAAGGCAAAGAAACTATAAACCAAGTAAAAACCTAGAATTTGACTCTTGGTACTTTTCCTTTTGTTCATCTGGTATAAAATTGCATAAGGAATAGGTTGTTATTCTTATCTGGATCTTGGGTGGGGGGCTCTTCACTCTATCAACTAATAGTAATGGTGATGGGGTACATTACATTCTTGAATTTTGCACAGAATCCTTCTGAAGCCCTTTAGAAAAAGTAAAGACATAAGGCGAAGGGTGTCATTATTAAATCAATGTAAAATAATGATCTAACCAAGCTGAATAGAAAAAAATAACAGCAAAGTATGTAGTATAACAAAATAAGTCAATAACCTCAATGTTGGTCCTACAGTATTAACCCTTGTCTATAGAGTCTAAGGTGTTAACTCTGAAAAAGCCTAAGCTATTAGTTTTGACAGGAACTTGTCCAACTCCGACTCCAGGAGTCTTACCTAACTCATGTAGAGAAAGCTCTGCTCTATGGGGGCAGGCTTAGGAAGTGGTAAAAGAAAATGGAGCTATTTTATCACTATTTATATAGCTCTTTAAACTTCCTTGAGACTGTACAGTATGCTGTTATGACAGTCTCTGGCCAGGAAATCTTACAGTTAAACATCATGAGCCTGAAACAATATGTTCAATTATGCAAATAAACACAGAGGCTCAAAGGGCCAGATGGTGTGAATCAGCCAAGTCTTACACACTTAAGTCATACTCAGGCAATTTACAGGAGTTAAGAATCTTCCCCAAGATTGGTTCAGACGGGAGGCTTTGCAGGACATCTGCATTTACAGCTGGTTTGTGAGGAGGGGATGAGAAGTCACTGGGAGAATGCTGTCCAGGCACCCAAAGAAGAACAAAAGAAATCATTAAAAGCAGGCGAAACAGAGCTCACATAGTGGAGAGGCTCATGGAGTGTGATTAGCCATGCAATTCCAGTGACACTTAGTAACTTTAGATGAGCTAATACATCACAGATTTCTTGACCAGCAGTTGTCTATTTCAGAATCTTAGAAGAAAAAAAATTCTAAATTGCCATATTTCCTACAGTAGATTTTGTTTGGTTTTGTTTTCCTGGAATGTAAACAATCATCAGATGTGTGACAGATGACATACTGCAGGGAAAATTAATAATAAAAGGGGCAAGAAACCAGACCTTTTTAAAAATTAAACCCAACACTTCTTCTTGGACATGTGGAGATTCTTTTTCAACATGGAGACGCTCCCTACCATGCACTAATGCGAGGAAGCACCCCAGTAGTTGACATGGGCACCCCCTGGGTGTGGACCCCTCATTTTCTCACCTGCACTGTCGGTCAGCTGGCTGGAATGATGCTCATGGCATCTGGCAGGGAGGAAGCCCTGCCTGGCCTAGACAGGTTGAAATGGTGGTTGGGGCCACTTCTGGCAGCACCAGGCTTTGACTCCTGCTGCGGCTACTGCGAGGTCTCCCTCCACTGCTAAAAAAATTCCAGCCTTCCTTTATAGCACCTTTTCAAGCTGACTTTTTTGTTTCCAAAGCCTCTTGGTAATTCCCTAGTTGCTTTTAATTCAGCTTTGTGATCATCTTGCTCTACAGGGTAACCTGCTTGGGGCAAATGCCCCATCAGACAGTTTTGGGTATTTCGTTCACACACACTGATATTCCCTTGTTAACATCGATATTCCTTATGTCAATATAATTTTTCCAAGCGTAGGCTACACAAGGACCCTCCCAGACTGTCCAGGAAAACATCTTGGGACAGTTCATAGTCACCTGAATATGAGCTCCCAATGCAAAGCAGGAGCAAAAGGGCTCAGTTAAATCTTGAATTTATAGGTAGTTACTATGGAAACATGAAGAAGCTGTTTTGCTTTTGGAGTAGTCTAGAAAGCTGTGTTCAGCTCTACACTGCATTCCAAATTCAAGAATAGTGGTGAAAAAACTCTTGGGTGTTCCAATCTTAATGACAAGAATGACAATTGCATTGAAATGCATTACCTGAAGGTAGAGACCTCTGGAACAGCTTAGAGATGACTGATCTCAAAGTTTAAAGGTGTGTACAGAGGCAAAAGAAAATCTAGGAAATAAAGACTTCAGTAGCAGGAAGCTGAAGCTAGACAAGGTGAGATTGGAGAAAAGGTAAATATTTCAGGTGAGTTTCCAATCATTCCTCCTTAATCAGTTTTTATTCTAAATAACTGACTTTGTCTTTTATAATCCGAACTTAAGCGTCAAAGTAAAACAATACCCTGAGAACTAAAAAACCACATAAACTCCAGAACATTGTATATAAAATTGCATTCCATGTTTTTTCAAATCCTGATCATAAAATTTGACAGTATTTCTCTCTATATATGTATTTGTATGTAAAGTTTTCTATGGTATAAATGTATACACATAGTAGCTTAAATCACAGAAATAAAACTATCACCTTGTGATATGCAAGTTCAGATGCTACAGTTGCTAGAGCTGGGTGGAAAATGAAAATAAATTCTGCTGCAATAACATAATTTTAAAAAAATCCCACCTAAAAAAGTTAAACTTTAGGGCCCCCTTTTTTCTCATTAAATGTGAAAGCTGTTGCTCTCAGTAACATGTCATCCACAGACCTTAGAAAAGGAATCATTGTTAATAAGGAATATAGCTGGTGAATAGAAGTCTAATTATTTTAAGCCTCCTACAAAAATGCCTGTAAATGAAAAAAAAATTATAAGCCAAAAGAAGCTCAGAAGAAATATAAAGAATGGATAAATAATTGGCATATGGGCTGATTCAATTGAAAAGATATTAATATTAAAGAACTGGAGTGCCTAGATTAATGTCACTCAATAGAAAGCCAATGGAGGCGGCACTAAATACCTGTAGGTAGCAAAAAATGTAGTGGGAGGAAGAGAAGTGCTCGCTTTTTGTTCTGAAATCTGCTCCCTGAAGAACCTGGCTACAGGCCTGGCTGCTATCCAACCTACATTCCTCTTCAACATCAAGAAAGATTATCCATCTCTTTTTCTGAAAGATAAAAGTTTCAGAGTTGGAGATGTAGAGTTTTTCATTTTATACTACTTTGATTTGTTTTTCGCTTATTTTTCTCAAATACCTTATGAAATTGTCTTCATACATTATTTTCATATGTGCACAATTGAGTTCTCTCTAGTAGGTGATTGATGTGGACAAGGAATGTCCAGGAGCTGAGGCTCCTAGGAGCTGCTCTAGGCTGTGAAAGGGAGTAGCCATTCTTTCACTCTGCTGATTAAAGGACATGATTCTACTGAATACAGCCACAGGAATTCTACTTGTTCAAATCAGTAAGTGTATGTTTCCTCAAACTCTTCACTCTTTGGACATTTTCTTACTTTCACAACACAGGAGTTTAATCTTCTACTCTTCATCTGACATAGGAAAGACAAATTGTGAAATATTTGCTATGATGAGGTCAGTCATTTCCCAGCCCACTTTGTGCTGGTGCTAACAAAAAGTCTACCTCTGTCTCTAGCATGAGCAGGGAAGAAGATTAAAAATAATTTAAAAAAAGAAACAAGCAATCAAATAAAGCTTAAATTGTGGAGTTAAAAACAGCATTATAATTTAATAATGGTTGTATTCACTTTTTAGTCAATATTTAGGCCACAATAAAGGGCAATGACAAATACCCAGTAAGTATAGAACAGAAACTGCTTGGCTACGGAGTGGAAGAAGAGGAATAAAAAGGCAGTGTGACTGAATGGAAGCTTGTCCTTTGTGCTAGCCACACTATTAGTCAGCAGATCTCAGAAGTCGTAACAACTAGAGGAGGACCTCTATGCTAGTATTCTATTTTCTCAGGAACCTCTCCCATACACTTAATATTCTTACTGAATTTTCAATCTGTGCAACAAAAGGTTCTACAGGGTCATGAAAATATTTTAAAATCACATAGAAGCTGAGAAAAGTAACAAACATTATCAACTCTAAATTCTTACTTTTAAGACTCAGTCTTTGTGTGCAAACCCAGAACTTGTTTCAGAACATCACTGCGTATCTCTTTGATTCTTTTCTTCCAGGAGAAATTACTTTCTCTTTTGTGGACACATGTACAAATCTGTTCACAAGTGGGCACAAAAATAAACTAGGGATCAATTTGAAAATTTGTTCTGAAATAAGGATAAAAATTGGGAGGGGGAAGGTTTAGAAGAGGTACCTTTGGTCAGGTGAAGAGAGGTAAAGACCAGAGGTCCTCTGCTCACTCTCCAAACCTGGCAGGTGGAGTGAATCCCTCTGTGACTCTGTCTGTCTGTGTCTCCTTCTGTAGTGGATGGTGTCTAACAGAGTGCCCAAGCTAATAGTGTAGACAAAGTGCCACGTGAGTGGCGGTTTAATTAGCCAGGCAAAAGGAAGAGATTTACAGCTACCTGCCTGGAAAGGCAATGCTTGCTTACTTCGACAAAAGTACTGCAGCAAGTTAAACAGACAGGAGAGAAAATTAATGAGCCTCAAGAACAATATTGGCACAACAAATACCAATAAGCAGATTTGGAAAGAAGCTAAAGATGAGACAAGTTTTCCAATAACCTTCAGTATTATCCCTGCTCCAGAGTACCTACTCTTTTCAAGGTGATGCCTGCCATATTTATGTGTGGGATTACATGAAGCCTCTGACAATGGCAATCCAGACAAGATGGTGTCTGGTAGACACTGTGAGTCCTACACAAAACACTTTTAGCAAAGGACTTTGATATTGAATATAATGGGGGACTTGCTAGAATTAATTTTCATTAGCCTGTATAATAGCACCAAATAAAGGTGGTGAAATACATTTGCTTATTACATTAAAAATACAGCTGGATAAAGCAGTTCTGGGAGTTATTCACTGCATATATCAAAGTATAAAAATGTATTGGATACATTGGAGTAATCCATTTTTCAAGATAGATTTTTGATCAAATAAAATTTCTTCAGTTGGAAGAAGTTGGTTCGTTGAATTTCATATCAATTTCTATTTTTAATGTGTGTTTTTCTCTGCCTTGTCTGTCCTCTGTGTCTTGATTACAACACAGTTCTCTAGATCTTGCCAAAATGCACTGTTAATCAGTTTCTCTCACTCTTTTTTGGCATGCATCCCTTCAGGTCAAAGATTAAACTTACTGAAATCTTATTGATGCATGAGTTGTTGGAAGAGAAGAATTGGTTTTTCCATGCATCAAGGACCTTAAAATCTGACACAGGTATGAGTCAGTATAACTGTAGAAATGTAAACTGTATGCTATTTTATTCTAATTGTTCTTAAAAGAAAATTAATGTAAAAAGATTGGTTTTAATATAGCATTTTGGTGACTATGACACAAATTATGCATAAGTAGGGATGTGGGATTCTGTTATGAAAAAGAAGGGGTAACATCAGAGAAGAGTGATATTGCTTTAGGTGCTGCCTGTTAAAAAGAAAATAATAATGTGCTAAATAGGATTTATGAAAATCAGATTATGAGGCTTTCAAGTTAGGCAGCTTTCCAGAGGTGCAAAAAATAATGTCCCTCTTTATATCAAAGTAATCAGCTTTTGCACTCACAGAGAGTCCATTTACTGACTCTTGTAGAAAAGAGTTGTTTTGCTGCCCAGCTCAGCTAATTACTTTTAAATTAAAGGAATAGATTAGTGTAAAATAAACGTTCTAATGCCTCCTAGTTTCCTTGAGCTTTGGTAGACATGCAAACTATCCATCAATAGGGGGTAAAATACATCATCAAAGCATTAAAAGTTCTTTTTGAAATCTCTGAAATAATAAAACAATGCTAGCAATGTAAAACTGTTTGAAGTCCTGATGAAATTTAGGTGTAATTTCAAATAGATAGCTAAGAATTGAAGATTATAGTCTTTCATAGTCAAGAGTTAGATATAATATCATATCAACATCTCTGCATACTGGTGTGGCAATGCCTCTGAGCAGAACCCTGATCCTTGAATTAAGTGTCCAGGACACTTTGCATGAAGAGAATCAGGAGAGGTTGATTCTGGAAAATGGTGGTCCACAAATCTCGTACACTGAAAGGGAAGCCTCTGAAAGTTAAGCACTGGGAAATGCCAACTGTGTCTGAAACCTTGCCTTTCACAATAGAGACAGAACTAAAGCAAAATGCTGATTCCTGATGGGGATCCTGAGCTTTGCTTTCCCACCTCACATTTTCAATCTTTACTCTTCAGGGCTGTCTCAACCAGAAACAGGGGTAGAAAGTAACTGACTGAAGTGGATTTTTTCTGGTTTCCTTTCAGCTGTTGGGAAATTAGCATACAGTCTGAGGCTCTAAACCCAAGGCAGAAGAACACTGTCCTTCCAGCTGGTTTAGACACCATCTTGGAGATAATTGACATTCTGCTGGAGAAGGCCTGCAGCAACTAGACCTAACTCGAATGCCAGTGCTGTTTTGAGCTGGAGATCCAGCTAGACGACTTCTGCAGGTCCTTGTCAGCCTAAATTACCATTTGATTCTATGAACCTGGCAAGAACAGCCCACAGAATATCCCTCAATATGAGGATCTGTGTTGAAACTCTGGAACAGTTTATTTCAGTTCTACTCAAAGTGAGTCAAGTTAATGTCCTAGGTAAATAATTTATATGGCAAAAAAAAAAAAAAAATTAAGAGGTAGTCTGAGGCTTCTCAAAAGGGTAGATGATGCCATCTGAGGAATGGAGAGCTCTCTGTATCCAGGAAACGTTTTAGCAATCAGAGTCTGCATACTTGGGGGTGGAGGCACGAAGGCGTGACTTTGCTCTTGGAAGGGGCTTCTCTCGCCTCTCCCAGAGCTGCTCCCAGGGTATATGTGCCAACTGCTTCCCCAGTTGTGGTAGCAGCTTGGTTTTCCAGGACCCCAAATATCTACTATTTTCTATTAATAGTTTGTACTGTCATGACCTCCACCTTTGCTAGGAGCTGGCTCAGAGTTTTAGATTAAAACTAAGTCCACCCCTAAAATCAGCTTAGGCTCTCTTTTCCTTTATTGACGCTGGGTCAAGATAAAGAAAGTGTGAATTTGCTCACCCAAACACAGTGGGAAAGGATGCCTACAAGACCAGAGTCTGAGTTTTCCTACAAAGGAAGTTAAATCCAGGAAAGGAGAGAAGTACATGCTCATTCTTCTCCGTCCTAATACAATTCAATCCAAACTCTGTGAGAATGATACAAAGCAAGAGTTCTTCTCCAGGATGGGTTGTGTTGATGCCTTCCCACTGGTCAGTCTAGGCTTGCTCTGAGACCCCTGTCTGAGAATAACTTCTGTGAGGACTGCAACACTATTTTTCTAGGTCTCAGTTCAATACCTTTGACTGCAGCCTAAATAATAATTTTTCTCACCTCAAGCTGCTAGAGTAAGGGATCAAATCCAGTTTTTTAGTTCAAATAAAAAACCTTTCAGTGCTGAGAGCAAGCAATAGGATGTCTACTGTATCCATGAGCTCTACTCCCAAGGCAGAGCCTGCACTGAGTGTGCTTGCAGTGCACTGTTCTGTTTCTGACACATGTGGATGTAAATGCAGGCACCTACACAGCGTTTGCAAAATCCTGAATATACACCTCCAGCATATATTACTGTACTCTCTAAAGTGCAGCCTTTGGTCCTGCAAATCACCCTTTTGAAGGGGATGCTGACAACCGCCTCCGAAATCTTAAAATAGGCATGGTCAAGTCACAAAAGGGTTCTGCGGTTAAGAGCCCTTCCACAGCTTACCCAAAACCCAGACTGCAAATGTCAAGGGGAATGCAACATATAATTATTCCAGAATGACAATAACAATGATGGCATAAAAGCTCTAAATACTCACAGTTCCTTTCTTATTTATATCTGCCACAGTCAACTACTCTTTCAAGATGAACACAACTCTGAAGTGTAGCTCTTAGGGGCTTAGTAAAAATTGAGATTTTGGTGAAGTCTGGGTCACAGGCGCTCTATTTATAACTTAAGAGTTTGAACTAGCACTTTTCTTTTTTTAAAAATAATTTTAATGGTTTTTTAAACTTTTTGTTCTTTGCAACAGTTTGATGACACTTTCCTGAGTGTTTCTGAAAGATTAAGGTCCAATAAAAGTACATTCAAAGGATTTTTAGCTTTAAATAGCCTTTGTAGATTCTCCCTCATTAGTCCCTCCAGATTTGTAATGGTTCGTGACATTAACTTTGCATCCCTTGGGTTTGTTTCTTCTTATGCATTCTAATATTTGCTTAGCTTGTACAAATAACTCTGTTATTTGCCTTGAAAATTCCTCATGCTAAATGAAATTGGCCTGCTGATTCTTTACTTCACATTAAAAGCTTTTGAAGGAATTATCACCTGGGCTAGCAAAAGCAACTAAGTTAACATAAAAGTAATCCCAAACCTTTTCAGAAGTAAGGGAAACTTGTTCATGTTTTGAGGGTTTTTTTATTTGTCATTATTGTATCTTGCAGTGTTTTATGCTTTTAGGAAAGAGCCACAGGCAGACAGACAAAGGAAATGGTTCTATCTCTGAATTTACTGAGCTTATTAATTCAGGAAAAATAAAAACACAGGAAAAAGTCTTCTTATAAGACATGCAGGAACATCTGCTTGACAAAGCTATTTTTTATGTTTACTTTTCATTTTTTTAAGCATAAAAAATCAGATAATTAGGTACTTCTTAGACTCTTCTGATCTTGTGAAATTTAGCATCTATATATGATAACTTCACTTTATTTATTCTATTCAGGACACAAAAGTACATGTTCCTTGCAGGCTCTAAGTGCTCAGAAATCTGTTTCAACTATGTATTTGTTTACTGAATGTCTAAGTATACTCTGTAGCAGCAGCAGTAATTCAGAAGACAAATTTTGAAGTCGTTTAAACAAAAAGACCAAGATTATGGGAACATAATCAGTACTTAAAAAGTACTGCATTTTTTGACTACTTTTTTTTCTTTCTGTGGTCAATTTTAATTTTAGCTTAATCTATATTCTGATCTGGCTTACCTTCCCGACCCTGAGGCCATGACCAGACCTGATTGATCCTACCCAGGCCTGGCAGTCCCTGCACATTACCATCAACCAAGAGACAGTCACATTGACACAAAGGAGAAATGTAACCAGTCACAAAGGTCATGAAACCAGTGCTTTACTGTAAACACTCTTTTTTTATCATTTACACTTATTATCTTTCAGCTCGACTGCTCTCCATCAGTTCATACTGTCACCAAAACTGACTCTCATAAATGACAGCTAGATAGAAGGAAAAAGTGTAATGTCATAAAATACATTACTGGATAATGAAAATATTAGTGTTTACTAACTGATGACCAGAAAAATAAATATGTTGGGTTTTTTCCTTATTTTACATTTTAATTGATCAAAGTATTTTCTATGGTTCTGTGACAGGGAAAGAAGGCAGCAAAAATAGATACCAGGAAGAGATTTATGTGATGCAATTATTTCTAAAATAGCTGCGGCTGAATTAGAGTAACAAGAAGACAGGCTGGTTTTACTGTAAAGGAAATGAAGACAACCCAAAAATGAAACAAGGGTCTTCACTGTCTGCCCAAGGCTTAAGGGCTGTGTTATTTTCTCTTGGGCTATGCTTCTGCTTCTCATTCTAAAATGATGTTTCTTTTGTTGTGTTCTGCTTTTAAGATATCTGGCTGCATTGTATTGTCCAGCCCTCATTGAGCAGCCTTTTTTGATCATTCAGGAGGCTGTTGTTTGGCCCCCTCTCCCCCTGGACATGTGAATTTTTAAGCTTTTTGAGCCTCAATAAAGTCCAATTACTGAGTCTGTCTTTGGGCTTTTAAATATGATGTCTTGAAGGACCTCAGTTTAACATCAGTCTTGAGGACTAAGAATGTCTGATCTGACTGCCAAGGTCCTAGGACCACTGCCTCTCTTCCAGACATACACCCTGAGGACACTCATTTTCCACAAGTCAGGCATGTGATTACTATGATTTACAATAAAGTCTCCAAGGATACAGAGTAATTTAAGCCCATGAAAGTCAAGGGTCTCAACAATTAATTCTACTACTGTTTTCACAATTATAGCCAGAGTAAAAATACAGAGGAGAAAAACTACACACCTTCCCCTTCTTCATATTCTTCCCTATCAGAATTGTATAGGGCTTTGTCAAGAGGTCTTCTGAGATGGATGGGATCACTCTCCTTAGCTTTTTCTTGCTCTCCTCTTATTTTCCCCTCTTGTTATCAGTGACCTCCTAGTCTCTCTGAAATGGCTCATGAAACCTCTTTCCTTTCATGTCAGTTTTTCAGACGAGTTTGATCAATCCCAACAGCTGATAAAAATGTATAATTGTTTAATCATCACTGACTCCTTCTTTTCCACATTGACTGCATAGCCTTTGCAGACCTATTGAAAAATTCATGAATGCCAGCAGTTCACCCATCTGATTCCGATTTATCCACATGAAATAAACACGCTATCCTGTGCCACATTCCCAGGTGAAGCATCCTGGGAAAGTAGTTAAACCTTTGAGGACAGACAGAGCACAGATCAAGGTCAGAAAAATAAATGTCAATGTTATGCTGAAAGGTTAATTCAAATATAAAGTATCACACTTTGCATTAGAAAAATACAAGACCTCCCTTTCTCTCTATGCATTGCAGAAGTGAGCAAAAAAACTTCTGCAGTGGTCAAGACTGCTGCTTGTTGGTGATGATTAATGAAACATGAACTGAAGCTTATTACAATGACAAATATTTAATATACCATAAGTTAACAAACATCAGAAGAAAGAATTTGGAAGGGATCAAGAGAGAAGCATTCTTATTCAGGCTGCTATCACACTTGAATTTACTACTGATCTTGACTGAAATTCTCCAGTGCAGTTACACTGAAGCCCAAGTCTTTTAATGGATAAACTACCCACTCAGTTGGGAAAAGTTATTTTCTCCCTACTGAACAAACCATTGATTTTCTAGTTATGTTTTGGGGTTTGAGGTTTTGTTTTGTTTTGTTTTTTAATATCCTGGCTCCACAGAAGAAAATAAGAATTTTTCAAGTATCTCTACTGCACATAGGGCTTCTCATCAAAATTTCAGAAATTTAGTGGGATAAGAACTAATATTTTGGAAAATGGAGAAAATAACATTATACAGGGCACTCAGAGAGGTCTCAGATGGCTCTCAGCTTGCAAGAGAGTCAAAAAGTATTCCTCCTTCTTTGACATGTAAGCAAGAGTAGTTACACAGAGTAATTTTCCAGGTTTAGCAGTTGCTATGAAGGAGAACTGGGATACACAGCTCCCTAAGGGAGGCAACAACTCCTTCCTCTGAGCCAATGTGCATGAGGGGCTGTGGACCTGTGTTGTGACCACAATATGGGTGAACTCCACTCTTATGATGAGAAAGAAGAAAGGTGGGCAAGAGAAGGCAGTTGCTTACAAGTGGTTTTGGTATAGCCTGTCAAAATAAAGCTGCGCTTCTTTAAAAAATCACTTTGAGGGGCTCTCCATAGGATTCTGATCCTTACAGTACTCTAAATCTGAATAGCAGTTTAGTGAAAAATATGAGGTATTTGGTATGTTCATCTCAGATTTTAACAGCAAAATTTTTATGCACCACATATATACACAGGTTAAAAAAAGCTCATTGAAATCAAGATTGGCCACTACTTTCCATAAAAAGTTATAGTTCTTCGGGTGAATTTCCAAATGAACTTCTAAAGTTTCTGCTTTCTTTTTTATTTCTTAATCATTAGTGCCTGATACAATGTATTGAAAGATCTCAGAGAAAAAAGGGAACAGCTAGCTTTCACCTGCTGCATTGGTTCACTTTTTATCATCATATTTAGCCATCACATAGGATTAACTGATCTGTGCTAGCCATAAAAACAATGTAAGAAATAACTGAAGTGACAAGGACTCACCTGGAAAAGGTATTGTTCCTTTAGAGAAAAATAGAGCTTAAGTGTGACTTTAGTTGAGGTTAATTAGAGTTGTTGGCACTCAGCATTTCGAAATATTAGAGAAGAACAGAGAACTCTAACAATTGGGTTTTAACTTTGAAAACTTTTGCTTTTAGCAATACAATAATCTCTCATGCTTTTTAATAAGATTTTTTTTTATGTCTTACTATGACTTTGGCATAGGTTTGATGGTGAATCACATGGCTTCTATTTCAGGCACAGCTAAATATAAAGGAATAGCGGAGAACACTAATTTATTGATGTATTTTTTTTTTCAGAAAACCATAGTTTGATGATTAAAACTAATGGAATTAACCAGCCTATAAATTGTATTTTATGACAGAAGCCAATTTCTGGCAACTCAGTAATAATTTTTTTTACCTTTCTTATCAAGCAGGGACTCAGGAAAGGATTTCTCCTCACAAGTTTTCTGGTTGCCTTTGATGCTCATACTTTTAGCTCTCCAGTCTTGTAAAACATGATCAAAATTACAGGAGGAATTATTTTCCATTGAATGCTCATAAAACAGTAACCATTGGTGTTGTACAATATGTATTCCAGGTTGGCCTGCGTTTATTAAAAGTTGAAGATGCCATAATACTTCTTACCTAAAATGCCTAAGGTGGAATATAAGAATGTGGGTAAAATATAGAAAAGCCAGTCTCAAGTGACTGGGTGAGGACACTTAAAGGAAGTCTGTGTTGTAAAAAAACTTGAAGTGAAAAAATAAAATGGAACAGAGATCGTATTTCTTCAGAAGAATTTGTTCAGGATATTGTCCTGAAGATCTTCAGATAGCATACAACTGAATCTCAGAAGAAAAGATAGCAAACCCTTAAAGAGCATCGGTATCAGTGTGGCAGATATTCAGTATTCTAGAAACTGATGCTCTAGAAGTTGAGTTTAGGAGAGTTTCTCATTAGAAGAGAAAATAGTTCCATAAGTTCACAAATGCGTTCTAATTTTTGGTGGACTTTTTATGTTGTTTTATTTTTTTTTCAATAAAAATATATTTTCAATCTATTAATCCCTAATAAGGCATTAGAAAATGTTCATGAAGGTGATAAGAAAACTATCTTCTTCCCTAAAAAAACCCAAAACATGGTTGTGTTTTGAATATCTAAATATTAAATAATTGTTTTGCCTAGAATCTATATGCTGCCTGGGTATCCTTCTAATGGTTTTCTTCAAGAGAGGAAAGCCCATCAACATTATTATGATAAGCAAGTGCTGCCACCTATAGCAAAAAGAGACTTCGCCTTTTAGCCTACACCAAGCACAGTGCAAACTGAATTACATTAGAAAGAAATTAACTAACAGAATTACGACTGGGGTATAGAAAATGGATAACAGTCCATTGAAAATTGTAAATGAAATCTATGTTCAACCACAGCGATTATCTTAATACATTTTTATTTATCATTTCTTTTCATAGTTGTGTCACAACAGTAACAGCTGGCAAAGTCATATAAATTACATTCTTCAAAACAGTCTTTTTTCTATCCTATATATCTCAATCTGATCATGGTGATAACGTCAAAAACATCTTTAAAATTGAGCTAAACCTTACTTTTTTAATTACATGTTTCAGAGGTTCCCTTATAACCTATCTGGATCTGAGATCAGCAAACTAAATGTTTTCCATGTTTCACATCTTATTTACACAAAAGCGACTTCTGTCATGGCCAGTTCTTCAAACTGGCCAGCACGAAGTAGTAGTACATTTGAAGTGCTCCTTTAGAAAACCATCCTTTCTTTTTCAAGCATCCTTGCTTTCTCATTCATTTGGTAGAATGTCACCTATCCCTGAAGATCCCAAGTGTCTGAGCCACAGTCCTGTCAATGATTGTTCGAACAAGATAACAAGTAGTCAGCTCTCAAAAGCAATTGGCAACTATCAAAACCCACTGACATATTGAATTCTGTCGTGTTTCTGGGAACGTCAGAGATTTTAGTGATTAATTAGAAGATAAATTTGTAGACAAAATGCAACAGTAACATTGTGAAGTAGACATTTTCTTGGCATAAGCCTACCGTCCTCAGCAATGAGTCATGGCATAGTTTCTCATCTGGTTTTGTAACTCGTCACATGGTGCCACAATTTATCGGTTGGACATTTCCTCCAGAGATGTAATAGGGAACACAGTCTGGAGTTGGAAGGAATAAGTTTCCAATGGAATAAGAATGTATATATGCTTGATAGGTGAGATGCAAATGGCTAGTCTTGAGTCACATGCCATTATTTCGCACTCCACAATACTTTTAATAGGGCTTCATATTAATTATATCATTTTGGAATTTTATGACAAGTAAAAGAAAAATATCTAGAATATATACAGGTGTTTAATGAATACTAACTAATTATTATATATGTATTTTGTGGGGTAAACATTGCATTTATTCATACAGTTGTAATGAATCACCATATCTCCTAGATAGCTAATTGTGTATCAAAATTTAGCAATGTTCCCAGTTTCAATGCTCGTGCTTATTTTAAAAATAGGAACTCTTGCACTCAAAGTAAAGGGAATGATGAATGTTATTAACAGTAGTAATAATAGCAGTACTAGCATGTGATGGATATTAGTTTCTCTTTATATTTACATGAAGAGGAAGACAATCACAGGAACAGATTTCTTAGTCCTTTCTTGAATCTCTATTTCAATTCTTTAAAAAGAAGCTAGACAAACATCTGTCAACATGATCCTATGTTGAAGAAAGGAATAGACTCAGTAACATTCTAGGTTTTCTGTAGCCTGAGTTTGTGATTTCACAAAATTACTGGCAACAATATTACCTCAATGCCTTTCTGTTCTGCTTCTTTGCCTCTGCCCTTCCCTTCTCCTTCCCACTCCTCAGCGCTGGCTCAGTCTGCACAAGTGTTTTCTTGATCATACTCTGAACAAACACAAAAAGCCTTGAAACAAAAATACATAGTAAAAAAAAATATTTTTTTTTTAAAGCAGAAGCACTTTAGACTGCTACTGTTACTGAATACTTCATCTTTCAAAACCCTGGCCTTATTTTTCTCTGATTTTCTATAATAATTTAATAAGAATATAGACATTCTGACTCTCTACAATGCATTCTGAGACATCACATTGTCCTAGCACAAGGTTCACATAGAGCTATTCAATCTAAAAACAGCATGGTTAGTAACAACAAAATCCAGCCTATATCCAGCCAATAAACCTGCAACTATAGCTTGCAAACCATTTGTACAAAAACCATTTATTATATAGTTCTTCTCACAAAATGTAAAGATAAGTAAAATGAGACAACAGGTCTTGTTCAACAAGACCTTTCAACAGATGTCCAATTTAAAGCATATGAGCACTTCCAAAGTCAAAGCACCTGCTTGTTTGTATGAGGATATTTTGTTGAATCTTCTGCAGTACTGAGAATGAAGGAAGTGAAGGGTGCCATAGCAACAGTAACTCAGTTCTTTCCGAGGAAGGGGGAATGCACATCACTTTTCCATGTTCAATGCAGGTCTCTATGTTCATTTTACAAATAAATTTGCAAGAGATTGACTGAGGTTTTAAATTAGCACATTCATGAGTAGTGTTCCCCAGTAGTCTGGAGTCTGTAGTGTGGAAAAAGGAGGTCATAGTCATTCCATTGACTTCACACATTCGTTATAAAGCAAGATAATAAAGAGGGGTTTCATTCTAAGTGAACAAGGTACATCAGCTGACCAGTAACTGCCATACTAATAGGTTTTTAAGCTTGTGACCAGTTATAAGAAGAAATAGCACAGAATTTTCCTAGGAAATTTGCAAATTTTGGGAAGGAAAAGTGCTCAAAGTATCTTTTAACAGTGACAGAAAGAGAACCATGCCTGTATATCATTACTATAATTTTGTCTATATTTGGTGGAAATAGAAAGACTTTTAACTTGTACACTTGTCCACTACAACAGTCTTGTTACTCTTGAAGTACTTTTATTTTACTGTTTTGGTAAAAGTGCAGAAGAAAAAAGTTTATCTTTGATATGTATTGCTGGTGATCCACTGAGCCTAAATCATCCCTCTATGAGTGGAGAGGAGTGGAAAACTTCAGCCTATCCATAAATAAGTGTCTCAGATGGGATGACATCTTCTATCTGTTCCCCTGAATTTATTGTTGAAGAAAACTAGTTGACTGCCTAAAAATAGATTACTAAATTTTAAGCCTAGGCAAAGCATGCAGACATCAAATTCGGCATTACTTTGGTCATTCTTTAACCTTTACAATTGTATCATCATACTTGTGCAGAGAAATCCTTTGACCTCAGAAGGATTTTGAGCACATGGTAAAGTCTACACAAATCACATCTTTATTTGTGGCATTTTCTTAAGTACACTGGAAACAGTATTTTTGTAGGTATTTCATGCATATGGAGGTAGATTTGTGCTTAGAAAGGTTATTGAATAGAAAAAACTGATCTAAACTAACAAGAATGTCTTAGTAAATAAGCAGTAAGGGTGATGAGGTATAGCTTAGCCCTCACTAACAAAGAAACTAACCCTGCACCTGTGTGAAGTGAGATGCTAATTATCTGTGAACATCTGAATGTATTGAAGGCATGAAAACAGCACTACCACTTTTCAGTGAATTAATGGAAAAAAGCTATCATAATGCCTTTATTTTTTTTTATTTTTCCACTTAAACCAATGTGTTATTTTCAAGATCTTTCTCTTTCCTCTTACAGCAGTTACCCACACAATTACATAAGAGGTACAGGTGAAAAGGTGTTAATTTACTAACAATGATATGTGAAGTTCAAATAAGAATACCATTCTATTGGAGGGAAAAGGTGGCGGGTGGGAGGGTGGGGAGAAGAAAAGACAGCTACATTTAGCTGAATATAGCTAAGCCCAGACCTGCAAAGGTCTGCCTGCCCGCTTACCTCCTGACATGTGGGAGTGCTTTGACTGTCCATGTGAGTTGAGTAAGCATACAAGTAGCTATTCATTGCTTCAGAGCCTTGAAGTGTGCCTTTGTTCAATATTTACAAGTGCTGTTTTCTCCTCAGGGGGACTGGCACCACTTAAGTCTTCCAAATCTATCTCAAATGTCATGTAGAGGTAGGAAGGATTTTATTTGAGAAGAGCTAGAATTTAGCTTTTTTCTTCTGCACTAGTATCAGACAGAATGATTTGCTCCACATTTGATAGAACACACGTTGCCATGCCATCTCCATTTCTGCTGGAGCAGAATTTTCTTCTGAAGTCCCCTCCCCTATTTCCTTGTAGCTAATTTCAGTACAGTTTTGAAAATGCATGAGATACATCTTGTTAAAATGAACCAGAAACTCAAAATCTGTCCAGATTAACACTACTTTAACGATTGTTGCCCTTCACCATGAAGCAGATGAGTGACTTGGAAAAATGCTTGCTTCTATGTATCACCATGGGTCTTGTCTTGCAAAACCTGGGAGTTTTTATTTAGGGACTGTACCAGTGGTCAGCACTTCTCCTTTCATAAAGTATTTTCACTGTGTACCAAGATGTGGGATCTCTTTCTCTCCTAGGCTCTTTTGCCCTTGCCGAGGGTTTGACAGTGTTTATGGAAAGGTGTAACATGGAATGACATCAATTAGTTTGCATTCTAAGACTGGAGACATGAATTGTGATTAATCTGTGTCAGAGACTAAGTTTACAAACACAGGTAAATACATTAAACGCACAAACGCACTGCTAGTTACTGTGTCCCTGTGCGGACTGACTAACACTAGCTTTCCATTTCTGATTAGGCCTTCAGAAAAATAAAACAAAATAAAATAAAATAAAATTTAAAAAAAAAAAGGAGAAGGAAGAGGTAGGACCTGAAGCATCATCTTGACACTGTCTGTAGCTTCAGGTACCCACATGAGAGACCTAAACCTAAAACTCAATAGTCTATAAGTCCTTATCTACTCAAAGAACATACACATTCAATTTTATACGAGCTGATATTCCCCCTCTATTCATTTTATAATGGATATGCCAGTATCTTAAGCAGAGCAATTAGATGTGAAAAGTTAGATGAGGTGAAAAAGAGTGTAAATAATTTGATGCAAAGCACTATTATATATTTCCTCTTCCTTCATCTTTGATAGTCCCTGCTCAACTACTTATTTCAAAATGCCAGATATGTGCTTTAATGATAGATAAGTTAAACCTTAAGGCTAACAATAGAATTATCACACTAAGAAAAAGCAATACTGAAGGTTTCATAAAATTTATTCCATATGGTTAAGTAAACATATTTGAATCTTCTCTGTGTATCAAACCAGATAACAATATTTTTCTTCTGTAAAAGGAAAAATAGGAGACTGTCATGGTTTAGTGTCTTAAAAACTCTTTTCTCCAAACTTGGCTTTACATTTTCATATCAATACAGTGTGAAAATAAAAAAATGAATCACATTACTCTTAGCAGATGGATCTTAGGATCATAAAATCACCATGTAAATCAGTTGTCAGGAAAGATCTGATAAAGCAGGAGGTCAGAAATACACAAAGGATTTTGCAAAATGCAGCACCACCTACCTCACATGTTAGTGAGAATTCTCCCTGTAACAAGATTTACTATTTCTCTTCTTATTAAGCTCTATAAATTCACCATAAAATGAAATTTTAAAAACTGTGGGAGAAAATACCACAATTTTTTTTATTGCTTGTAAGTAGGGAGAATGTTCTTCAAAACGATCTGTTTGCCATGTTGAGACTTTTAAGATTCTGTATGTTTGTTATGTATGTAATACATTTTTTTTGTGTACATCCTACTTCTTCAATTAATTTCCATCTATTATCTTGTGAATGCAGGCATCAATTTTAAATCTGTTGCCTAGTTCAAGTGTGGGTTAGCACTCATTCTATTAGTTAGGTTGATATGAGCAAATATATGGCAATACATGAGAACTTCATATCAAGCATTTATATGCTGCCTACATGAAGTATAGCATACATTTCAAGGATACATTATTTTATCCTTAGGTTAATTTATCCCCACAAAACAGCAAAATAAAATTATTAAGACATGCAACTATTATCCAGATCCATCCAAACCCAATCTTGAAAACAATCGGGTTATGTGGCATTTAACTTAACTCTGATACAATTTAGTCAACATGAGAACTCAAAAGTAGCTGACAAGTTAAGAATAGCTAAACACAAGTTGGAAAACTGGAACAAAAACATACAGACTTTCCAGTCAGAGATCTATTGAAAATAACAAAAAATTTCCATGATAGTTGATATATGATAGCTAAAGAGCTCCATTCTAAAAGCACATATGAAAGAATATCAAAACAAAAAGCAATCAATCTCCCACTCTACTTCATCAGTTTTCTCTGCTCTGCTCTTTTGAGACCACACCTGGAGTGCTGCATCCGGCTCTGGGGTCCTGAGCACCAGAAAGACATGGACCTGTTGAAGCAGGGCCAGAGGAGAGCCACAAAAATCATCAGAGGGATGGAACACCTCTCCTATGAAGAAAGGTTGAGAGAGTTGGGGTTGCACAGACTGGGGAAGAGAATGCTCTGGGAGAGACTTTTTGCAGTTTTTCAATGCTTAAGAGGGCTTGTAAGAACGACGGCGACACACCTTTTTAGCGATAGGACAAGGGGTAAGGGTTTTGAACTAAAAGAGGGTTGATTCAAATTAGATATAACGAAGAAAATTTTTCAATGAGGGTCATGGAACACTGGAGCAAGTTAACCAGAGAGGTGGAAGATGTCCCCTCCCTGAGAACATTCTGAGCCACCTGGCCTAGCTGAAGATGTCCCAGCTCATTGCAGGGGTATGGGGCTAATGACCTTTAAAGATTCCTTCCAACCCAAACTATACTGTGATTCTATAATATTATGACCCAGCATCCAGCAAATGCAATTACCTCTAAACACATCAATAAATTCTTGTTTAAATCTCACTGGTACACTTGTGTGAGTTTAAATCAAACTAGAATGTTAATTTCCTAAATCTTTGACATAAACCATGGTTCATTATCAGGGGAAAGATATATATTCTCTAAAGCGTATATTAAAGACCTCTGGGAATGCTGGACCTATTGTTTAATACTTCAGCTTCAAAAATAAAATTTAAGCACTCAAACAGTCATTTGTACTTAGTCTCTTATTTTTACACAGGTTTTAAGCTGGGTTAACATATTTTCAGTGCATCAGCTTCAGAAAAGAATGAGTTTTACAGCTGATGCATTAATATCTTCTCTGTCAAGCAGATGTCAATTCCATAAGCCTATCCTAATCCTCCAGTCAGACAAGGAATTGATTTTTCTTTTTTAAAGAAGCCTTAGACATTGTAGCTTAAGGGTAAAAGTCTTAGAGTTATGTTATCTTCAGGTTTCTGAAGTATTTCAGAACAGGTATGAAATATGTTACAATTCCCCAAAGGCGAGGGTATACAGAAAGAATGTTTACTAAATGAGAGCCCAATAGAATACTGTGAAACATCCTAAAACACACTCTCAGCTGGTGCAAACCTTTGCAAGAAATGTATTATAAAATATTATATTTTATATATATATATAAATAAATAAATGTCTTCCTTGGTCAGGAAAAAACCCCATATAATAGTAAGTCACAGAACAGTGCATTAGGGAGTTGTTGGTATTGTCCTTGGATGTGTCTTCAGCAACTCGTGCATATCTGAGATGTTACCATAAATACATCACAAAATGGCTCAAAATTCTTAGGCTCTGTACTTTCCTTCTTTTTCCTTAACATAACTGAGTAGCTAATGAAAAAGAATTAAAGGTCATTCCCAATAGAAGAATAAGTGAAAAACCAAATTGCTGTGGGGATGCAGGTCAAATTAGCACGAAAAGAAGGTGCCTAGCTAACTGTAAGACAGTAGATTGGTCCATGTGAAGGTTTGAAATGTGGGAATTGGTCTGAAAAAACCCACTCCAGTTCAGAAATGCAACCAGAAGCGCTAAGGGTTAAAAAATTAGGGTCAGGAGTTACCCAAATGAGATCTTGCCAAAGACCAGTATACTCTTCTGTCAGTCAGAGGAGCTACATATCAGCTATGAAAAAATTCTTTCAGAAATGATAAATGAAGAGTTAATCCAGCAGCAGACATTACTGAAAATAGCACATACGGAGTTGTTCTAGGGCTATGCTCAGTAGCCGCATTCATAGGAAACAGGCAATTCACATGAAGTTATTTTCTTTATTACTTGGCTTAGCCCCTGAAGTGCTGCTAACTAGCAAGTAGTATTTAAAGCAATTTGATCTGAAGCTGTATTTTTCTCCTGAAGATGCTTTTAGAACATTGCAGTGAAGCTGAGGAAATCAACAGTGGTCACAGTTTTTAGCTTGAGAAAAGGGAGAGCAAAAAAAACCCCAATTTGTTTAATCAGAAAGGGAATGCATTTAATACACGTTTATTGAATAAAACTTCATCTAGTCCTCATGTTTCCAGAAAGCAAACCAATTTTTTGCCAGTCAGTCTTCTTACTCTACCCCTGCCTCACTCTGCTGTGAAGGATATTTGCCTTTTAGTACAGCATTGTGCTCACCCCACCTGTACCCCTCAGCTCTTGCAGAGTGCAATGCCTCCTCCATCGTCTGTCAGCAAGGGGAAGAAATGAGGGATGAAGGCACTCCCTACTTCCACTCAGTTTGTTAAGGTTTAAATGACTACACAAATGAAGACATCAGGAAAACTGTTCCAGTGTATTATCTTCTTTTGGAGAAAATGAAAGCCTCCTGAAAACAATTTGTTTAAAGGGCTTTTCCCATTGAAGCGCTGCATTTTCATTGATGGGAGTTTGTTTGTTACGGACATTGCTAAGAGAGATGTTAAAAGTCTTAAATTTTTGTTAAAATCAAAAAATTTGATTTTCAAATGACCTAGAGGTACCAGAAAATTGTATTCTGATTTTTTTTTTCCCACTGTGAAAGGAAATGAAAATTAACTTCTAATTTGCAATTGAGTGAAACGGATACATTTTTTGCAACTAACAAGCATGGAGGAAAAATTGCAAGCGCAATTTGTTCAATATATGAGAAAATCAGACTACATGTGATTGTGTCAAGGTGATACTGCAATGAGCATGTGCACGGGTTAAAAAAATGCTTCATCTACATTACTGAAAATTCAAAATAAAATATAAGTTTATGCGTGCTGGGGAATCTCACAGTTTGCACTAGGTGCAGACAGAGGAGATCATCACTTAAGGAGCAAAAAGATGTTTCAGATAACAAGAGGAGAATGGAGGAAAGTGCTTAACAATGGATGAAGGCACAAAGTTGCAAAAAATAACTACAGAAATAGATTGTGTTAACTGGAAGCAGAGATTTAGATAAGGATAGCACCATGAATTCACTTACGAGCTGAGAATGAGGTATTTGAACCGCATATAGAATGAAGGAAAAAAGAGATGAAAAAGAGCCTAGGAGAGTGGAATGGAATTCTAATGGCAAGTATAAAAAGAAAGAGTAGATTCTGAGATAACTGAAGTAGGAAAAGTAAGAATATATGCAGTGATTAAAAAAATGCAGAGAAGATAAGGAGAATATTTTGTTGCTATTTTAAATTTTGACGGACACTGTCCGATAAGCACATATTTCATGAGGAACAACTATTTTAGAAGACAGAGCTGAATTTAAAAAAATAACTTGTAGAGGTTTTTTATTGTCTTATTCTTGTGGTTTAGGCCCAGATGGAAATTAAGCACCATGCAGATGCTCACTCAACCCTCCCCTCTCATCCCCCCCACCCCAATGGAGCGGGGAAAAGGATCAAAGTAAAATTTGTACGTTGAGATAAAATAGTTTAATAATTGAAAATAAAGCAAAATACAGTAATAATGGTAAAAAGCAGTAATTAAAATAAAAAGGAAACAAATGTGATGCGCAATGCAATGACTGGCCAATGCCAGGCCCCCATTCCCAAACACAGATCGGCCACACTTCCAGCTAATTCCTCCCAGTTTATGATGTTCTGTGGAGTGGAATACCCCTTTGCCCAGCTATGTTCTCTCCCAGTTTCTTTTGTGTACCTCCTCATTAGCAGAGCACGAGAAAAGGAAAAAAGTCCTTGACAGGATAAACTCGACTTAGCAAGAAAACAAAACATCAGTGTGTTATCAACATCATTCTCATTTGAATCCAAAACATAGCACTGTAACAGCTACTGAGAAGAAATTAACTCTACCCTAGCTGTAACCAGGACACTTGTTTTTGAGAAGAAAAAGGTTAAAATAACTTTAATAAAGAAGGTTGATTTTATTTCAGAAAGCCCAGAAATAACTACTCGATGAGTGGTTATGACTATATCTTCTGCTGTGACAATGACATGTGCCACAGTGCACTCTGTGAAACAGCACCAAAACAATCAACTAATCAAAAATATCACAGACTGTTTAGAATGTCCTGTGGAACTCACTGGAAATATGTTTCAGTCAAGTTATGAAACCCATCTTTTGGGACTAGAACATTTGAGACAATGGGCTAAAGTCCATTGAGTATCTTGTCCCTTCTAAGACAAAATATTTTCTACCAGAAGAAACACTGAATTTTAGTGATTTCTAGCGGGAAAGCTAACCATTGCTAGCAAAAGGAAGGGATGGAGCTGGGAGTTTTCTTCATTAACCTATGAGAGAAGAGTGACAGAAACTGCTGTAAAACATTATTTTTCTTAGTATGGAGAACAAAGAGAGCAAGTCATGCAACAGTTTAAGAAGAAAGGAAATGTCTCCTGTCTTATGAACACTGACCAAATCCTAAACTTGCAAGAATGAAGTCAGGATGTTTCATTAACAGTATCCCTCCCCTCATACTTAGACTTCCGGTGAGAAAGTCTTTTGCTAAATGTCCCCTTTGGACACATTGTCCCCAAATGGTTTAACCTGGACCCCACAGGGAGATGAAAACTAATCCTATTTGTACAAACACGGTTATGTCAAATCTGAAGCTCTGACCTTAGACAGCAAGAAAAGAATAGGTTGTGACAGACATGATACCAGCAGTCCTCAATTATCCAAAACACAGCTGTTTGCTGTGTATTGTGCAACCTTGTGCTCAGAGAACCTTTCCACCCAGGTCCACCTTTCTATCTAGACCATGAGAACCAGCATCTTTGATGTATATATGCACAGCCCTCTGCATCCTTTGCTGGTGGATGAAGCATCCAGGGCAGCACTTGTGTGTCAGACATTGCCTCCTCCTTCCCTGGTGAAGGCTGTGAACAAGCTGAGCATCCAGGGGTGCACACAGTGGAATGGGGGTGGGAAAACAAGGGAAGTATTTTTGAACTGTAAAAAATCCACTGGAAATGTTACTAATATATCTTGGTATCATCTACTTAACTCCCTTCTCCCAAAGGATGTGCGGTGTCTTCATACCTTCCTGAATCCTCTAATGCTTCCCTGCTTCACCCACTCACTCCCTAGTGGCATACAATCCATGGCCCACTGCTGCTCAAATTGCGTCTTCCCTTCCTTGTAGGTTTCAGTTACGCCAGATTGCTTGTTTTCTGCTTTGCTAGGAGATGACAGGAGTCAAGGGGAAGGGAAGGAGGCAGGGCAGACAAAGTGACTTTGTTTAGCAGTTGCCTTGGCTCAGGGCAGTGAAACAGTAATGGCAGGAGAGACAGGGACCAAAGACGCCTGATCACGGCCTGCATGAAGGATACCACCACTGTGAAAATCTCTTTCCCCTTCCCGCACCGAGCCAAGAGCTGCTGTTCTGAACTCTTTCCACCCACCCCATCATGCTTAGGCTTTTGGTAAAAATGCTTTATTCAGTGAGTGAATATGCCTTTTCTCTTTTCTGATGGACTTTTAACCTCTCAAGACCTACAGTCCGTGCCCCACTGGGACCTCACAGCCAGATCTCTTGTCTCTCCAAGTCACACCATCTCTGCTCATTCAGAGCACACCAACCCTACTTCTTCTTACTCCTTGTGTCCTTATCCTCTGTGCATCCTCTAATTTACCACCAGTCAGTGTTTTTACCTGATACTTCCACATCTGTAAAGTTTAATAGGATATCAAATCTATTTTTCTTCTCATGTGGTCCAAAAAAGTTTGCACTAACTCATACCACTGAACTCTCAGAATTATTGATTTGATTTTATAGCACACTGGAACACTGAAAACACACTCACTGAATTGTATTTTGATGATGCTGGTGAAGTCTTTGTCCCATTTCTAAACCACTGATAGAATATGCCTGTTAATACTAGTTAGATGTGTCTTTAACTCTGCACACTTAAAACATTCATGATGGATCATCAGTCAGTATTTTTATTTCCCAGTTCTTTTTGCTTGTGGAGTTGATGTTGGTCATAATTTTGCCATTATTATTACTATTGTTAAAGCAAGCTTCTGCTACAGGAATGAAATTCTGTGATCAAAAAGTCTCTACAAGAATATCTAATGAATTCAGCTGATGACTGAGTCTATGTGAGCTATAGATGTGTCAAAGGAAGGCAACGGTTCTTGACTCTCCTGATTCATTCTGTGACAGATGTTACATTCAAGGAGTAGCGGAATGTTAGAAATAAGCATTTATTTATTCATTCCACAGTCTCCTGCGGCAAAAAACTACAGTAGTGACAGTGCTCACCCACACTGAACAGCTTAGAAATGCCAATTTATGATTAAAAAGAAAGCTGATTGTTCTGTTAACATGGAAACCTTTCAGAGCACAACAAAGGAAAAAATAATCTACCTTCAGGGCCTTACTGGCTGCACAGTATGACACGTACCAGAGCACATTACCGCAAGTTTTATTTATTCCAATGTGCAGGTCGGGATGGCAGACTTTTGTTGTGCGAGCCTAGAACTCACAGTGGCCCTTTTCAAGCAGTTGGCTGGGGCCCAGTATATGAGATTTCTCTATAAATAACTCTATCATTTCTTGGCAAAAAGGTGAATTTCATCTTGAATGTAGATGTTACTTCTAGATGAATGACGCTTCCACCTCTCAAGTCTCTTCCTGGAACAAATACTGCCACAGGAGGGTGTAACTAATAAAATTACATCAGTGCAAGGTCAACTATAATTCTCTCACTCTCCTCAGTATCTAAAGAGCCAGCAAAGGACAGTTACACGGCTTTAGCATTCAATAGCTTTGTATATTTTGGGATATCATAGTTCCACTTCCACTGTGATTCTGTAAAATTTGTGATCTTTGCAGGGAGGCGGTGGCGGGTAGTGGGTGATGGAGAAGGGTGCATTTGAAACAAAGCCTTAGCACTACATTAGTTCCTTTTTTTTCCCTAACTTTTTTTTAAAGAGATGAACAAATGTTTGGCAGAGAGAAAGATCTTAAAATCTTACAACTCAGGACCTGCAGGAACCTTCCCTTCGCTAGCCCATCTTACCTTCAACCTCAGTTGAAGCTCTGGAAACTGCTGATGATGGCATGGCTCATGAGCTGTTAGTGCCTGTGTGGCCTCCACTTTAGCTCTGAGCCATGGGCAGACAGTGTTATCCAATCTGCTGCTTCCAATGGTTGTGGGAAATCTGTCATTATTGATCTGTTTAGACCATTATACCACCTGTGTTAACCGTTGATAATGACAGCTAACTGCAATCTTCTTTACTCTTCTTTTCCATTTCTTCTCTGACTTCCTTCACCAGCCATGAATGTGGAGTGGTACACTTTTGCATATATTCCCAAAGGATAATCTGGTAGGGAAATGTGAATGTGTTCCCAAAGCAACAGCTTACTGGTTGTATGTAAGAAATGGAAACCCTTTTTTCTCCTGGGATTTTCAGAATTACGTATTTGATACCTCTCTATAGGAAAGAACTATATTTAAATATGTCATTACTAGTGTGATTTTATCATGGTTTAGGAATTGTACTCCCCAATGTACTGTTCCCACTGAAACCCCAAACCACACACTGTTCACTCTCTGCCCCCACTTTTCCCCTCCCCATCCACACTGCAGCAGATTGGAGAGAACTGGAGGAAAAAAATGCAAAGATCACAGATTAAGATAAGAACAATTTACTGGAAACAACAATGAAATATGAAAATAGACAGTGACAGCAACAATACTAGTAACAAAAGTCCAGAAAACAGAGAGCGAGGAGCTCAGCCCAACTGCAGCTACTCACCCCAACTGCTTCCTCCAGCTCAGAACAAGCGTTACCCCAGCGCTCCCTCCACCACCCTTGCTCAACCCAAAGGAAACCCTTCTCCCTGGAACGGAGTTCCTTTAACCAGCCCTCAGCAATGACGAGGTGGTATGGAGTAACCTCCTGTTCTAGTAGCCATGTCCCCTCCTGACTAATGCAAAAAATCCACCCTGTCTTTGCTGGAATCAGGATAGAGCTCTTATAGAAAATCATTATTTTTAAATCCAGGCAACATCCCTTTGTATCCATGCTTATTTCTTTCATTATTTTTGACGGGCATATACAATGGCTGTCTCCTGTTAGCTATGTAGCTTTATTCTTCAACGAAATTCTATTATTTGGGCTGTTGCTATGTGTATTCCTTGTTCCACCATTTGCTCTGTAGCTTTATATATTCATTAAAGGTCTGTGAACCATGCTATCAAAATGTCAAGCACCTTGCAGCTCTGATTCACATCTTCTCAGTATTCAGGTATTGGCTCTAGCAAACCATCTGTGAGCTTTTAATTGCAGCTGATACAAACTTTGTGCTCTCCCTGCCTGTCTGCAAACATCTTTTGATACTGTTCTGTGATGCATTTGAAAGCTGAATCTTGTCTTTCTATAGAAAATCTATAGAACTCTTCTTTCCATTTCCCTGACTGGAAGAAAGTGCTGTCAGTACCTCAGATGATCAATTAGAAACTATTTCACTCGTGTGACTATAGAAAGACAATCTGAGCTCTTTCTCCAAAGGGAAAAAAATTCAAAAGACTAATTTATGTCAGTCCTTCTTTCTGAATTAACCAAAGTTATGGATTAGGGGAGTTTTATTTTCAGTCTCTCAGTAAGTCTACATGCAGACAGTGCAGGATGACAGCACGGCCACAAAGAGTCCATCCCTTAGGTCACCACTCCAAACAATGTTCCCCAGTTGGTTTGCAGTAATAACCCTAAACCATGTCTGACCTCAGTACACAAGCAACAGAACATCACTGACTAGGTGAGACTATGTGACACACCAGCACTGGTGTACCAGTGTAAAATTCCATGTGTCTTGTCCCTTAGCATGGCTTTTCTTTATCCTTTCAACCTCAGTCTATACAATCACCCACACCCAAAAAGGCAGTAAGGTCCTGTGCACCAAATGTTAGCTTTTCTGACCGAAGCACAGTGATTTTTGAACAACACAATGTCTTAAGGAATGAACAAGATATCCATGGGAATGCCTATTGACTGGAAATTAGGAAACCACAGAGACTCACGAGGCACACATGGAACTTGTGATAGAGTATAAACATCCCTGAGTTATGCCGCCACCCAGAAAGCATAAATGAAGGGTTTAATTATCCTCTGCTGTGAGCAAGCAGATTATTAGAAATAGCTGTTCAGAAATTCAATCCCAGGTAAAAAAACCAACTGCTAGTTCCTCAGAAGATATTTCTGTGGTAGACATTAAGGAAAGCTTTGGAAACAGAAACTATCAGTCATGGAAAGTAGAAAACAAATCGAGGAAAGCAAAGCTTCTTCAGAATTAACACAGGGTTTTCACAATGAGATCAGTAGCAGGAAGTGCAGTAGAGGACATTAGAGACTTTTAGAAAAGAATTGGTCTCCTTGTAGAGAGGAATCTCTACAGGTTTGACATGTACATTGGCACTATAAATTTCTGAGTTACAATGAATTAGCAGAGATTACGGCAGGCAGGATGCCTGCTCTGTCACAAGTGGCTTGGGTGGATATTAGCTGCGTCTGGTGGTCGAGCCTCTTGTGTCGTAACAAGCTCTCCTGCCATGGAGTTACTGTCTTTCAGAGCAGCAGCACTCCTTTTCCCCTCCACCTCCATGATTTCCAGAATAGTTTAAAATACTGATAACCTGAAACATTTGTATGTTGTTTGAAAGGAAATTAGGACTCTGGGAAAGGAATATGCACAAGGAACTCCTCTAATGGAGGAGCAGTAATGAAAGTACACATGGTTCTCCAAGCTGGAGCAGAAATAGAGAACCTTGAGTCCTTGAAATCAGGAGGAGAGAAAATAGACCCAAAAATGTGTTTATGAAGCTATTGTCCAGTTCTGCTTTGAGCAGCTATGAAGAGCCACCTCTAGTAAATAAATTACTGCAAAATAACATATAGAACTACTCCTGTACTGAAAAATAGTCTTTGAAAAGGACAGTAATTTCCCACTTCATAACAATACTGAGTCAGCCCCTTGTAGTTTCTCAAATGAAGTGGTAATACGGAAACTGAAGGTCTAATTACATAGATTTTCTTCCTATGAATCTACCTTTCTTTTGGTTAGTATGCAAACAGAAATTTAAATGTAAGTCGAAGGACCATCAGACCTAGTAGTCAAGACTGCTATTTTGAAGAGGTCATCTTCTTACACGGGAAGAATTTAGAGTGAAATTCAAGCCTTGGCAAGTCTCTTATTGATCTCATTTATTTCAGATGCATATACTGATCAAGAAAAACACTTTTCAATGAGGAAGGGATTGAACTGGAAATATAACTTTACGAATAAAAGACTTACATATTCTTGCTACAAGATTTTCCTTTTGTATTTCAGGTTTTAGATTGAAAACTATTCTTCCAGTTCTCTGAAAAGTTGTATTTAGTTCACCTATGCCACTTTATGGCACTTTCTTCAAAGCTAGCTTCTATATCGGAAAAAATCTTCCTGCAGACATTTTAAATTCTAACCTGATTAACTCAGTTATTTTGATTTATTTTTTGATTGCCTTCAAGTGCCATTCCAATTAATTACTACAGATGATAAAAAGAATCATCTTATTAGCTAGAAGTCATAGCTACCACGGTACCCTCATTTAGTATGCTACAAGAAAGTCATGAAGAAATGAAAAGATTTAGAGAAGTTTTAAACATACATGAATTATTGGAAATATGAGATTAACTTCCAGATCAACAAAATCTGTTTTATAGCTGAATTTTATAGTGTCTGAGGACGAGGACCTCCTAGACAGTAGACCAGAATTTGGATGGGAGATGTGCTACTGTACTTCATAGTTATCAGCAAAAAGGCCTAGAACATAAAAAACCCTACAGCTAAAAGTAGAAAGTCACACTAGTTAGAGTACTTTTGAACAACCATGTGCCATGTAAGCATATTGAACAGTCCCTGTGTTGTTTTTTCTATTACTAGAAAAAATTAAAAGGCCAAGAACTCATAAGTATATGATATTTCTACAGAACACATTTTTAAATTCAAAGATAAATTTGTCAGACACTAATTCTTTACATATTTCCACTCAGTTTGGGGAATGGTTTGGAAAAGGAGATAGGTATATTCTCTCCATCAGACAAGGTGAAAACTATATGGTCTATGTCAGGCAGAATGTTGCCCTCTCAGACAGTGAACATCACTCTATTTCAGGATCAGCTAAAAAAAGAATTGGACTATGGAAAAATTTGGAAATGTCATAGCCTTTTTGTTGTTGTTGTTATCTTTGGAATGAGTCAGTTCTGGAGGTTTTTCATTTACAATTGAAAATATAAGAGAAAGGGTGAATAAAGTTTTAAAGTGTCAAACACTTTGAATACTAGGAGAAAGCATTTTAGTTTGACTAGACAACACTTTAAAAACCATTTTCAACAACTAGAAGTATCAACTATTCTCAAAGCTATTTGTGCAGCAGAAAGAAAGTATGGGTTAGAAAGTCAGACTCCCCTAAACTGGGAATCTGAGTTGTAATCTGAGCCTGTCAAAGAGGTCTATCAATGCTGCTGGAGAATTGCTGCCTGTTCACTGGAAGTACATGCCTGTTTAAAAATACAGAGGATCATAAGGAGAGGTTTTTCAAAGTTCTTAGGCTATTCAGTTTCTCCCTCTATATCTAAGCTGAAAGTGTCACCTCTTGTTTGGTTTATGGGAAGCAAAAGTCTATGCATTAAGGAAACTATCAGTTCTGCTTTAACTTAATTGCCTTTCTCTAATCATGATATATATCAAGTTGACAACAAACATAGCAAAAGACCAAATATGCTCAAAATAGCAAGGACCAAATCCATTATCCTCTAAGGAAAACTGCTTGACATTTGTGACATTTAAACTCCATTCTTAAATGTAGTCAGGGAATGTGGTGAGACATGATTGCTCTCAGTCAAGAAACACAGGATATAACAGAAACATAGTCTGTGAAGGGTGGGGCAGGGATGCTCTATAGTTCACACAAAGTGTCTTAAATTGCTGAAAGTCACATTTTGTGCTGGTGAAAAATTATGAACTCATAAATTTTTCTTCCTTTTTAATCATTAATAGCACAGAACACAGTCACCTAAGGGTGTTCCTCTTTTGCACGGACTAAGGACGATCCTGTTTTCCACCTTATTGCTGTTTTCACAGATCTTCTGGAGAAACCTGTAATGAAATAAACCAGAGTTTAGATTCTGTATCTGTAGGTTTGGAGCTGCAGTTGTTACTGGAGCTGCAGTTGTTACAATATTACTTCACCCCAACAGTGCAATATTTTAAATAATTTAATTTTTAGCAGTTTTCTGAAAAGTCTAATCTTCTAGCTACAATAGGAGTATGTGGCAGATATGTTAGAGCAGTGAATGCCAACCTGTGTTCAAAGAGACAGTGAAGGAGGCAGCTCTGTGACTGAGGGCTGGAAGAGATTACACCAGTGATGCAATTTTCAAAATGGTACATGGAAATTTTCAATGCTTTTGACAAAGAATGCGTGCTATGACTGCTGGGCCACCTTAGATAAATACCTCTCTTTCTTGACAGGCTTAAAAACTCAATCAGTTGCTGTGAACTCTAAGAAACATCAAAAATTCATGTAAATGCTTTTACTATTTACAATCATAGATTTAATTACATTACATTTAATTACATTGAAGTACTGTTGATGCCTGTCTTCTCTTCATCTGTCTCCTGACAGCTTTAAAACCATTTCCTTGGCACTCCTGGAAAATAAACTTGTTTTCAGAAAACCCTTCATATCAAAGCTGAATCTATTTGATTCTAAAGAAAAAAGAATGACATTAAAATAGTCAATCGTACTTCTAGGTTTTATAGCATACATAATATTTATAAAATTAAACTTTGTCATTTATTTTGTTTTGGTAATAAAAGCAGCTTTCTGCCTTTTCCTGTGTTAACATTAATTCTTCAATCTCAGGACTATCAAACCATCAAATACATATATGTGATATACCATTCCTATAGCATTTTTTTCTTATGGCAGCTCTATAGGATTTCTCTTTAAAAAAACCCTATGACTCATTACAATAGAAGAGCTATTGAGATGGATGCTTTTACAGACATTTCACTGCTCGTTTTCCTTTCTTAGAATACACATGCTTTATCTGGTATTTTGCAAGAATTTGAAAGCATCTTGTCAAAGAAGAAATAGTTTTTTTCCTATAATTTCATATGTATAGTCCAGTTCACTATCCTTGCTATTGTTTGTCAGGCTCCATTGGGTTAACTTCCAGTGGCATTCAATAAATCTTTGAATTCTTTAATGTAGGGAGATGCAGTAAGAAAAATCTATGGTGCAATATCACATGAATTATCTGTTAAGACACTTCAGATCTCTCTGAAGACACAGTGGAACTAATGAGTCACTAATATTCACTGTTTCTAAGGCACGTGTTTAAAGCCCTATCTATGTCACAGATCAATACTTTAGAGTAACAAGAAAGAGGAGCAAAGTATTTCAATGATGAGACCAAAAATCAATTAGTTTATGTCAGACTCGATCTGTATCAGCAAGACACTCTAGACACAACTGAGACACTCTAAAATGTTGACAGAGTATTTTTGATCAGAAACCAAAACCAAAATAAAACATTAAAGTAACTAGAATTTGAAATGGGAAGATGACAAAGCCATTTCTGATTGCCATATTAAATCAAAGACCTTTATTTTTAGCCTTCCTTTAGTTTGAGCTTTCATTCACAGATACACTTTTTAGTAGTTGCTCAGCTGCCATTTAGCTATTTTAGCCAATAAATAAAAATGGTTATATCTCCATTGTAGTGAGAGGAAAAAAACAACAAAACAACTCTCAATTAGTTTTAGAATTTAGTTTGTGTTTGTAGTGATAGAGGAGGAAATCAGATTCAGTTTGTAGATTCTGGCACCTACTGCAGGGATCTCTAGAATTTCAGACCTACATTGAGCAAGGTGTGTAGGCTGTCATTACACTGGGGAAATCTACATTATATTGAGAGCTTAGATAAGAGTGAGCATAAAATATAGGTGTCTTAATCTTTCAGCTATATCTTAGCTATGTTGTTTTACATAGGTTATTTATCTTGAAGCTGGATGGTTGTTTGAGACAGTCATGCAAAAAGTCTCTGGTTCTTTTAAGGAAGGGTAAATAAAAGGTTGCATGAGATTCTTGTGTTGTTGATCTCTGTGAGCCTGAATTTGGTAATTTTTGGCTGTCATGAGGTTTGCCTACTTCAGTTTTTGCTGTGAACAAGAGAAGAGAAAAATAATTTACAAAGGGCTTGATTGTTGACTGCCTTTCAGAGTATATATGAAGCTTGCGATCCACAGCAGTCAAAAAACTATAGACATTAGTGGTCATCAAGACTAACAAGCTGAATGTGTTGGAGACCATCATCTCTGTTATTACACTCTTATTTTCTAACCAGAACAGCCTTGTACCTGCCTAATGAGAGCAGTACTCAACCCATGCTAACCTCTGAACAGTGCTCAGGAAGTCTTTGGAGCAGGGATAGCTGACTCAGGCCAATTCAGCACATATTCTAACAATTTAGAGTTCTATACTGATTGTTTCAGGGCCTGGAAATACATCTTTGTACTTTTTGGTTTATTACTAAGGATACAGCTGATATGTTTCTCTAACAACATATTTATAAAAATGTATAAAATCCAGAGTGTTATTATGCTGTGGTTGAAGACATATTTTGATGCAATGAGACAAGCATATCAATAGATATTTCTGATATCTCTTTAAAGACAATGAGAAAGCTTGAGACTCTCTCTAGATACACAAGATTAAATATTGTAGAAGAATGCTGCAGATGAGGATCAAAACTATAGAGAGAACAGAGATTTGAAGGCAAGATCTTGGAAAATATCCAGAAATTTCCAGAAATATCCAGAATTTTCAGAAATTTACTCTATAAAATTTTTCGCATTGACTACTTTTTTCATCCTCATATGACTCTTCATTTGATTGGTTTGGATTATCTTTTAAAAAGTTTTTTAATACTTCATTTTTCCAGTTGTACTTAGTTGGAAGGATAACATACTTAGCAATGTCTATTTCTGTTCTCCTGAAGCAAAGCAATTAAAACTTGCTGCACTTTCAGTTTGTGTGTTTAGTAGATATCTGTCAACATTCCCTACCTGGATTTGTCTTTTTGTCTTCTGCATATTTTAAGTGTATATTTGCACTTCTGCTGGAATTTGAGCAAGGCCTGAATGTTAAGCAGAGAGAATGCCTGCTTCAAAATCAGCGTAACAGAATGGTTGAAGCTGGAAGGGATCTCTGGAGGTCATCTTGTTCACAACCCCTTCTTAAGAAGGTCACCTGAAGCCATTTGCCCAGGACCATGTCTAGATGGTTTTTAAATATCTCCAACATAAAAG
Source organism: Oreocharis arfaki (assembly GCA_013398015.1). Taxonomy (NCBI): domain Eukaryota; kingdom Metazoa; phylum Chordata; class Aves; order Passeriformes; family Paramythiidae; genus Oreocharis; species Oreocharis arfaki. The sequence goes on along the minus strand of VZRR01008206.1, from coordinate 20,045 downwards.
TCCCCACTACCTCCCTGGGCAACTTGTGCCAGTGCTCTGTCACCCTCAGAGTAATAAAGTGGTTCCCGATGTCCAGGAAAACTCCCGAGTTTCAGTTTGTGGCCGTTGCCTCTGGTGCTATCATCGGGCACCACGGAAATGAGTGAGCTTACATCCTCTTTGCACCTGCCCTTCAGCTTTTTATGTACACTGATAAAATCTCTCCAGCCTCCCCTTCTCCAGGCTGAACAGACCCAGCTCTCTCAGCCTTTCCTCATATGTTGTGGTGCTTTAGAATTTTAGCTTTTATATTTTTCATATATTCGTAATCCTGCAATTCTTTAGTGTATAATTCTAAACTCCATACAGCCTGTTAGCTACTGTTCTGCCATTTTGCGCAGACAAAACAAATCCTCTCTAGGCCCGGGAATCAAGGGCACCTCACTGTCTCAGGCCCTGAGAAACGTAAACAGAAGTGAGTTGCGGGGGAACAAACTTGAGGTAAATGGCTTCATTACCTGAAGTTGTAATCAGAGGATTAACCCTTGATATGCAAATGGACCAAACTTATAAAAGTATGAAAACCTGTGACTCATTGTCCATTTTTGGAGCCTAGGGGGGCTCCATCTGCCCCAAATGTACTTGAAGGCCCTTCAATAAATATAACCACTTTTTATTCTCTTAATTTCTTCTAGCCTCTGTTTTTAGATGGTCCCAAACAGGCATCAGTTGGATGCTCTAGTCCCTTGATCATTCTTTTGGGCCTTCGTTGAGCTCTCTCCAGGATGTCCATGTCTCTTCTGTACTGAGAAGCCCAGAACAGGGCCTAGTACTTTTGAGATGGCCTCACAGCACTGGATAAAGGGGAAGGATGGCTGGCATTCCACGTGGTGTCCACCAGGACCTCCAGGTCATTTTCTGCTGATCTACTTTCCTGCTGTGTGGCTCAGGGCACATTTGGGTACCTGGGCTGGCTCTCCACTAGGTGTAGGCCTGCAAAGCTCCCTTTGTTGAACTTCATTAAGCCCTTGGCAGCCCATTTGACCAGTCCGTCACGGTCCCTCCAGACGGCAGCACAGCCCTCTGCTGTACCAGCTGTTCCTCTCAATTTGGCATTTGAAAAGCTGCACTCTGCCCCATCATCCAGATCATTAAAGGAAGAATATTTAACAGGAATGCCTCCAGTATTGATCCTTGAGGTACACCACTAGTCACTGGCTTCCAGCTAGACTTTATGCCACTGCTCATTGCCTCTGGGGCCAGCCATTCCACCAGTTTTCAACCCACCTCCCTGTCTGCTCATCCATCCATGACTTCACTGTGGCGAAGCCATGATGACTACTTCTGATGACCTTCTCATTCTTAATGTGCCTGGAAATAGTTCCTGGAATTAGCTTTTCAGGGATCAAGGCTGACCAGGCTGTAGTTCCTCAGGTCCTATGTCTTGCCCTTCTGGAGGACGTTGGGGACATTTGCTTTCCTCCAGTGTTCAGGCACTTCTCTCAGCCACTATGATCAATGCCAAGTTTCTTAGGTATTCCTTGGCCTGATCCTCTTCCACTAAGGGTCCAGTTCTAAATTTTCCTCCTGGAATTCCTGAAGGCCAGCCTTGCTAGTAAAGGGTGAGACAAAGAAGGTATTCGGTATTTCCATCTTCTCCATGTCCTGAGTCCTGTGTAACCAGGTCCCCAATTCAGTGAACAATAAGCCCACATTTCCTAATCTTCCTTTGTTCTCCTGTGTTTTTCAGGTTTCAGAATTCCAAATGGTGAAGGCTCCATCTATAGGGACCTTTGCACTATCATAAATTTCGTCTTAGGAAAAGCTTAACATGCAGGAATGTAGTTTGGCATACCAAAGCGCCAGCTATAGCACAGCCCTGAAGTCCTGTTTCTTTCTCTGTGACTGCAAGTTCCCTGCTGCATCAGGGCCATACCCCACAGAAGGACATGTTGTGATGTTGGAAATGGTTACATGTCCTGCTGTCTGAGGGCCAGGGCAAACCAACAGACCTGTGCAAGACCTGGCAGTGACAAATGGTCTCACCTCAGCATACATAGGTCCTGATCTGACTCTCTTGGCAATGCTCTCTGTGAGACTTAGCACCATCATGGATAGTGGTAGGCTCAGCGGAAGACCAGACCAACAGGCTTTACGGGCAGCAGGTCCTGGACACGTCTGTCTTCTCTATCCTAGTTTAGGGATGATTCTTGGCTGAGGCCAGATAGGATATATGGTTGGGAGGGATTACCCACAACCTATAGCTTGTCCTGGATAACTTCTGTATTATAAACACAGTGATTGATGAGCAGTACACACTTGGAAAGAGTAGCAGGAGTGAGGCTTAAAACAGAATGCTTCAAAGCATTTTGCTTTTGTGAGCCTGGTGTGCCCTGAGGCTGGTGATGTCAATAGACAGGTTTCTATAACCTGGTTTTGACCAGAATTTATTTTATTCTTGTTCATGACAAGAAAGAAATCGCAGTAACGGTAGTTATGGTCAATGCTCTGTGCTGTTTTTTCGTATTTCAGCGAGATTGGTCTGGTAGTCAGAGAAATCACAGTCTTTGTTAAAACTCTAATAACTAATCAGTGTATTCAGTGTGACATTGGTTACTGATAACCCGGGTGAACCAGGTAATTCTGGCAACGCTGAGTTGATTGGAACAATAGCTTGTACTAGCTGCGAACATCCCTCAGACACAGGTTGGTAATGTATATGCCACCACTTGCAAAACTAATTTCCTAGACCAGGTGTTATTTGTCAAATAATGCATAGCAGAGTTTTCTTTTTAAGGTAATGAAAAAGTAAATTAAACTCCTCAGAGTGGAACGGAACATGGGCTTTAAATTAGCAGGAAAATAATTCTTAATAGCTTTGCTAACTTGAACAGTATCTTAATTTCACAAAATCTAACACTTAAGAGGGAAAAAGATTTACATATGACCTCACTAATTCTTTATTTTTGCCTTTATGAAAAAAAAATTAAAATAAAATAATAATCTAACCATCTGTTCCAACTGTTCCAAGCAACAGCATTTATTAGATGAAGACTGCTTGATTCATTAAGACAGGGACACTGAAGACACTTTCTGTGATTATTACTTGTATTTATTTTAAAATAAGTTAATCAATGAAGTGATCTTAAAATTCAAATTTTAATTTTCTGACACTTTTTATTGAAGAGCAAGTTACATGCTAGAAATGAATCTCAGGCTCTTACAATTTTTTCCCCAAAAATATTTTCCAAGGAAAGTAGAAAAACTGATCAGGGATTTTCTTTACTCATATTGATTGGGTCTTGCCATTTGGCTCCAGAGTTTGATTTCAGAAGAAAAAATATTATGTGGTTCACCTACTGTCTCTGGGGAAAAAAAATATTGATTTTTTAATGAAATTGCAAGGTTTTAGTGTTGAAAATTGACAAAAAAATATTTAGCTTGTTTTTAGGAGTGTACATTCATTAGAGTGCAAGGACGTGCTTCAGAAGTTTTGTATCAAGAAATGATTTAATATTCCAACTCCAAAATCTCCTGTTCTTAGTTCCTTAAAATTATGGAATTTATATTTGTCCTCCTTGTAAAGAACTAGTGAAAAAATATTTCAAAAATAGCTGGAAAGATTGCAAAAGCCTGTTAAATTATAAGTGCATTAAGACTGAACTTCAAGGTAATTCTATCTGTGAGTTTAAAGAGTTTTGTGAATGGATTTTGGAAAGTAAATACATCAGTATTAAAATTAACTGCTGAATTGCAGGTCATGCTAACTGAATTGTGAGAAAATGATGAAATTTCTTTTACTTGAGAGCAATGTATATAATCTGACAACAAAAATGTCTAAAATTTACAATTGTCCCTACATTATGAATAGTTTCTCCTTATTGTTGTGATGGGGTCCTCAGCCTTTCTGCCACAACACCCAAAATTTACATTTTGTGATCATATCCTGTTCTGATGCAACATTATGGCAGTGGAAAAAGGACAAATAAAACCAATTTTGGAAAAAAGTACCCTGTGACACAACCAGATAGAAATTCCACTAATGTGAAGTTTGAGCAGCTCATCAAAATCTGACTGCACCTTTTTTTTTAATAGTCGTCGTTTAAATGTTACACACGAGGTAAAGATTTCATTAAGGTTTCAGACAAAAACGACGAATGAAGCCAACATTGGCCATTAGGATCTCAGCATTATCTGACATCTCTGGGGTAGTACCTTAGAGTTCCTTCCAGAAAATCCACAGAATCCTTATTTTCCATGTTAATTATATCTTACCAGTTTTCTGAACAAAGGATAAAATATGTGCTAAGTTTTATCCAGTGTTGCATAGAAATTTATACAATAAGGAAACTTTAAAGGGGTTTTGTTTGCTTATTTGATGACAAACTTGCTATATGTAGATTTTATGTTTACTTCACAAAAAACACTGGTCTTCAAATAATGCTGTACATGTAGAGAGTAAATATTCTTAGACTTGCAACAAATATTTTGATTTTTATTTAAAATGCACATTTGAATCATGGCCTACTGCCATTACATATTAAGAACAAAATTTTTGTGGCATAGCATCCACTAACTTTTCTCTAAAATATAATACGCTCATTTTCACATTCTCCACAAAAATGTCTCAAAATAGAAATTTCAACCGTGTTCCAGAGAGCCATCTTTCAACCTAGAGCCAGCACGTATGAACACCTGCTTTTCCGCATTGGAGAAGTCTCGGAGGCAAGAAAAGAGGCTCTCGTGTGAATCCAAGGATTACTCAGCAATGCCTGCTGGTGTCTTGAGCAAACACATTAGTCTCTTGCTTAAAACCGATGCAGGTCACGTTCTCTGGGCCAACATGTGCAGACAAGACTGTTGAATTGCCATCTGTGCTTAATCTGTCACTGAAGAGCAAACAAGGGTGTTCCAGCCTTTCAAAGGAAATGCTGACTGGTAGGAACATGTGCAGCATTAAAAAGCCCTCCAGTCACAGGACTCTGTTCACTTATGCCTTCTGTTTGATTGCTTTCTTAATTAATTATTTGGCCAAGATAGCTATCTTAATCAGTATAGGCATTTATTTAAAAGATTCATTGCTAAAAAAGAAGGAAAAAAATTCCCCTTGAAGATTTTTTTTTCAGTACACTACAGCAGTTATGTAATTTCTGGACATGCCTGTTCTAATTAGCCATCTTCTTCTTAAAGAAGTCCTGGATTTTTAAAACATGATTCCCAGAAATTATGTGCTTAGGGATGTAAAAACGTACAAGAAGTACTTTCAAGCTACTTTAATACATTATCTAAGGGATTTTTTTTAGAGACAATTCACACCAAAGCATGTTTCCAGGAGAAATGTTCTGCCAAAACCGTTAGTTTGCCAGTGGGTTTTTTAGTCCTCTTTTCTACAGTAGAGACATTTCTGTGGATTAAAAGTAGGCTTTACTTTGCCAAAATCTTTCTCTTCTCTGAAACTCTCCTACGTATATACTAATTCATGCAGCTCCCTCTATCTTATTGCCATCACCAAAGAAAGGATGTAATTTCACAAACCATGTATTATGACTCAGCTACTGCAGCAACTAGAAAAACATATCAAATGACTTTTTCTCTAGGGGCAAGACATCACTTTGATAATTAGGCAAGACGGCAGAAAAAGCTGGTGGAAAGATCAAGACAAATCTGCCTGCATTTTAAACAATATGGATGACATGTATATCTGTATAAAGTGACAGAGTTCCACTGATATAAATGGCACTCTTATTAATATAGCCTGAAAATTACGCTTGATGTGTTTTGGATTTTTATAATTTATCGAGCAAACTACTCAGCTGCCTGCTATTACGGGCTGGGTGCTGAGGGCAAGGAGAGAAAATGAAATATAACCATAATCAGTTTAGCTCCCCAGGCAGTTAGAGGGTCTTCCTTCCCATGAAGTCACAGGAATAGTAGAGTAATTTTGTTGCACCTTACGTTATGCTGCAAATGTACAGCAAACTGGACAATTTTCTAGGCTTTAAAAAGTCTTCATAAGCTTGAGCAGCTATGGAAGAAGCAATATTATGAAGAAAAAGCCTTGTGAGAACAGTTTATTGTTTTACTCTGCCAGTGCATGAAGTCCTCATGAATCTTCCATGATCTCAGACATTTTCTGGCCAATCAACCCCTTTGTCTGAAATTTACTGTTATATTTTGATTTGCCTCTGTCTCCTCAGACAATCTACTGCAAGTAGGTTTTCTTCTACATTTAAGAGTGAAGTATCTCCAACCTGTATTTTACTGAGCCTAAAAAGGAGAAAATTCAGCCCTAGAATGGTAAAACTTTTTTTGTGTCAAACTGCCAAATTCAGCAGCATATTGCACCAGCTATAGGCACTTTTCTAAACAAATCTCTCTCTTTTTTTTGGGCTGTGGGCATAAAATAATCACTGTACTTAATGAATTCAGGATGGTTTCATGCTATCAAACTTGATTCCATAGAGATAATGACATAAAAAAAAAAATCAATGTGTGGATTTTATATAAAGTCTCCAAAACATTTCCAAAGTAGCTTTTATGTACCCTTTGTGGCATATCCAGATAACACAGTAGGGGAATATTATGGTCACTTTTAGCTATATTTTGGGGTGTATGATGTAACTTGATCCTGGTCTTATCATTTATAGATAATTCAGTTTCCTCAAACTCATGCTAATAGAAACAAAAAATTACTTGGAAACAAAACCATAACATGTTCCATTTTGCTTTTAGCAGAATCTCCCCTCTGTCACCATTGTTATTTTCTAAACAGTGACAAATTTTCATTGTGAACCTGAACTATGCTTTAACTTTGACAAACTGTGTTTTCAAGCAGGAAAATGCTCTGTTGGGTTTTCTGACTAGCTCTGCATACTAGAGCTGAGCAGATGGAAAGCTACTTGTACTACTCCCACAAGCAGTGAGATTCAGGGGGTTGATGCTTTTCACTTCCCAGGAATTTTTACTGGCTTCAAATTTTTCTCCTCCCACTCTCAACCTTCAATCCTCTTTGGGGCTGAAACGAGCCTTTTCTCCTGTTTTTCAGTTCTTGCTTCTCAGTAATAGTTAAAAATACTCCCCACCTGAAACAAGAGCTGGGGTGACCTCTGGATACACAGACATTTTTATTTCTTTTGCAGTGTGCATCTAGAGCTTTCTAAACAATTTATGAATGGATTAAACATGCTGGCGTATCTAGCAGCCTCAAGTAAATGACTGCTGTTTTGCCTGCAGAAAAATCAAAGTTAAAATTTTTTGGCAACTCACTTATCACCATTCAGAATGATAGGACTGGAGTGGAGATTGAAATTCAGGGTTTACATGGCTGAGGGCAGATTATTCATGCTTTCTTGAACTATTTTGTTTCTTAACCATCACGGCTATTAAACTATTTAGGACTTGTCCTAAAATGACTGTCCCTTCCCTGCCCAAATAATGTAATGCCTTAGTGCCCAGGTGTCTTTTGCTAGGGAAATTGAAAGGATATTTTGAGCTTAATCTTCTTTTCAGGCTGCCGTGGCTTGGTGCTAAAAGCTCTGCTGAGCAGGGACGGGCTTTAGTGCCAGAAATGAAAGCTCGGATCTGACAGAAAGCTACAATTACAAATAAAACCTTTTTGCTGCAAAGGGTCTGCCACTTTGCTGGTGACAAATACGTGTTAAACTGACAGTGACGAAATGCCGCTGCCCCCCCCTGTTTGGCAGCACCCTGAGCGCACAGGAGCGGTGCCGCTGCTGGGCAGCCCCGCGGCGGGCGGTGCGGCAGAGGCAGCCAGGCGCTGCTGCGGGGCTGGCGGCAGGAGCAGAAGCCATCGCCTTCGCCTTCGCCTTCGCCTCCGCCTTCGCCTTCCCCTTCCCCTTCCCCTTCTCCTTCTCCTTCCCCTCCCCTTCTCCTTCCCCGCGCCGCCTCCGCCTCCCCGCGTTCCCGGGCGCGCAGCGCCGCCGGCCGGGAGCAGCCCCGCCTCGACAGCCTCTGCACGGCAATCGGGCGCAACGCGTTCTGAAAAGCAGGAGTAAAATGTAGGGGCTGCAAATTACTCATATACAGAAGGAACAAAAGAAAAAAACACCAAAGCCAACAACACAGCGTCACAACAACCTCTCCCCCAAGCCCGCTACATTTAATTTGGTTAATGCACCCTCTCTTGTGTCATCATGCTGGCTCTGTAATTACTCAAGGATTTCCATCCAAATGTTTTCCATTCAAAAGGATTTTAAAAGATAATAGTAGATAATTTAAGCCACAGTTTTGAAGAAACGATACAGTCCTGGGATCTCAAATTTGTCATAGCTGAGTATCACAACCTGTCTAGTCCTCTGACTGAAAATACCATAATTGATGGCTCTGTACTGCTTGTTCCTACCTAGATTACAAAAATTTTCTGTGGGCATCTGAAGAAGAGGAGAGGTAAATACTGTATCCTGCTAATATTTCCATAATGCACGTGGCAGTCCGCCAAAATGTTACAGTAATTTGAATTCCGTAATGCCTCAGAAACCACCTTTAACTGCTGAGGCTAAAGCCAGCCGTGCTGTGGATGAGGCATGGACTTCTGCCCAGTGTGATCTAAAGAACCTGTCTTACACTTTCAGGGCTGAAGACCATTTTTGTTTTCATTTGTGTCTGGAGCATGTTCTTAAAGCCCTGGAGAGGACAACTGATGTTTTAGATGTCTAAAGAGGTGGCATGATTCCTAGTACAAGTTTAGGTATGGAGAGTTTGGCAGAGACCAAAGTTGTTTATTCCATCCAGTATACTGTTGTGTTCTCAGAATATGTTTTTATGCAGGTGTAATTTCATGGGGGAACAATTATTTCATATATGTGCAGCTTTCATTGGTAGTTCACTAGTTTGTAATTCTAAGCACTGCCTATTATCAGTTGTAATTGTCACTATAGTACCCTGTCTTCAGGTGTCTGTATTTAATCATGGACTGAAATTTTCCATGTTAGGTATATTCAGTTTTAACCTTTGGAGACCTATAATCAAATTATTGTAGCTGTTTCTGAGAATAAGACTATGAAAAGGTGTCATGTCCCTGTTAAAAATCCTTGTGCTCCTTTTTCAGCCTCCTGCACATCCTTTAAAGGGCAGGAACTTGATGTTGAACTGAAATATTACTCTTATTTTAGGGCACAATTCTTCTGTTGCAAATGAAAAATATATCACTATTTTTTCTTCCATTTATGAACCTTTTAAAAAAGTGCGGTTTAGTTATGACTATAGGAGGTTTTGCAAAGGTTTTACAGTTTGGCTGAAGATTCCACTTGCTCTGCATACATGAGTGCTACCCACACGGACACATGTACCAGCTCCTATTCCCAGGGCAGAGTTGAAAGGCCTACGAAAGAATTTGGGCAGCTCTGATCTTTTGTGGTCTGAGTTGAGGATGTGTGTGGACTAAATTCAGAACAGGAAGCTTACTACGGTGCTGCTACCAACAAGAAAATTTGAACCAGGAGTAGAGAAAATTTGGCTCAAACAAGGAAAGCCATACAGATAGCAACAGTCTCTGAAGCTGCGTTTGGACTTGAGGCCTTTGAGGACTTGACACAGCATAGCTTATTTCTATTTATCTACCATCCATTCCCACCAAAAAATAGGATGGTGTCTCCAGACTGCTGGCTTTAAGTGGTCTTACAGCCCTTGCTGACTGCAGGTATTGAGTAGAAAAGCATTAGTTCGTTCAGGTCTAAAAGATGCCAAGCTCCGTATTGAAGGTATACACATCTTCCCAACAGTGGCTTGTGCATTTTACTCTTAGAAGATGAAGGCTTCTGGTGGTGGTGAGGTGGGAACAGAAAAAACATTGAACAGCTCGTTCTGGGAATATTAGAGAAGATGATGGAGTAAGGAGTTCAAATAGAAAATATAAGACTGGGAGAAAACTGGCTTTAGAGAAAGTGCTTAGCATGGATGAAGAGCTCTTGGATGGGGAAGGCTGGGATCTGAAAGTAATTTAATTGCCATCTTTGTAAACAACTATATCATTTTCAAATACTAGATTCTCATGTCCTAAACATTTATCAAAGCCAGGTGCCCAAATCTCTATTCTGATACAGCAATAACAGCAGTCAGACAGAATGATAATCAGTCTGAGGCTTTGCAGTCCCAGATTAGATTTCATGGATTTTGAAGGATGTTGCATTCTTGTGTTTTTGTGATGATATCAATACACAATAAAACATAAATCATGTGGAAATCTCATTTGCAAAATAATTAACCAAAATCAAAGTTACATTGTTTAGATTTCTTTTAAGCATAGCCTTAATGTTGCAATTTCTTAAATCTATGTGGCATAATTTGTTTAATGTTTATATTTCAGATGTATATACTAAACCACACCTCCCATATAAACTGTAATTCCTGCAGGAATTTTATTGCTTTTTGAAATATTCAGTCATCATCAGTAGGAAGGTAAATACAAGGGAGAATTACCATGCTCCCATTAATGGTGTGGAACTGGTTTTTTTAGTAGAATCACAGATTTGCTAAAGTAGTCCTTAGAAATTAATCTGTGTTTCCAAAGGACAAAAATACAGCCAAGGCAAAATGCTTACAGAATCACACAATGACTGAGGCTGAGATCTCTTTGGAGATTGTGGAGAGAAACCCTAACGCTCAGAGCAAGGTCTGCTAGAGCAGGTTGCCCAGGACAGGTCTTGAAGATCCAGGGATGGAGACTCCACAGCCTCTCTGGGCAATCTGAGTCAGTGTTTGACCATCCCCACTGAGGTGGTCAGTATTTCTCATATTTACATGAAATTGCATGTATTTCGGTTTGTGCCCCTTGCTTCTGGTCACCGCTTGGGCACTGCTGAGAAGAATCTCCAGCTCTGTCTTCTGTACTGTCTTCCTTGGATGTTCACACACATTCATAAAATCTGCCTCAGCCTTTTCACCTCTTTAGCAAAATGCTAAACTAGTGGCTGCAAGGTTCTTCTCGGCTTGTATTTGGTCACTCTTTGCATGTAATACCTAAAATGAAACATTGATCAGCCTGATCTCCTGTCTCTGGCACATAAGACCACGGAAGGGAAGAGAGACCACCTTGCTGTGCTGCTTGTGTGATCTGCTCCTGGAGGGAAGGAGCAGAAAGGCATAACTAGTTCTGTCAATGAATTATTCAGTAGGTGAAGAAAGGGTGTCTCTTGTCCAGCACCGCTGTCAGGATATAAGGAGTAGTAAAAATAGTCTTGCTTCTTCATCAGTGTGCAATAAAGAGATATTTCCAGGTCTGTGGACTGCCATTAATGGCATTCCATAGCAATACTCTGTCCGGATCATTTATTAAATTGAGTATATATTTAATTAAGTACAGTAAAAATATTAGTGATTTAGATTTTTATGTAATGAGCTTTTTTTTTTTTTTAGTGTAAACTCCAACCTGATCTTTATGTACCATCAGATGTCATCAGAAATATCTATTAAGCCGCCATTCACAATAAATTCATGTTTTAGGAAGTGTGTACCTTGTTATAAAACATTAAGAAGTTTTATCTGGGAGGCTTAAGAAATCTCTTTCTGGTGATATGTCACATATTTGAAAGTATTTAGACAACTTGAAATTATTAGATCCTGGTTGTCTGGAGAACTTAAATTTAAATTGTAGTTTGATAAATAAGATAAATTCAAAATGTTGCCATAGAGCTAAGGTTCTTTCATCCTCTTAGCTGTGAGACCACTTTAGAGCAAACTGTTTTTCTATATTAGCCTGCATTAAAAAAATAAAGAGGAGAGTGAGGAAGAAGCTGTTATTTTCTCTCAGCTGTTGTTTTTCACTAGAGATTCCTATGAGTAATTCATACCTTCTTGGGGTACGTTATAGATAATCAATCCCTTTTACAGATTTTGCCTGGACTCTTTCCTTGTAAAAGAATATTTTCTACTTTCTATCTTTTTTATTTCTCCAATTCACAGCAGTAAATTAAAAACCCACAATTTTTTTCCTTATATTCTTGTGGCAAAGTAATATTCCTGAACAGCTCTCCTCTAACAACTGTGGTTTCTTTTGTCAGAAGATGAAACTTTTCAAAGTGCAATAAACTATTTTTCCTTAGAAGCATTTTAAACAAAAATTAAGTATTTAAATCATTCTCTGTATTGAGCAGTACCCTGAGCTTCTTTTCCCAATTCTATTACAAAGCAGATGAAATAGATGAAAAATTCATATATTCAAAACTTGGGATTTAAACAGTTTTATTGCCAGATTACAAGTACTTCTAAAAGACTAATTTTTATTTATACACATATATATATAAATAATGGCAGAATTAATTTCGAAAAAAGTCATTTCAACCTTATAACTGTGCTAATATTCAGAGTCTTTTAAAACAATCCCTACGGCAACACATGAGCAATACAGCATCAGTGATCCACCACTGAACTCAAAAAGATGACATACAACTTGTGCACTGTGACTGGAGAAAACACTCTGTAATAACTTGAACTCACTTGACTGCGTATCAAAATGATAAATATTTTGTACTTACTGTGGTGCATTAAATTGCCATCTTTTCTAGTAGGATAACAAAACAGAGAAAGGGAATAAGCAATTCCAGCTTTATAGGGCCCTGGTATTGCAATGATCAAACAAGTCTTGAGTTAAGAAGCTAAATTTTTTTTCCCCTGAATTTTGAATCCCAATTGATGTTGCTAGAAATATTAATTCAGCCATTGCAAGAGAACTTAAATAAATTGGATCAATCTTTTCTTATCCATAAAAGAAAATAAAGATGTTTATCTTAATCTTTCAATTTAAAAACTGATAAGAAAACTGGAATAGAAACAGTCCGAATGAGAATGTGAAATACTTGAGAGCTACATTTGTAATGCCTTTGGGGAAGTTCTGTTTTTCGGTTTTGGGATACCACAGTTCTTGTTAGCCTTTCAACATNGAGAAGAAGTCTTTCCCTGTAACCCGAGCAGGAGGAGCTTATTTGTTCTCTGAGCTGACCCACCAGCGCAGGGGATCTCCTGGACCAGGGTTTTCTGGCATCCCAGCTTCTACCGCTGCCAGCTCATCCACCCCAACAATAGAATAGAATAGAATAGAATAGAATAGAATAGAATAGAATAGAATAGAATAGAATAGAATAGAATAGAATAGAATAGAATAGAATAAGAGTGGAATAGAACATTTTCAGTTGGAAGAGATCTTCAATGATTATCTAGTCCAACCGCCTGTCCATTCCAGGGCTGACCAAAAGTTAAGGCATGTGGTTAAGGCCCTTGTCCAAATGCCTCTTAGACACTGAGAGGCCTGGAGCCTCTACCTCCTCTCCAGGAAGCCTCTTTCAGTGTTTGACTGCCCTCTCAGTAAAGAAATGCTTCTCAATGTCCAAGCTAAACCTTCCTGGCACAGATTCGAACTGTTCCCATGAATCCTGTCACTGGATACCCATGAAAAGAGACCACCACCTCCCCCTTCACTTCCCCTCCTTGGGAAGCTGTAGAAAGCAACAAGACAGCCTCTCAGCCTCCTCTTCTCTGAATTAAACAAGCCCAAAGCCCTCAGCTTTCCAGCCCTTTCCTCAACTTCGTTACCCTCCTCTGGATACATTCAAGGATCTTCATATCCTTCTCAAAGTGTGGGGTCCAGGACTACACACAGTGCTCCAGCTAAGCCCACACTGAGTACAGTGAGACAATCCCCTCTTTTTCTGAGCTGGTCATTCAGTGTTTGATGCACCCCAGGCGTTTTGCCTTCTGGACTACCAGGGCTCACTCACTGCTGACCCGTGTCAAGCCTGCTGCTCACCAGCACCGCCATACACTTTCCTGCAGAGCTACTCTCCAGCCACTCCTCTCCCAGTTTATACCTGTGTCCAACATTACTCTTCCTCACTGCAGAATCTGCTATTTGTTCTCGTTAATTTTCATTCCATTAATGACTGCCCAGTGCTGCAGTCTATCAAGATCCCTTTGAGTAAGCCAAAGTTTTATGAAGGTTTTATTGTCTTTCAAAGACAGAAATATACCAAAAGGAGATACTTTAATGAGGCTATAAACCTTACACTTATTCAGATTGTTTTCTTCATGATTAGTGAATTTGAAGTAATTTTTACAGACAGTAAAAAGATAGAAAATTACACTGATTTAGGTATAAATTTAGTAACACGGTTTTCAATTAAGCAAGGCTTTGATAAGTCTGATACGAATAAATTGTTTCTGCTTGTTAGTTTTTGGCATATCAAACCTTTTCTTGCTTTACTGCTTCTCTCTTACTCCCTCTCTCTCTCAACACCACCCTGTCCTATTACAGTCATGATATCATCTTGTGGGCTATGTCAAGATACGGGAGCTAAAAACTAGGCTTTCTGCCAAAAGAGAGTTTGCTTCCTGCTAAGTGTTCGAGTTCTAATGGTTTAAGAGGGTTGCTGTTAACTAGGAGTAAAGAAGAGTGTGAAGGAGGAAGACTAAAAAGTATTAAAGCATTATGAGATTTAAAGGTGAACGTCAGGAAGTGCATTTAGGATTTTTAAAAATTAGTTGGAGACAAAAACCCAAAGAAGAAAAATAGATCCACAGATCTAGGAAGCCACTTAATGTTGTGAATTATTCAAGAAATTTAAGTATGTATATTTATATATACAACTATATATTTATACGTAGTTGCTTTGCACAGAAAGCCTATCAACATCTATAGCAACATTGTATTTAATATTGATTTTATTCATAGTTTTTAGTGGTTGGTTTCACTAGAAACATGAAAAATTGAATACTTGTATAACAAGCTGAGTTTTAGAGCTTCTCTCAACTCAGACCAAAGTTAGAATAGGCTTATGGCACATCATTTTATCTTTGGCTAAAAATATAAGGGTCAGATCCACAGCCTTTCCCACTAACACTTTTCCTTCTCCCAATTTTAAATCCCTAGCCCACATCAGCATCATTCTCTCTCAAGCAGCCTCTTAAGCCAAGAGTTTTTGACTGTTGGGAATACTAGTGCATTTGTGATGATTTCCATGGCTATTTAAGCCACCTTAAAAAGCAAACCTAGGCCAAATCACCAAGCCTCTGCCTCTTCTTGACATCCTCTGAAAGGAAAACTCCACAAGCATTCGTGACAGGTCAAGGTGCATGGTCTGTGATCTAAATGGGATTTTTTTGTTCTTTTTCTCCTATTTTTGAGACGCATTTAATTTGCTTACTTGTATATATGCAAATAAACACTTCAGTCATCAATAAACAGGTTGTTGTGTCTGTTTATATCAAAAAGTATATTTATCTAACAAGTACTCCTTTTTATTTCTAATACTCAAAAAAACCCTCCATTCTAATATGCGCTGAAATATATGCTGGGATTTTAAAAAATTTAATCATCAAGTTAGACTTTCTCTTTTCAGGATAACATAATAATGTACTTAAAAACCTTCCTGAATGGGATATATGTACCTGAGGGGATCAGAGAGTCTCTAAAAATAAATCTCTAGGATAGCAATTTTGACCATTTTGGCATATGCAATGGTAACTTTTTCTGGTTCTTATTCTGCCAGGCCTCTCTTACTGTATGTGAATCACTAGACAGTAGGCAGCAGGGTTAGAAGTACATATATATATTTATTTAGGGAGCTGAATATCAAGCAGTCCCCTGCTCTTAATAGCCGGTGATTTCACAAGTCAGACACTTTCCTTGTGTTGTCACTCCGGTTTAAGTTTCGCACAAGCTATCATCTTGGTGCTTGCAGTCTTGCCGGGCAGGCTGTGTGCTCTCCTCTTCCTCCTCTGCTGATGTGCCTTCAACCTACTGGGCTGTGGGAGGGAAAGCAGGCATGAGAGGGAAATCCTCACCTTCGGTGCTGCAGCTACTAACTTCTCCAGACACCTCCACTGCCACTTCTTTTTCGTCTATCTGCATGCAGTTGCGGTGGCCCATGAAGTACTGGTTGGTGTTGTGGGGTGTGCACATCCCTGGCAGGCGGTACCCTGCCATGTTCATGGGCCGGAGGCGCATCCTTGCCTCTTGCCGTAGTGCTGCTGGCAAACGCGAGGTTGTGATCCAGCAGCGCTTCTTCGCATTCCAGAGCAGTTCTCTCTTTTGATCACTGCCGCTCTGCACACCTGCCTGGTCCTTGTGGAGGGGCTCAGTGCATTGTAGTGGTTGTTGCTTCCAATTCCTCTTCCAGCTGTGGCCCTGCCACTGTGCCTTCCCAGGCTGCTTCTGCTGAGGTCCATGCACAGGAATCCTGTGCTGGCCAGCCCGACTCCCACAGCCATTTGAGGAAGATGCACAGGGGTCCCTCTCCAGGAGGTCCTTCTCTCTCTCCTGTTGCCCTCGCTGATCGTCTCTGTTAACATGCCTTCTGCCCCTGTGCTTCCATTCCTGCTGTCGTGTCCTGCCCCTGCTAGCCCTGTTGCTACACAGGAGCACAATGAGCGTGTTATCTGCCTGTACTTGCTGCCACTGCCCCGGTCTCTTGTCCTTGCCCTCATCTTGCAGTGCCTTCTTGCACTGCCCAGCAGCGACCGCAGCCAGCAGCATGGCAGGGCTGGAGGCATTGTGCTGGGGTTGGTTTCCCCTCCAGCTGCGGCCTGGCCCTGCAGCGATGGCAGCGCCCTTGGCCCCATGGGGGGTGTTTACCTGGCAGGCCCGTGAGCGACCCTTGTACCTTGCCCTCTCCATGCTGACACCCTGCTGTCCTGCAGAGGGTCTTCGTGTGGACACACTGTGGCACACTGCCTTGCCACCTCGCCTGGAGGAGCCAGCGGTGCTTGGCGGCGCCATGGAGCTGGTGACAAGGGCGCAGTCCCTCAGTCAGTAGGGGGCTCCCTTCTGAGCGGGCCCTGCAGGCCCAGGCCAGGCCTCACTGAGACAAGTCCCATCTCTTCCCTGAGGCCGCTGCCAGCCCTGGCCTGCGCTTCCCTCCCAACACCTTGTGCGACTCTGGGAAAGTTGTCCTGGGCACCTGGTGAGGAAGAGTGTGGAGGGACTACGTAGCTGTCACAAGCTGGCACAGAAAGTCAGCACCTTCAAAAAGCCTTTCTCGCCCTCCTGACTCAAAATCCTGCATCCGGCCCTTTAGGTCAGCCATCAAAATGAATTACCACTTTTTCAGTGTAGAAGGTAGAATATAGATACCAGGCTTATCTCAAGATTAATTTTCTACACACAGTATATTTACATAACATCAGGTACTATTTGTAGCATCCCTCTTGTTGGCTTTTTGTGATACAGCATAAAAACTGATAAATCACAGAATCACAGAATGGTTTGGCCTGGAAGGGACTTGAAAGATCATCTAGTTCCAACCCCTCTGCCATTGGCAGGCACATCTCCCACTAGACCAGGCTGCTCGAAAGTCCCAACCTGGCCTTGAACACTGTCAGGGATGGAGCTAAATAAAATAAATAAATAAATAAATAAATATTTTTTCTAAGTGTCTGTTATGGTGAAAGGAAAAGCTATATGGAAGACAACTAGGTTGAAGACAAGAAGGTCTTCATTCTCACCACACAAAGATATGGATGGGATTTTTGGGGCTGTATTTGTCTTTGGAAGTTTACACAGCTTATGTAGCTGGGAATAAGTGGGTATTTATTGTTTTAGACTCCCCCTCCATTCACTGATACTGTCAGATCAGGCTTATAGGTTCATCGTAAGTGATGCATATCCACATTTAGACCAGAAACTGTGTCTATCTTTTGCTGAGAGATATTATCAAGGACACTGAATTTTTGTACTTAAAGATTAGAGCATCTGTATAGTGTCATGCCCTGTGATGGAAATTGTTCTAATGGTATTTATAGCCTACTTATTTAAATACAAAGTAAGGAAAATAGTAGAATTAAAAAAAAAAAATTGTTTGCAATATTCTATACAAAAAGGAGATTTTCCTCTTTTATAATTTTTTATATTTTCTAGGTTGATTAAAAAAACCCAAACAAAATACCAAAACCAAACGAACAACCCCCTCAACCAAAACTAAAATAAAAATCCACATAATGTTTCTTTGGTTTTGTCATCAAAGAGTTTTCCATTCCCTCAGCTTTCATCAGAAATGAAAGAAAAAAAGTGTTCATAGGGTCAAGTTTACCAAACAAATAAAGACAAGTCTCATCTACCCTTAATGTTAGGCTTTGGTTTGACATCAAGTGTAACTATTTATCAACACACGATGGCAGTAGCGGTCCACGAAATGATTAACTGGCACTGTACATTAGTGGAACAAAATCTGTCTTAGGCCTTTTTTTTTAGAGATAGCTACAGCCTTTGCTTATAAATATTGACAGTTCTGAGCCTAGCTCCCCAAAGAAATTAAGTTAAAAAAAAGAAAAAAAGATGCAGATTCACAGTCTTTTCTTGATCAAGGTGACCCTGGATGTTATCTCAGATAGAATTTGTGACCTTCTCAAATCAAAAATTTCTCTAGCAGCCCATTTAGCTGATGATACTCCCTTATCCGTGATCAATTTTGAGCACCTTTGATAAAAGGTGCTTGCTGGAGAGACATATTGACTAAGCAAATACATCTTCTTTCAAACTGCATTGCCACTTCATTTTCATTGCATCAAGTCTTTTAGACACGTAGCTTAATACTCACAATTATCAGTTTGATTTGATGTCATTACTTATCTCCTTGTTGAACACTGACAGCTCCAGCCTTTCTGAAGAACGTGTCTTCATGGATTTCTTTTCATGTGAGATCTTTAACAGAATCCAGACATTTAACATCAACTCCCTGTAACTTAAGGTAATTACATGGTTGAGATTCTCCTGGGTCTCCCAAGCTGATTCTGTGGCTGAAGGAATGTTTGCACCAGTCAATGGATTGTGCTGCTGAGGTAACCCTGTATGCTTCCCAGCTCCAGAACCCAGCAGCAGATATAGCTGCATCACTCCGAAAAGCCTGCTAACAGGATTTACTGAGAAGATCTCAAAGGTAGAGATAGCTCCGCTGTTTCAGGCACCTTACATTCTCCCAGCACTGTTCAGTTCCCCAGGCCAAAAAATTATTTACAAGTTATTAATTTCTTCTGTGGTAGTCCTTGCAGACATTCTTAAAAGATGTCAAGCACACGACTGCTGCACTGAACAATCTATAAAATGTAATAGCAATCTTTTCGTCTAAAATCAGCACTGGTTTTACTTTTGCGATTCACTAACAGGAGCTTTTCTTAGAGATTTGTCTTCCCAACAGAGGCCAAGTGGCAGAAAGTACCCTCGAAGAGACAGGGCTCTGTTCACTTCTATGACTTTGGTATGTGTCTGGACAGGAATGGTAGAAACCAGTAGCAGTTGGCCCACATGTCGCTCAAACATGTAACCTTGGTATTGTTGCTGCTAATCTCTGAACTGTTATCTGAAGTGAGAAGAGCAGCAACTGTATCACCTCTGATAATTCTCTAATGCAGTAAGGGAAAACACATGAATGCACACACTAATGGAAAATATATGCACAAAACCGGTGAACTCCCCGGCTAGATTTCCACAACTGAATAAGGTCTGCATTAGATTAGATAGTTGACCACTATACGAGACAGGGAGCTCTGGTCTGTGATTTTGGAGGTTTCTTCCAAGGCAAAGTTCAGAGACATTATACTCCATTTAGTATTTCTTGACTTCCGGAGCACAATAGCTGTTTTTTATCTACAGTATACCCTCTTCTGGCTGTCCTTGATCTCAGAGTATCTTGCAAAACAGTCTTGACATTGCAGGTTTGCAGCACAGAATATGCGCAGGGACCAGACATCTGAACACCCGCATTCCTTTGTATAACTGGGGTGCACTATACTCCTCATGATTATCAAGGTTTGCCCTCTCCAACAGAAATGCATCTTCCCTGAAACAGATGTGGTATGGGCAGCAAATCCCTCACGATGGCATGGAGCTGTACAATTGACCTCTGTACAAGAGCTCAGGGACTGATTCAACCTACTGCAGCAACTGTGGAAAGGGCTTTAGTGATGTCCCTCACTTAACCTTCAACCTTTGAATTTTTAACTACCCCAGAGCACATGTGTTCTGCTGGGAGCATGACAAGCTGATGATGGCATGGGAGGTGACGTGTGAATGGAAAGGAAAGGCTAGAATTTCTTGAAAATAAAACTAAATGCAGCTAGGGTCT
>VZRR01008205.1:63631-80267 GCA_013398015.1 Oreocharis arfaki | reverse complement strand
CTCCCTCCCTCCCTCCCACATTTACCTGCGCTCCAGGATTTGGATAGAAACCACTTTGCCCTCTTTGTTCCTCTTGCCGAGCTGTGTCTTTGAAAAGCAGATAGGGAGATGGTGGGTGATGGACACAAAGGGATTTCAGGGCCCTGGTAAAAGTGATCTCTGCCCCAGGCCTGTGCTCAGCAAGCAGCACCAGAGAGTTTGGGCCGTGCATTGCAGCAGGGGCACTGGGAGAGGAGCTCTGGCATTAACAGCAGCACTGCAGAGATCAGGAATTCAGCAGAACACGTCCTGAACATTTGTCGCCTTTGCACAAAGTCATTAATTTTTCAGAGGATCATTTCCATCCCCAGCAGGCTCAGCTCAGCTGAACCCACGAGCCTGATTGCAAAAGTGAACATTGAACCACAAGGATCTTTTTGGGTCTTGCTCTGTGGTCTCCTCTGAAAGCCAAATAAAGAGATAAAGCTGGAATGAGGGATGGGGGAAGCCACGCGGAGCCACAGCAGCCTGGAGATAAATTCACTTTTAGTAAAACCCATCTGTCCATTCTCCAGGACCTCGGGTTACAATAACAGTAACTTGTGCTCGTTTATTAATTGCAGATTAATGGGAACCCTGCTGGCTTCCGTTTCTTTATCCTTCCTGGGATATATGCAGGGGAAAGCAGGGAAATTCCTGCAGGTCACTCCTCCTGTGGAGGAAACACATCCACCCTCCAAAGCTCACTTTTTTTGGGACAGCAGAGCTGCAAGGAACCAGCCTGAGGAGAGGCAAGCAAAGCACCCTCCTGGCACCCTGTGTCCCCCTCCACCAGACAAAAATGGTTCAGGCTTTTGAGCCTGCCTTCCCTCACATGGAATAGGCCCTTTTGAAATTCAGAAATGACCTTTCTCATCACTGGTTTGTCTGCTTTGGACTCAATACAGGGAGTCTATGTGAAAATGAGCAGGGAAAGGAGATGTGCAAAGGCAGAGGAGGAAATCTGCTAAATCTGGGCAGCAGTTCATGGAATTCAAGATGCAGAATAGGTTAATTCCTACCTATTTCTTTATCCTTAGAAATTAGAACTGTCCAGCCCCCCCAGCAGGGCTCTGTAGACCACTGATGCTACTGCTCCTCCACAAACCACATTTATAATGTTTTCAGCCAGCTCTGCAATTACTGAGCTCTGGAGCCATAATTTGATCGTCCTGCTGATGTCTGAAGAGATGAAGCAGCTCTGGCTGTAAATAGCTGGCAGCCATTTCAGCTTTGTCCATCCATGGCCCTCACAAAGTCTGCAGGGCCCAGAAGGCTCCAAATCCCATTACTGGGTGTTCCCCATCTCCCAGTGCTGTACTCTAAAAATATTCCAGGGGTACAACTCTGCCCACTGCTGGTTTCTCTGCTTCTCATCGCCTGTTATTGGTGTAGGTGCCACGGGATGTTTGCATTTCACACAGACTGGGGTGGATGCTCCAAAAAACAACATCAGGAACGCTTTGGGCATGAGCAGGAAGATAAAGCACAGTGAGGTCTTTGCAGGAGGTGCAGACCCTCCCCAGGCTCCAGTGAGATTTGAACTCACGACCCCTGGTTTACTAGACCAGTGCTCTAACCCCTGAGCTATGGAGCCTCTGAAATTGGGGCTCTTTTGCCTCTGCAAACATTTCATATCACAATTTTCTCTTGATTCCGGAGCAAAATGGCACCAGCACTGCTGGAATGTGCTGCTCCAAGGACTTCTGATTCTCTTTCCAAACCGCACCAAACCCCATCAGAGTCACAAAACCACCACCACAGCAGGTGAGCCCAAACCTGGAATTTACCCTCCTTCAGCTCATCCCTGTGAGATGGATTATTCCCTTTTCCCCTGCAAAGTGGGAAGTTCAGAAAGAAATGATGATGTCTGGGCTCCTCAGAGTTGTTCCACAAATTTATCAGAGGAAGGAATAAATGGGGCCACAAAGATGCTCCAAAAGCTGGAGCCCCTCTCATACAAGGGAATGCTGAGAGAATTGGGATTATTCAGCCTGGGAAGAGCAGGCTCCAGGGTGACCTTATTGTAGCCTGTCAGTACCTGAAGGGGCTCCCAGAGAACTGGAAAGGGACTTTCCATAATGACACAGAGGGACAGGACACAGGGAGTGGCTTCCCACTGCCAGAGGGCAGGGATGGATGGGATATTGGGAAGGAATTGTTCCCTGGGAGGGTGGGGAGGCCCTGGCACAGGGTGCCCAGAGCAGCTGTGGCTGCCCCTGGATCCCTGGCAGTGCCCAAGGCCAGGCTGGACACTGGGGCTTGGAGCAGCCTGGGACAGTGGAAGGTGTCCCTGCCATGGCAGGGGTGGCACTGGGTGAGCTTTAAGGTCCCTCCCAACCCAAACCATTCTGGGATTCCCTTATCTCCCACTGCTCCCCACTGGAAATGAGCTGTACATTTGTTTTTTCCCTCTCAGCTCTTCACAGATGTCACTGCTNCCCTGGCAGTGCCCAAGGCCAGGCTGGACATTGGGGCTGGGAGCAGCCTGGGACAGTGGAAGGTGTCCCTGCCATGGCAGGGGTGGCACTGGGTGAGCTTTAAGGTCCCTCCCAACCCAAACCATTCTGGGATTCCCTTATCTCCCACTGCTCCCCACTGGAAATGAGCTGTACATTTGTTTTTTCCCTCTCAGCTCTTCACAGATGTCACTGCTTCCTTAGGAGTCCACGTTTTGTTCCTTCCCTGCTGCTTTACCCTGCCTTGCAGAGCCCTTCGGATGCCACCTCAAGGCTGAATCGGAGGGGCTGTGGGACTGAGCACGCCCCAGGCTGAGCTTCCAGCTGGGGATGAAGCTGTCAGAAAAGCAGGGTGGATGTGGAGAAAGCCCACAGGGATGAGGATGGGCTGAATCACGGGGGACAGAATCACGGGGAACAGCACTTTGGATTTAGCATTTGGCCAATGAGAATGCCCAGGAATATTCGTGTAGGATTGCTCAGTGTGGGCAGTACCAGAGTGACTGGGAGACTCCTCCTGTAGATGCCCCAGCGTGGTGCCCTGGGCTGGCCCTTGGGTGATCTCTGGGCACAGAAGGAGGAGCTCTGCCCTGCACACTCCCTTGTGCACCAAGGCTCAGCTTCCCCACATCCCACAGGCGGCTCCTGCAGAGCTGGAGTGGGAAAAGCCCCACCTGGAACACCTCGAATTTGAGAGGAATGCTTGTGGAGACTGTCAGCAAGTCCAGGAGAGGATGCTGGCTGTGCATGGAACCCTCGGGCACAGAAATGTCTCATGGCAGGGGAAAACGTACAGCAGCCGCTGAAGGGGGCTCTGAGTTTCAGGGAAGATGCACAAAGAGAAAATATAAGTACAGATGGTTAAAGGGTGACTCAGAATAAGCCACATTGTGTCTATTATTCCTGGTCTTTTTTGTGGAAGAAAATTGCTCTCTTTGAAAGAAACCAGAAATTAAGACCATCCATCCTCCCGAGCGTAGAAAAACACAAACCCTCATTAGGTGGGCTGAAAGGCAATTCTCAGGCCTTTATCTGACAGGCTAAGAGCAGGATTCTGTCTATAGCTGTTAAGGAGAAATGATGAATTACCTGGCATGGGTTCAGTGCCTGAGCCTGGCATTGGATAAACTCACAAAGGAGCCCGAAGCCAATCAAACAACTTTGTCCAAACCCTGCTGAAAGCGGCCCTTTGGGGGCACACGGGGAGGACGTGCACCAATAAAATAAAGCTGAAAATAATAAGGAACATCCCATGCAGGAACATGTGCTTGGAGCGTGGTTTCCAAGAGCAGCTGGGCTTGGAGCCTGGGAACACATGGCTGAGCCATGAGAGAGGGAAATAAGGGAGCAGTTTGATACAGGCTGTGTTCAGACCTTGACTTGGAAAATAACATGGTTTAAATGTGTGCTGATGCTGGGAGCACTTTGGTGAGAAATGAATGCTTCTGGCAACGGGAAGTGATGGAGTGGTGGATGTGAAAGGCCGGCTGGTGCTGGAAACCTCGTGCCCTTGCCTTCCCGAGTGAAACTCTGCTGCATTTGCCAAGGTCAGGGTGTTCTGCAGTACCTGGATGCTTTAACCTGGGGGCAGACCCCTGCAGTGCTGAGAGCTGGCCTGGAATGCAGCTGGTACTGCTGCCAGGCCTCTGGCACCAGCGAGCACCAGGAGAGCCTGTGCTGGGCCCTGGCAGCCCCATGCCCTGGTGGCACTGTCCGCACAGCCTGGGCATGTCCCCGGCTTTCAGCTCCTGTTTGATCTCTGCCCCATCCCTGCCCGTCCCGGGGGTCTCTCCTGTTTTTCCCTCCCTTCTCATGGGCTGCTGCTGAGGTGTGACCCAGGCACCTTGCCCTGTGCCCGTCCCCCAGGCTGGACTGCACCCACACCTCAGATGAAGCGCCTGGTGCCCGCAAGGCTGGCACTTGTTCTATTTTTACCCCTAAAACGCCTGCAAGTGGCTTTCTTCCCACTGCCCAGAAGGAAATCTGCCCTTTTGCAGTGAGATCAGGCTGGAGCAGGGCCGTGAGCCCACCCCAGGATTCCTGTGCTAATCCTCTGCCAGCTGCAGCTGGGACTTTGCCAGCTGCACTGGGGCTGTGCAGGATGAGCAGTGAAGCCCCACAAACTCCTGTCTCACCCCACAGACCATGAACCAGAGACAGCTCTCCTGCACTGCTGGGGGCTCTTCTGAGCACCTCTGGTGGGAAAGCTACTGCAGAAAATGAGGAAAAGCTACTGCAAAAAATGAGGAAAAGCTACTGCAGAAAATGAGGAAAAGCTACTGCAGAAAATGAGGAAAAGCTACTGTGGGAAATGAGGAAAACCGGGAGGAACAATAACTGCTCGCTGAGATGGGAGGGGTGATCTGTTTGCTGCATCCTGGCAGGGCAGCCTCAGCCACCAACGGGCTGGATAATAAAGGAACTTTCTCCTGGTGGAGTCTGAAGGAGCTGGAACATTTTGCCCTTCCATGCAGTGCCTCGGCCAGCTCCTGATGCAGAGTTTGTCCAGGGTCATTATGAAGTGGCTGCCAATGAAGGCACCACGAATTTGCTCGTTCAGTAGGCGCTGGGCTAATGAGAAATCAGGTTTTGATTTGGTTTTTGATGTTTGGATCTGTGTTTATAACCGGGTGCAATGATTTGGCTTCTACTCTAAGAACTGCTTGATTATCAGGAAGGTGGAAAGCTCTGCCCCAGAATTTCTACGTGAGTTACTTCACCAGTTTAGTTGAAATTTATCTGTTTAGCTGCAACGAACTTAAATATCATCTGCCCACTTGGGCAACTCCTGTCCAGGGATAGACAATGATCATTGCAGAGACCAATCACCAGAAAAAAACTATTTTAGATTTTTTCTCCTACCAGATATTTCCTGGTTGCCTTTTGGATCCAGACTCCTTGAAAACACTGTGGAGTTGTCCCAGTTTTAGCTGTGAGATGAGGAGTCTGGAAGGCAGAACTTGACAGCTCCAATGCCTCTGGTTTTCAGGGAAAATAAGAGTTTCCACTGTGTTCTTTGCTTTCACCCAGAGATCAGGGAAATTGCTCCAAAGTGGAAATGTTTGTGTACAGCAAATTAGGCATTATGGGCATGATTCATGGGCAATCTCTGCAATCCTCAAGAATATTTTCTGAACAGAACTCACATAAAGGGAGTCCCTGGACAGTGACCTCCCGCTGCTCTGTGAAGGCAAAAGGCAGCAATGGGCAGCAATAAAGCAACAAAGCAGAGCCCAGATGTTTGTTTTCCATGGATGGAAACATCCCTCCTGAAGGAACAGCGAGCTTTGCTGGCATTATTTACGGGGTATTCATCTCCAGCAAATGAAATTGTTACGTCATGTTGGATTTCTGACAAGCCCAGAGTCCCTGGAGCCCAGCTCCCATCCCAGCTGGGGATGAGAGGCCACCTCAGCTCACACACAAAGGCTGGACAAGGTGAGGGACTCTGTAAAATGCATGAATAAACCCTGGCAATGATTCTAGCAAGAGCTCAGAAGCTGCATCCCCTTAATTATAAGAAAGTCACGAAATCTCAGCAGCATTTTTGACCTGAAGCACAGAGAAGGAAAAACTCTTTTCACTCTTGCAGCCATACCTGAAGGATACTATTTTATATCCTTCTAGAAGTGAAAAGGTGAAATTAGAAGGGAAAATTGACAAAGTTAGTACAATATGACAAAGCACGGGGTTCCTTCTGGCCTTAAAATGAACCTGGAAGTTTGGATTGGCTCCCTGAGGCTCTCCTGGCCTGCTGGTGCCTGTGACAGCTCAGTGGCCACCACTGCCCTAAAGTCCCTGCCTTCCGTTAAAGTACCCTTGTAAAGTTTTCTTGGAAGCCAGGAGGAGTTTCCTCAAGTCCTGGGAAAAAACCTAAAGCTGGTGTGCTGCTTGGAATAAACACGCAGCTCCGAGGGTGCCTGGAGCACCCTGTGCTGAGGGAGCAGGAGTTATTTCTGGAATGCAGCTGCCTCTCTTTAAGCTGCTCTAACTTCTCCCCTGGAGCCCTCCTCGGATTCAAAACTGGTGGAAATTTTACCCTTGACCCGTTTCAGATTAGCAAAGAGCAAAATCCAGCTTGTTCTGAAAACCACGCGGAGCTGCCGGGGCTGCGCAGGCCCGAGGAGTTCCGCAGGCACAACCCGAGCTGCCTTTCCAGGAAATTCAAGGAACACTTGTGAAACAGAACGAAATGGGTATTTCTGGGTATGCCAGAGCCCAGAAGCAGAGGGGTGGTGCACAGCTGGAAACCTGCATTTCACAGGCCCAGGCGCCCAGCCTGCCCTGCCACGGGCACCACGACCCTGCCACCAGCCCGGGGCCACCACTCTGGGGAGGGTCTGAGGTCCTCTGGTGCCCAGGAGGGATTGGCAGGGCCTTTGGAACTCCCTGGGGACAAAGCCCAGCTAAAGGCAGCCCTCAGCACCTGTCAGCCCCGAGAGAGGAGGAGGTTTTGTTGACAGATGCCCTCAATCACAGATGAGGCCACCAGCCAAGGCAGCATTTTCTGCTGTGGGCTGGGGAGGATGCATTCACTGCTGCATGGTGCCAAAGCTGATCAGAAGGGTGGGAGACAACACCTCACCTGCAGCAGGAACGTTAAATGAGCTGAGCAGGTTGAGCTTGACTCGATTTTGGGTCTGCCAGAGCTGAGTAGTGAAGAGATGGTCCATCTATGCTGAGGCTGAAGGGATAATTTCCTGGGCCCCACTATGGACCCCAGGGTAGTTATTGGACACCAAGCAGACACAAACCCTCTGATTCCTGAACAAATACTTCCACTCTGGCTTACAGCAGCTGCTGGAGATACCATCTTTCTCAACTCCTCTCAGGCCAGCAGCAGGAACTTCTGTAGGACTAAACAAGCTGTTATTAATCCCAAATACCCAGGGCTGGAGGGAGGTCTCTCTTCTGGGTGCCCTCAGGAAGCTCTCCCTGAAATGTGTTTTCCATCAGACCCTCTAACATCACACAGCCTCATTCAGGGTCTCATAATGAGCAAAACTCCCTTGGGGTCTCTTGCAAAAGCTGTTGTTCATTTTCTTTCAGGGCACTGCAGAGAACCACCAGGATTTTCCTCATTTTCTTGGCTTGTGTGGTTCTTCCCCAGAGGGTGCTGGGCACTGCCCAGGCTCCCCAGGGAATGGGCACGGCCCCGAGGCTGCCAGAGCTCCAGGAGCGTTTGGGCAGCGCTGCCAGGGATGCCCAGGGTGGGATTGTTGGGGGGTCTGTGCAGGGACAGGAGCTGGAGTCAATGATCCCTGTGGATCCCTCCAGCTCAGGATATCTCCATGATTCCAGGTTTCTATTAAAAAAAACCTACACAAGAAGCTTCAGCAATGAGGAAGCTGGAGGGGGGTTTGGTTTATCTCCACTTGTTCAGTTGCTTGCTCAGAGTTCCGTGGTTTCCAGCTGAATCCATTGTTAATCCCATAATTTAGGAGATCCCACGCTGCCAGAATCCCCCCCGAGTTTCCATGGCTCGCTCAGTGCTGTTCACACCACTCAGTCTGTGCTTCAGGGGCTCGGGCATCTCCTCATTTGGACAAGCAACATCTGGGGACAATAAAATAACATGAAAATCTGTCCCCAGCTTTGAGGAAATGTCCTTCTGAGGGACGCATCCACTGCTTTGCCCAGAGCTTATGCAACGTGCTGGCAGCACCCAAAATCCAGGGATTTCACTGCCACTCTCAGCCTGTGGTTTGGGGAGCTGTCAGCAAGGACCCGCTGCAGCTGTTTTCCTCTTCTGCTATCCACTGTAAATAAATAAATTTGGTTAAGTAATCAAGTAATTTAGAAGAAGTATGTTAGTAAATAAAGTAATTCAGTGGAATTAATGAGCAAACAAGGACAGCAAATTAAATGGGCCTTGCTCATCGTCAGCAGGCTTCAATTATGGGGAGAAACCAGTGCAGTTTCCCTGTGAGGAGGCAAAAAAAAAGACATTGCCCTGCAGTGCTCCTGGTGGGAGTTGGGTTATCCAGTGTGGGCCAAGAGTGAGGCTTTTCCTCCAAAGCTGGGATTCTGGGCTCTCTGTGGGTGCAGCTCTCAGCTTCCGAGTGAATGACTGAGCTCACTAACCATCTGCAAGATAAACACTGCTGGCTCTGCCCTGGAATCGATGGCTCTTCACACGAGCCGAGGAGCAGATGGTGTCGGAATCACTGACGACGTGCTTGGAGCTGTTTGCCCAACGTGTTCAGGGTGAGGTGAGGGGATTGCAGGGATCCTGCTGTCACTGTTCAGCCAGACCTCGGCTGGGGCTCAGTGGGGACTCACAGAAACTCCTCACTTGGAAGGGACCCCCCAGGATCATCCAGTGCAGCTCCTGGCCCTGCCCAGACCCCCCAACAATCCCACTCTGGGCATCCCTGGCAGCGCTGCCCAAACGCTCCTGGAGCTCTGGCAGCCTCGGGGCCGTGCCCATCCCCTGGGGAGCCGGGGCAGTGCCCAGCCCCCTCTGGGGGAAGAACCTTTCCCTGCTCTCCAGCCTGAGCCTGCCCTGGCCCAGCTCCAGCCGTTCCCTGGGTGCTGTCCCGGTCCCAGAGAGCAGAGATTGGAGCTGCCCCTCGGGAGGAGCTGCAGCCCCTGCTGAAGTCTCCCCTCAGCCTCCTCTGCTCCAGCTGAACAACCCCAGTGCCCTCAGGTGCTCCTCACACAGCTCCTGGGCCTTCACCATCTCCACAGCTCCCCTTTGGACACGCTCTAACAGCTTTAGATCTTTCTTATCTCTTATGCCCAGCCTGTGCGTCCCATTACAGAGAGACCAGAACCAGCAACTCCCTGGCTGCAGGAAGGTCCCTGGAGCTCTTCGCCAGTGGCCTGAAAGGACGAAAAAGCCCAGAAATCACTGGTTTGGGGAAGCAGCTACTGGGAAGAAGGTAACAGGACTTGGGGGCTGGGGCAGAGGAACTGGACCTGTTCAGCAAGGAAATGTCCTGATCAGAAGGGCAGAACTGTCACATCCGACAGAGGCAGTGCCTGTGCACAGCCACGGGCTCCAGCTCTCGGGAATATCAACCACCACCATCTCATTCCTCTCCTCTCTGAGCAGCCTTTCCTATTAAATTCCTTATCAGTCGGTTTTGCCAGCACAGCACAATCTGTGTCTGCACAGCCCGAGCTCATCGGGAGGCAAGAGTTTCCAAACATCCAAGGGCAGAAATCAGCCATGGGAAGTGAGGTCTGGAGGTGGGGTTAGTGAAAGGAGCTTTTGCAGGAGCCCTGAAAGCAGGTTTGCAGCCCCATCAGGGGTGGGTGATGCCTGAACTCCTTCAGACTCAGGCTTAGAGGCGGGGGAACAGCGGCTCGAGCACGGCCCTAAAATTCCCTGCAGCGAGAAACTTGGGAAAGTAAAATGTGATCCCCTTTTGCTCTTTATTAAGGCAGCAAAAGGATTTAATATTCTATCCCTAAAGAAGGGGCAGGGCAGAGGTGATTAGAGCTGCATTTTTGGGCGGCAGCAGCAGCAGCAGCAGCAGCAGCAGATCCCAGCAGCTGCCCAGGAGGATCGGCCGCCTCCGTAAATAAACCGGCTGCAGACAGGGAAGTTGTTGTCTGAGGCCCAGCAGCTCCACAGGGATGAGATGTGATGTGGGGAGTGGATTTGCCACACACATTTCACATCATCCGAGCTCAACCCCGAGAGCAAAATAAAAACATCACCGAGGAAGCCGATCCCTGTGGGATCAGGCCCCGCGTGTGTGGCAAGAGCCGTGGGGGCGGCCTGGGGGCTCCCGCTCCAGAGGGTTGATGTGGTGTCAGCTCCTGCTGGAGACGGCGTGGGAACTGCAGCTCCGGTGGCAGAGCTGCTCGCATTCCTCCATGGAATTGCCTCATTCCCAAGGGTGCTGCTGAGCCCGGCTTTGCCAGCAGCTGTCCCGCTGTAAACTCATCGGCACCAGATTTGCTCTCCCGTTTCACGGGCTGTTCGCACGGATTTGTGACATCCTCCCGCGGCCAGCCACAGCTTGCTCTCCTCCTTGGTGCTGTGAGCAACTTTTCATCACCAGAGAATGCTGGGGTTTGCTGCTCAGGGCCTCTCCCAGCCCATGAGGGTGTGGAGCTGCCCAGGTCCCAGCACAGAGCCCACGGGGGCTGCCGGACATCTCCCCCCATCAGAGCTGACCACTGACCTCCACCTCTTCTCTTCCGTCCGTGCCAGGCCCTTTGTCCTCTGTTCTCTCAATTTCCTTACAACTTTTGATAAGGATTCTGTGAAGGGCCTTTAGGAATCCAGGTAGGCTCTATCAGCTGGCTCACCCTCCAGCCTTATGGTCCCTGTTGGCTTTGTCCAAGGTCTCCAGAGGGCTGGGGAAGCATCATTTTCACTCGGGGCAGCCACGTTAACTCTCCTGGGGCAGCTCATGCCACCCGGTGCCCACTCACTTCCACCCGAGCAGTGCTTTGGCTGCTCCACACTCCTCTGGCAGACCCGGGAGCTTGATCAGCCCAGGAAATCTCAAGCCCCCACCCCTGTCTGAAGCCCCACCTGAAGCCAGGGCTGGCCCTTCATGGACAAACCCTTCAAGGACGGTGGGCCCTGCATTCCATACCCTCCCCCAGCGTCCAGAAGGAGATTTCGGCAGGGAGTGGAGGGTGCTGGGGGGTTTCTCCCTCGCGGCCCCTCTCCCTCCGCACGGAACCCGCATCTCCCCGGTGTGCTCTGCTCCGGCTGCAGCCTCGGAAGGATCCCGCATCCTTCTGGAGCGCAGGTTTAGCATGGCAGGAGTGCCCTCTAGTGCGGACCCAGAGCTCTCCCTCACCCCGGCCTCTGCAAACCCCAAACCCGACCCCCAGGCCCCGGACAAAGTCCCCTCCCCATGGACCATCCGTGCTGACCGAGCTGGGGATGCCTTTGGGAATAGCAAGAGGGGAGAGGGACGGGGAGCTGCTGTTTTAAAAGTTGTCCTTTGCACTGAAAAAATTCCTGTCGTTTGAATTTTTCAAAAGGTGTGAGATTTCAGCAGCGCTGAGGAGAATTCCTTCCTCTGAGTTGTTTCACACTTTGCACACTTGGTGTCCGGGAGGAAAACCAGGTGGGAAATGTGTCCCACCCGGTGGCACTGGAAAGTCACAAGGTGCCCAACAATGTCACATGCCCAGGATGTCACAGCGGACAGCCAGATCCTCTCCTGAAGGAGAAACTCCCACTGAGAAGAGCCCAGCTCATGTGGGAAAGCTCCCTGAAAGGGAATGGGTGGCTGTGCCCCGCTGGCAAGGCTGCAGGGAGGTGTTTTCCCCTCAGGACCTGCCTGGAGCTGTTTCCCTGTGTGCCCCAGAGCCCGACCTCAGAGCTGTGCCAGCACGGGAGCTCAGGCAGGAGGAGGTAAAAGCAGCCATTCCCCACAGAATATGGATGATTTGTCCACTGATTTTTGACAATTCCTTCAAGCTCAGTTGGTTTTCAGGGCTAATGCTAATTCTCTTCCTTTTTTTTTTTTTTTTTTGGCTTTTTGGGTTTTTCCCTCTTAAATCAGGGCAAATCTGACTCTGCTTTCTGTTTTCTGAGCTGTTTCTCTGTGGTTATTTCTAATTGCTGTCCTTATCCAGCTGGGACAGAGCAGAGGTCTGGTCCTGTAGCAGCAGAGGTTGTGTTTGTACCTGGCAGGCGCTGCCCTGGTCCCAGCCCGGGATGAGGGATGCTGCTGCAGCCCTGGGTGAGCCAATTTCTCTCTGCCTCATTTGCAAAGTGGGAGAATGGCCCAGTCCCAAAGTGGCCCAAAAGTGATTCTCTGCAGCACGAATCGAAGGGCTTTAGCTAAATTCCCTTCAAAAATCCCTAAATGAAGCTGTCCTAAATTATACCACTTAGACTAATATGACAGCGTCCATGAAAATTGCATTTTCCCAGTTGTTGGCTCCTCCTGAATTTGGAAGCATGGTAATTTTCTGGAGCAGCTAAATAGTTTCCTCTGATGATTAAAAAATGAATAATAATAGCAGTGCCCGCCTTCCCGAGGCTCATGTAGGACTTAGCAGCAAGAAATTAAACACAGTAGGAAATTCCTTGAAAGAGTTGGAAAACAAATGATTGATACAATCTCGCCCTCCCTCCCGGCTCTGTGATCTGCTTTTAGAATGATTATTAAACACAGGGAAATTCATTTGGTGCTGGAACACGAACAAGACAAATTACAGTCCCTGGAGCTCAGTTAATTGCTAAGGAACACTCTGACCCTCTGTGGCTTCATCAGTTGTGGGAGGTGATGAAGGGAGCGCTCGCCAGCCTGGGGGGCTGCAGGACCAGGCAGGGCCCCCTCCCCGTGAGCTCCGGGGGAAATGATGGAAAACTCAGCACCTGCAGCCCCCTCACCGGGCAAAATCCGAGGGTGGGGATGCCCAGGAGCCGTGGAAGGGGTGAGAGGTTGGTGCTCAGGTCCCACCCTTGGTTTGCTGTGGCTGCTCTGAAGGGTCCTGGTGAGACGTTGAGACTTCCGAGGTGGGACTCCTCTCGCTGAGTTTAGATAATCCCAGATTATCCTGGGGATAATCCAACCTGCCCAATCCAACAGCCAGCAAACCCTGAGGGCATTTTCCATTTCCCAGCAGCACCCCAACCTTCCCCAGGGTTGCCAGTGGGATCCCAAATCTCGTGGCAAGTCGGCTTGGAAACTGCCCTAAAAGCCCCTGGGTGGTGTTTGGGCCAAACTCAGGTGATAGTTTGGATTTTTTGGGTGTCATCACAGAGGTGGAAGTTGGATATTTTCCTGTGGCCTCGGAATGCTCAGCACAGGCACTTGCAGCACAGGAGTCATGATAAATTCATGAGCTCTGGCAATGCTGCGTGTCACAAACAGAGCCATTGCTCTCTTTTCATCCAAACATGCCAAATTATTTTTTCCTCTTCTTCTTGTTCCCCACTCCATTGTATTAGACTGAGATGTAAAATTATTAATAGAATAGTCCATTAATTTTATGATATTTCATTATTCAATTATTTCCTCCATTATTCTTCCACATTAAATCTGAATAATTTATTCAGTGAATTTTGCAAGCAAAATGTTCAATGCATAATTTTCTCCTTTGTTAATATTCTCCCGGTTCTAATTGTCCATGAGAATTTGATCTAATGCTCTCCAGAAGAGCAACCCTAAGACAAAAGACCCAACACAGAGCCGTGCTCAGCACAACGATGGTGTTCCCCTCTGGGGCTCTCGGTGCTCCCGGTGGGATGGGAATGCAGGAGGGAACAGGCTGTACCTGGCACGGGAGCCAGCAGCAGCTCCCGCTCCGTGCGAGCAGGGTCATTCCAGCGGGGAAGGGAGGGCAAAGCCTTGGGAACAGCGGAGCAGGGAAGCGTCGATGTGCTCGGCTCCCAGCAGAGAGCCCTCAGCCCCTTGGGGGGACAGCAGAAGGGGACACAACGATGGCCTGCCCCACTCCGCGTGTCAGGGCCGTGCTGCTCTGCACTGGGAACCGCAGGAGAAGAGGCCCTGGGCTTGCCGGGCTCCCCTGGGACACATTCCACACCCGGACTGCAGCCCCAGCCCCCTGCGGTCACGGAGCCCAGGCGGAGCCTTTGGGACGGGCTGGGGCTTCCCCGCGCAGCTCCTCGGACTCGCTGTGCCCAGCCCCGCCTGTCCCGCGGTCACGGAGCTGCTGGAATCTGCAGCCTGGGCTGTCCTGTGGGACTGGAGATCATCACAGAATCCCCTGAGCTGAAAGGACCCACCAGGATCATCCAGTCCACCCCCTGGCCTTACCCAGACCCCCCAACAGTTCCCCCCCTGGGCATCCCTGGCAGCGCTGCCCAAACGCTCCTGGAGCTCTGGCAGCCTCGGGGCCGTGCCCATTCCCTGGGGAGCCTGGGCAGTGCCCAGCACCCTCTGGGGTAGAACCTTTCCCTGCTCTCCAGCCTGAGCCTGGCACAGAGCCCTCGGAAGGGGATGAGATGTGCAGAGCAGCTCAGGGCGTGCTGGGCTCCCTCTCACCCCCTGCAGTGCTCCCTCGGGCACAGCCCGTGCCCACATCCTGCCCCAGCCCTTTCCTGGGGAAGCAGAAAATCCCAGCACTGGGCTGGGCTGATGGTAAGGGCAGGATTAACACCCTCTGGATTTGGCTCCTGGCAGCCTGAGGCTGCCCAGGGACACCTTGAGCCAGGAGAGAGCAGCTCCTTGTGCCGGACATTCAGACCCTTTGGCTTGGACAGCGCTGCCAGGGATGCCCAGGGTGGGATTTGGGGTGTCTGTGCAGGGCCGGGAGCTGGACTGGATGATCCTGGTGGGTCCCCTCCAGTCAGGACATTCTGTGATTCCACAGCTCTGGTCAGGATGGACTCCCAGCTCTCAGGAGCTACACAAGGAGCCTGTGCAGGTGACAGAGACCTCACCAGGAAGGCAGAACTGAGGTGCTCAATCCCCTGCTCCATCACGAATAACACCAACAGCTCCCTTGCTAACAAGCAGGTGAGGTTTAGCTTCAGTCAAGGTTTGTTTCCAGTTTTTTGCAGTGCTTTGTCCAAAAAAACCCCTCATTTTGCCTGGCATCTGGCACTCACCAGCGTGCTGGGAGAACTTCCAGTCTGGGAAGCTGAGCTGAGGAGCGTGGGAGACTGGCAGCACCCAGGCTCTCCCTGACACGAGTGAATGAAATGCAGGAAATAGTAAATAAGGAGCTTTCAAGTCAGAATTAACTCTCAAGCCAAAATTTTGGGGAACTTCAGGAATTCACCGTCCTTTCTGCGAAAGCCACAGGCATTGCTGGGATGTTTTCAGCAAATGTGGGCAACTCTCACAGTTCCCCAAATGAAAATTCAGGCAAATGGAGCCCTTTTGTTTTCACTGAATGCCACAGAGCAGCCAGCCACCTTCCCTGTCCCCTCACCTCAGCTGCCTGTGCTGTTTTGGGGCTGAAATCCAGCTAAAATGGGACACAGCAATTCCATGCTGAGAGCTGGAGCCACTCTGGGCTCAGTGTTGGCATCACAGCAGCTCCGGTTCAGGGAACAGCACTTTCCCTACACGTGTCAATAAATCAGGGGTAGGGACAGTGATAAGAGGGGTAAAAATAGAGTCCTCCAAATGTAAGTTTTCCGTGGTTAAAGCTAAGAACTGCTGTTTTCTGAAATAACATCTCGGTGCCACCAGCTCAGCAGAAACACATGGGCTGTGTCAGCCATTGCAGCGTTCCCAGCAACCCACAGGAACAGCGATTTTCTGGTTCACTTGGACAAAAATCTACAGAAACAGAGCTGCTTCGAGCCCCCTCGAGGTAGGGGCACTCGAGACACAAAAACAAGGGGGCTGCAGCGAGACCCCAGTGCTCCGGCAGCCCAAGGAGCCCAGTCCCAGCTCACATCTCCCTGCAGCACAGAGGGGGCTGCAGAGCCTGCTCTGCCGGGAGGGGAATGGCACCCGGGGGCTGCACTGAGCCACGGCCACGTTGTCCTTGGGGCTTTGCAGTGGCCTTTTGGAGGGGACAAAGCCAGCCCTGCTCCCTCCAGGGAGCTCTGCTTTCCGCCCGGGGTGTCTGAGCCACGGCTGCTGCCTCCGGCTTGCTCCCCTTGGGGGCTTCTCTCAGCAGATCTGAGCTCTGCAGGGCAGAGAAGCTCATCCAGAAAGTGCTCAGGGAGGGGAGAATCCTCCCTGCTGGCAGCCAGCGCTGCCCCGTCGGTGTTGGCAGCACCGGAGCTCCTCGGCTGGGGAAAGGAGAGGGGCGGGAGGAGCGAGGGGAAGAGTTTCACCCTCCCGAGGGACCGCAGCACCGAGGGCACTCCTGGGCACGACCTGCCAGGGCAGCACTAAAGGTGTTGTCAGGTGCTCGGGGCTTCCCCTTCTCCTGCCTTGCCCAAACAGATGCAAAAAATCAGCCAAGGCGAGAATGTTCATTTAAAGGCTTCACACGTTGTCCCTGCCAAAAACCAAGTGTGAGGATTGCAACCAATTTTAGCCCATATGCTACAGGCAGCAGAGATTTGGAGCTGAATTCCCTCAGCAGGAAGCCCCCTGGTTTTAGGAACCACGAGGAGAACACGGCGTGTAGATTGAAAATGGTATTTTCCATGCAACACAGAAACCACCTGAATTCTGCCCTGGCTGCAGGGTCTGAGCAGGGGACTGAGAGCAAGGGGTTTGCAGAGGGCTTTGGGTGGGGATGTCACCTGCATTGATCTAAAAACTCTCTCTAAAACTATCTAAAAATAGTTTTCCTACTCA
>VZRR01008205.1:0-63559 GCA_013398015.1 Oreocharis arfaki | reverse complement strand
GGGGGAGCCTAAAAAATAAATGAAGGAGATATTAATTTATGTTTTTTAGTATAATTTAATGTGAGGAGCAAATGAGATGCTGCTGGAATGGTGGTGTCTGCTGAGCACTGACTGCAGGCACAAGGACACTAAAAGGGAACATGAGCTTTTGTAACTGGAGTTGAAAAGCAGAAACCAGGCCTGCAATACCTATTGTGCAGTGCAGAGAACTTGGGAATCCACCTCGTACTCTGGAGCCATTAATTATTGCTTAATTAGAGCAAGGAGCATTTGCAGGATATGCGATGGCAGATAAGGGCTGGTTCTCCAGAGAGACTCGGGCCTGGGTACAGGAATAGCAATTCCTTGCACAAAGGGCAGCTGGTTTTACTGGGGAGGGAGGAGAAGTGGCTGATCAAGTTCATGGACAGGGAATATCTTCGTGTGGCAGCACCAGCACCAATCCCAGGGCGTTGAGAGAAATGAAGGGGGACAGGAGGTGACCTGCAGGAGGAGGTCTGAGGACAGGAGGTGACCTGCAGGAGGTTTGGGGACAGGAGGTGACCTGCAGGAGGTCTGGGGACAGGAGGTGACCTGCAGGAGGTCTGGGGGCAGGAGGTGACCTGCAGGAGAAGGTCTGGGGGCAGGAGGTGACCTGCAGGAGGTCTGGGGATGGGAGGTGACCTGCAGGAGGAGGTCTGGGGACAGGAGGTGACCTGCAGGAGGAGGTCTGGGGACAGGAGGTGACCTGCAGGAGGAGATCCGAGGATGGGAGGTGACCTGCAGGGTCATCTCCCTGTGGGGGATGGAGAACCCTCCCTTCTCCTTGAGGCCATCCCTTAAGGAGGCTGCCCCCGAGCACCCAGGTTTCTGTGAGGTCACCTCAGTTTGGGGCTGGCCCTGAGCTGTGGGGGGCTGGGATGGAGCAAACACGAGCAGCTCCTTTGGTTTCAGACTCAGCGACAGAGGACGGGCAAACCCTTCCCAAAGGGTCGTTTCCGGACAGTGGTGTCTCCAGGTGGATCTGTGGGTATGGGACAGGCACAGAGGGCTGGAGTGGCCCCAATGCATTTGATTGTGGCCTCCTTAAGGAGAGAAAACAAAAATAAATTCTTGATATTGATCAGAAAACGCCCAACTAAAACTGGTTATTGAGTCAGAGCTTTGAGTTGCAAAGGAGCCTTGATTTTCTTCTTCGCCTACACTTTTTGCAGTGTGTTTTAAAATCAGAGGGTGCAGCTCACTTCGTCCCCTCTCTCCTGTCTCCAGCCATCCCTTTAACAGGCACCAGGCGTTTGAAAACCATCCTAATCCCCACAGCTCCTCTGCCAGATTTGGGGCTTTCCCTCCTGCTGTTCAGGACCTCATCCCAAACTCCCCCCCCACACACAACAGCCTGTGGGGCTGTGTCTGTGCCCTCGCTGCTCTTTGGGCATCCCCTGCTCCCCCAAAGTTTCATTTATGAAGATCAGCCACTCCCGTGGCAGCCTGGCTCCACCAGCCAGGTTTCCATTCCCTGCTGAGGCTCCCCGTGCACCTCCAGTGCCCTCCCCGCAGTTTCTGTTCCCCTTTTCGAACCGCAGCTCTTTCCCTGGAGGTTTGGGCAGAGGTTTTGTGTGAAACCCCTGTGGAAACACTCCAGCAGTCATTGCCTCAAACCCCTCACGGTCCCATCACGAAGGTGGCAGCACGGTGGCTGCGTTTCAGGAGTTCTCCACCTCCCCTCCTTCCAGCTGGGAGCAAAATCCTGGCCCGCAGACGTGTGACCCATTGTCCAAAAAAACAATTTCATTGCACTTCTACGTTTCATTACGATTTTGCATTTCATTACAAATTTTGGGCACTTGCTTCAGTCCTCAAAGTCCCCAAAAGTCTCAGATTCTCCACTGAACCACCCTCGCCTGCCAGTTCTGTGGCAGCAGCAATTCCCTGAGCTCATTCCTGCCTCCTCAGCCCAGGTCCCTGAGTAGATCAGTGTGCTCTGCTCCAGGGTTGGCTCCTGACCCCCGCTGTGCCCTGCCTGAGCCCCACAGACCCCTCTCAGCACAGCATGTCCCTGTTTTTCCTGGCTCAGTCTTTAGCTCCTGGCAATTCTTGCAGTAATCCACATCTTTCCCAGCTTGAATAATAATTTCCCAGGAGGAGCTGTATGAGATCCTCAGCTGAGGTCCATGCAGAGGGATCTGCATTCCCTTTGCCCACAGGATCTGGTGTTTAACTGGAAGAGGGGACGGGGTGAGTCCGTCCTGGATAAATCCCTGTCCCGTTCCCTCTTCCTCTCTACCTTCACTTCTCTCATGTTTCTCTGGAAACTTTAAACCCCCACAGGTTCACACCCCGCTGCTCCTGCTGCTTGCACCCCTCCTTTTGCAGATCACCCAGAATTTCACTGCACTGAGGGCCCTGATCCAGGCTTTTGCCTCGAGCATGGGACTGTCCAGTTCCAAACCCTCCCTCATCAGCCTTCTCTAAAGCTCATCCCTTATTGTGGAGCTGTTGCACATCATTATTGTAAGCCTTGATCCCAACTGACTCTGGTAGCCCCACATCCATCCTCATCCCTCTTATCCCTAAACCCAGCTCCACCTTTTCCTTTAGGATCCCACAGGATCCTCCTCTGCTCTCCTCCCCTCTCCCACAGAGCCCCCTCTGTGGCTCAGCCCTTTGTTCCCACCCTCAGACCTCACCATCAGTGCTTGTTATTTGTGGAGCCACCTGGGAATTTTCCCCACCTACTCTGCCCTTCAGCCTCCACTGAGTTGCAAATTCCATGGTTTTGCCCCTTTGGCTTAAAAAAAATCCCACATCTCCACATTCAGCTCCCCAGGTTTCTGTGGCCAGCAGACTTCACTAAACAATTTTGTTAAATTTCTCCTTACTTGCCCTTTATGACACCAACCCCCCACTCACAGGCTTTGCTGTTTGGGATTTTTTTTCCCCCTTCCCTTCAATTCAAACTGAATCAACCCCTGGCCACACAGTCCAAGGTTATTTTCTATAACCAGCTCCTCTACAGACTTTTCACCCCTTGCCAAAACCATGCCTAAAATAGCATCCAGCTCTGATTGCTTCCATGACTAATTGATGCAGAAAGTGGTCATTTCCACCCAGAACTACCTGGCTCCCTCTATTAATGGGATCATTGATCCTCCAGTCTGTACCCTGGAAGATGATGCCTCGCTGCTGTGTTCTGGCCACCAGAGCTGCCAGGCTGAGCTCTGGAATTGTCTCTGCAGAGAGTCCTGAGTGGGTTTTGTGCTGACTGTGGGAACACAGATTTAGGGAGAGCTGCAAGGAGATCAATGTTTATGGAATCACAGGCGGGTTTGGGTTGGGAGGGACCTTAAATCCCATCCAGTGCCCCCCCTGCCATGGCAGGGACACCTTCCACTGCCCCAGCCTGCTCCAAACCCCATCCAGCCTGGCCTTGGGCACTGCCAGGGATCCAGGGGCAGCCACAGCTGCTCTGGGCACCCTGTGCCAGGGCCTGCCCACCCTCCCAGGGAACAATTCCTTCCCAATATCCCATCCATCCCTGCCCTCTGGCAGTGGGAAGCCATTCCCTGTGTCCTGTCCCTCCATCCCTTGTCCCCAGTCCCTCTCCATCCTTTTTGCAACCCCTCTTCAGGCACTGGAAAGTTCCATATTAGAAAAGTACAAAAGCCTGTCCAAGTTCCCAGATCTCCCAGTGCAGCTTTGCCATGGGATGGGTGGGTACAGACGAGATTATCTGTGAGCAAAACTCACTCATGGGTATCTCTGACAACCCCATCAGTTTGCACTCTGAACGAGCAGGGATTCCCCAGTACAGAGCTCAAAGCACCCATTCCTGTGTTTAAATCCCTCACCCACATTGTCCCGAGCTGGGCACGACCTCCAGGAGCACACAGAGCACGCTGGCAGGGCAGGAATCAGCCACTGGTTTTTTGCTCCTGTTTGTCCCTAAATGTGACAATTACTAGCAGCAATTCCAGAGGAAGATAAAGTTGGCACAGTGAGCACAGCTGTGTAATTTTAACAGACTCTTAATTTCAGTTTTCCCACCTCAGCAGTGTCTAACCCACGCTCCAGCTCCCCAGTCGAGTGATTTGTACAACCAGAGCACAGAGCAGAATGAGATTCTTGCACGGGTACTGAGCCTTGTGCTCTCAGGGCTGCCAAAGGGACACAATTCAGCTCCACCGCGGGACACCTCCTGCCTGTTTCCGTATTTTCCCGTGACATTTGAGGCAGACAAAGGTGCGGCAGTGCCCCCACAAAGGTCTCAGCAGCGCTGGGGCGGCGCCTGAAGGACGGAGCTTTGTCACCCTCCCATCGCCTCTGCCTGGGGCACTCAGGGGGACCCTCGACCCCTGAAAAATGCTCCAATTTTTGCAGAACTCCGCTCGCCTTTGGACCACTAGAGGGAGGTGCCAGTGCTGCTGAGAGCTCCGGAGCCCGGCGAGCGCTGCGGCTTTGAAGCGTTCGTGGATAACACGGGAACACCCGACGGGAGCTCGGAGCCGTGCTCCCCGCCTGACAAATGGCAAATGAAATACAAAATAAAAGCTGTCAGCTAACGAATGTGCTGCTGCCGAGGGGATGGGGAGCTGGGGATGGGGAGTGGCACGGAGGGGAAGGCTCTGGGTGATGGTGAGGAAGGAGCTGCGGGTGGTGTGGCACGGAAGGGAGGTGGGCTTGGAGCAGAGAAGGTGCCAAATGCCCAGAATCTGCCCTGAAAATTCCACTCTCTGGCAAGTCCCGAGCACCATGAGTCCCCCAAAGTCAGGCTTTGTGCTGCCTGCATCCCCCAGGCCGGCTCAGCGGAGCTGTGCCCAGGGCTGCAGGGTGCGGGACAAGGGGAGCTGCAAGGCGGCCACGGGGCTGTGTCTGCTCGTGGGACCAAAGGGGCTCCTCCACAGTGACCTTATCAATGTCCTTTGGGCTTATCAGTGCCTGTCCCTGTGTGCGGGGAGGGGTCAGGCCCGGCCCGGGCTCTGCTCCAGGGCCCACCAGTGGCACCAGAGCAACGGGCAGGGGCTGAGCCCAGCAATTCCCCTGCACAGGAGGCAGAACTCCTGCCCTGGGCACTGCCCAGCCCTGAGCAGAGCCCAGAGAGGGGCTGGAATCTCCTCCCCAGGGATGTTCCAAACCCACCTGGACACACTCCTCAGTGACTGCTCGGGGCACCCTGGGTGAGCTCCAGAGGTCCCTCCCAGCAGGAGCCACTCTGAGCTTCTCTCTGTGGTGCCCAGGCCTGGGTTATCCTCGTTTGGGGCAGAGGAGGAACCCCCGGGCGGCAGGTGAGGCTGGCAAAGAGGAGGGAGAGAGAACAAGGACGGGGTGAGGCTCAGGGAGGACCTGTTCGTGTGGAGAACGAGTCCCAAATTCCAAGACTGGATGAATTTTCCTGGTGTGGCACCTTCTGCCCGGTTTTATCAAACTGTGAGCCCACCTGTGGCTGTCCTCTGGCCGCTGTGGCACGGGGCAGGGTCACCAACACCCTTCCCACGGGCAGGGAGC
The DNA here is from genome assembly GCA_013398015.1 of Oreocharis arfaki. NCBI lineage: Eukaryota > Metazoa > Chordata > Aves > Passeriformes > Paramythiidae > Oreocharis > Oreocharis arfaki. The sequence continues at coordinate 58,078 of VZRR01008205.1, read as the reverse complement.
AGGGAGGGGGCACGGAGCTGCTCTCAGCTGCTCCCTGCCACATCCATGCAGCCCTTCCCTGTCTGTCACCGTGCTGTGGGGGCTGGAAGCATTGAACACCTCACACTTGTGACTGTTTCCTGGGGTTTTTTTTGCTTTTTCTTTCATATATTATTCATTTTTCCTGCTTGTAGTCGATGTTTGCAAGTCTCCCCGCTCTGAGCTGTGAAGAGAGCACTGGGCTTGAAAAGCTTGATGGTGGTGACGTCCCTTGTGCTGCTGTTTGCCTGAGCAGGTCTGCGTGGCAAAGGGGGATTGATGAGCCAGGAAAGGGTGGGATCTGGGATCCAAAGTGCATCCCTGCCCCTGGATCCCTCCCAAACCCAGCCCTGGGAGTGCCCCCATCCCACTCCTGCCCAGCCCAGGTCTTCCTCAGAGGTGCTGGGGAAGGGTGAGGACTGAATGTTTTTAGATAATGGATTTTTTTTATTATTATTTCTGCAATTCTCTGTCCTAAAAGGTCCCTTGTAATGCAAAATACCCAAGGTTTGTTCAGCCAAAATACAAAAATCTGAGCTCTGCGTCAGAGAATCACAGAATATCCTGAGCTGGAAGGGACCCACCAGGACCATGGAGTCCAACTCCTGACCCTGCTCAGGACACCCCAACGATCCCACCCTGCATCCTGCGGCTTTGATTTAATCTGTTAATTCGATTTCCCTCTCACTCCTGCAAAATTCCTTTACCTATTCTTGTAGGAGCTACTCACAAAAATGGATAAATGACTTTTAAAAACGTATTTCCCAGAAGCTCTGTGTGAATGCACTCTTCCATCAGCACCCAGAACAAGCCCTGAGGTGCTGGCATGTCCTGGAGAAGGCTGACCAGACCCCATTTCCAGCCCCAAGTGCAGCTGGTATCAGAAGGAATATTAACACTCTGAATTCGATGTAACTTTTATTTGGAATCTGCCGGGCAGAGATTTGAAGAAGCAACATCTGAGACGAAATTTTCCTTTCAGCATTTAAGCAATGGTTTGAAATTCAGTTCACACATCAACGACGTCACCTGAACACAGGACCTGACATTTATTTCACCTGGAGCTGCCGAGCTCTGGTGAAAGCAGGGGCTGGAGAGCAGAGCTGGCCACAACTGCCTGAAAAAAAATCCTGCTCTTAAATTCCTGAAACACAGGACGTGAGATTTGAAGGGTCTGCCTTCAGTGTTAGACACACCCAATACTCCCTAAAATCTGATTGTGCCTCAAGCATCAACATCCTGTTCTTTCCAACAGAGATTGCCAGAGAACAGAAGGTTTGTTGGGAGGTTTTTGAGGCAGGAACGTGGGCAGGGGTAGTTCTTGCTTTCGTCAGAAGAACAAAACCTCGGATTTCAGCAGGTTTTGGACAGTGGGAAGTCAGAGCTGGAAAATTTCTCTGATTTTTCAGAAGAACCAACCCAAAATGCTGCAAACCACCTTTGATAATTTGACTGAAACAGAAAAAAACCACCCTCACCAATTATTTTCCTTCAATAATGTTCTTGGTGTGCTCTTTCCTCTTCCACCCACCCCTGAGCAGCCCTGGAGGTGCTGATATTCCTATTTATGATTGCAGTGGTGTTATCACATCAGAGGAGGGGGTTCACCCATTTTTCCTGAGGTTGTGGTTAGTGTGTTCAGGGCTGGGGGATTCTGGTTTTATATCCCCAAAACCTCCCCCAGGAAGAGCAGATCCCCAAACCCAGGGATGGGGAGTTGCCACAAGTCAGATCCCACCTGCTGGTCAGAGATGGGGGCATTGCTTTGGTCAGGCCCTGAGGGAATAATGATGCCCGAGTGGATCGAATCCTGCCACGTGGGATGGACTGGGAGGTTTTTTTGCCACTCCACAGAGATTCAGAGCTGTGGGGAGCAGACTGCTGTGGTCAGCTGGTGCCACCAGGCAGGTCTGGCAGCAGCAAAATCAGGTTTTTCTGAAGGATATCAGTTTTATATCCGAGTTTGATTCCAGGGGCTTTGCAGCTGAGGAGGAGTTTTAAGCAGGAGGGAGACTGGAAGGACCTGGCAATGATAATTAATGTGGGAGCTGGGACTCGTCTGTGTGAGAAACAACACCAGAGTTAAAGCATTCGGGCTCTGTCTGGAGCAATCTGCAGGCTTGGGATAGTTCTGTTGAAAGGCCTAAAAAGTCTTGAGCAGGAGAGGCTCGGGGTCGTTGTATCCACACGAGAGCCAAGGAGAAGGAAAAGCTCTCCTGAACAGAAGACAAAAACCTCCAACGAAAATGAAAATGGAAACGTTTTGCTTTCCTGGTGGAAAATCGTGATGAGACCAAGAAATGTGGGGAAGTTTAAAAGGATCCTGGGGTGAAAGGCAGAGGGGGTGGAGCAGCCAGGGTTTCTCTGGGTGTTTTACAGCTCTGTGGTGTCACAGATCCGGGCTTTGCTTGGCCAGGCTGGAGGTGGCTCCTGCCTTGCTGGGCTTGTTCTACACAGGACCAGACCCTTGGTGTCCCACAGGAGCCCTTGCACTCAATTCCCATCACCTGCAGGGCAAAATCCAACGGGATGGGGAAGGCACTTGATGACTCTGACCCTAAAAGCCCTCAGAACGCTGCAGCAGCTCAGCACTGGAGCCGTTCTAAGGCTGCTTTGCCATCGCTGGGAGAAGCCTGAAGGGGGGAAATCAGCCTTGGCTTGGTTTGAGGCGTGGCCCAGATCCTCAGGCTCCATCAAGGAAGGTCTGCTGGCAGAAATGGATTCTCCTCTATTGGGGGAGCCAAATCTTTTCCTGTTAATGATCACCAGGGTTTTGTGCTCGGTGCAGACGTGCCTGGAACTACAGAAACAGCTCCGGGGAGTTGCAAGGTGTACAAAAAAATTACATTAGAAACTGTCCAAATTGGAATAATTTAAAGAGAGTTAAAAAAGGGCATTCAAGAATAGACTTGTTCTAAATGTCTCCATGCTGATTTCTCTGCCTCCAAATGTGAGGTACAGGTATTTGTGGAGTTAGAAGTAGGTCAGTTATTTTTGTCACTCATTATTACTTGTGAAAAATGTGTGTAGCAAACGTACCAACATTCTGTAGCAGCTGAATTTGGGACGCTGGCATTTCTCTCACGCGTTTGTAGGGTTTAAATGACACCATTTCCTTGTTGCACTGCGAGAGGCAGCGGTTTCCAGAGGCCGGCCCTGTGAAAGCCCACTCTGCTGTCACAGAAGTGCCTCTGAGATCCCCTGGGTCACTTTGCAGCCCCAGGGGAGCTGGGGGCACCTTCCTGGAGCTCGGCGAGGTTTGGGTCTCTCCTGGTTTGGGTTTTTTGCCGGTATTTGCAGGATTGTGTTTGGCCACGCAGAGCACGCAGGGGCTGTGTCCTCGTGCTTCAGGGGAGCTCTGGCTGCCTCTGGCATCAGCAGAGACTCCACAGGCTCAGGGAATATCCTGAAGGGACATCACGCAGAGCACGCAGGGGCTGTGTCCTCGGAGCCCAACCCCAGCCCTGCCCAGACCCCCCAACAATCCCCCCCTGGGCATCCCTGGCAGCGCTGCCCAAACGCTCCTGGAGCTCTGGCAGCCTCGGGGCCGTGCCCATTCCCTGGGGAGCCTGGGCAGTGCCCAGCACCCTCTGGGGGAAGGAACCATTCCCTGCTCTCCAGCCTGAGCCTGGCACAGAGCCCGCGGAAGGGGATGAGATGTGCAGAGCAGCTCAGGGCGTGCTGGGCTCCCTCTCACCCTGTGCAGTGCACAGCCCGTGCCCACATCCCTCGGGCTCTTTGGGCTGTGCAGGGATGGGGAGGGAGGGTCTGGCCCTGCATCCAAGTCTGGTTTTTCAGTAGCAAAGTGGATGTTCCGTCGCTGTCTCTGTGCTGACAACGTTCGCCACCGTCCAGGAGGAAATTTCGGCCGTTTTTCACGTAAAACAAAAAATTTTTCCTCACCTCCTCATTTCAAATAATTTCTTGGGACTTTGCTCCTTCCTTGGAGAAAAAGGCAAAAAGGGAAAAAAAAAAACCCCGAAATAAAAGCATTTTCTGCATCTTGCACTGCAGCCTGTGAAAATCCTGGCCCTGAGGCTAAATTGTGAAGTTGAGTCCCTCTGAGTGATCATTTACTGCATTTTCTTTCGGGAGTTTTAAATTTCATGCCATTCAACTTCAGAGAATATTCTTTTGCTGTTCCAAATATGAAAATAATGAATCAGAAAATTATTTCTTTCCTCCAGACCATTCATTATTTCCCATTCCCTTACCCGCTCCCCACTTCTTTTCCTCTCCTGCCAAACCCAATGCCCCCCACTTTGAAGTGTCTCCACAAGGGCCCCCTCTCTCTCTGCAGTACCTGTTTTCAGAGGGAGTTCTGCTATTCAGAGGTGCCTAAGGCTGATCCTCAAAGAGGTTTAAACATCTAAATTCCACCGAAATTGAGGCGAATGAGCTTCCTAAATGCTTTTGAAAAGCCGGGGCTTGTGCTGCTCCATTAGGTGCATTTGAAAGCCCAGACCTGAATGCGGCCGCGGGGATGTCACGCAGACAATCTGGGCAATGGTTTTAGGATGTCCTTTGGATTTATTTTCTTTTTTTTTTCCTCCCACTTCTTCCAAAAAAATATCAGTCAAAAGGCATTTGGAGTAAATTGTGGAGTCCGTTCGGCCACGCTCGCAGAGTGAATCTGTAATTTCCCTCCAACAGCTGCGCGTGAAAAATTCTTTGAAATATTCCCTCGCTTAAAAAGCAGAAAAGTTGTCCAAAACCCGAGGAATCGCACACCAAATGGGAGAATTTCTCACCAGGCAAAGGCATCTTTTGCTGTTGAGCAGGTGAGAGCTTGTGAGCTCTCGTGAGCGCTGGTGCTCAGTGCCTTTATCAACCACGGGCTCGAGTATCCCTCTGAAATCTCCCATTCCTGAACATCTTCCATCTCCCAACCTCCCCTTTCCTGTTTAGACCATTCCACCCGTCTGATTTGCTATTAATGCATCTGAGAAGGAGAAGTTTAATTTATTTTTAAGACTTGGGCTCTGTCAAGGTCAGTGGTTGTACGACGCCAGCAGGAACTAAATTCGGCTGAGTATAAAATACGTATTTATATTTATTTCAGAGCTCGAGGAGAATTCTGGGTGCTCCAGTCGATGGTAAACAAACCCCAATTAAACCACCAGAGAAAGAGAGCTAAAAACAAAAGGAGATATTCCGAGAAAGCCAGAGGTGCAGGATTGAGGAGGGAACATCACCTGCATGAGAAAGGAAACCCGGAGCTCCTTTATCTGGGCAGGAAAGCAGCACTCCTCTTAATTATGTAGGAATTGGAGGAATCCTGCTTCCCTTGTGGCTTGGTCCTCGGAAACCCATACAAAAGGTGCAACCTCCCAAAAGCTTTGGCAAATCCCTGCTTCCACGGGCTTAAAGCTGGAAATTGCGGCTTGGAAAGAAAGAACAAAAAAGGAGGGTGAGGAGGTGCCGGGGAATTGAGGAGGCGCAGGGGAATGGAGGAAAAACTTTCCGGAATAAACCCCTCTTTTAGCATTTTTTTCCAGTGGTTTTTGCTTTGCTGGCAGGCGCCAAAACCTCTCCCCAGCAAGGCCAGGAGTGGTGGGCGTGTGAGAGGGGCTGGGGGAGCATGTGAGGAGGGCTCCAGGGGAAATAACTCATCCCTTCCCTGCCCGGGCAGGGCTGGTGCTCGTCCCCTTCCCACGAGAGGGGCGTGAGGATGCTCCGTGTGCCGCCCACGGCCAGCACATCCCCGGGGAGAGGGATGGGCAGCAGTGGGACCGGGCAAGGGAAGGTTATTTGTGGGTACTGGCACCCGGAGAAGGAGCTCGGCAGCCCTCCCAGAGAGGAGCCGGGCACAGCCGGAATTTCGGGCGGATCATTACCCCGGTGTGGGTTGGAACACGTCCCGTCCTTCTGTCGGGCTTGCAGGGAGGCAGAACCTGACCGGAATCTGTATTTCTGCTGTGGGTTTTAAAAATAAAACCAGAGCGGGCTGATTGCAGCCGCCAGCCCTCGTTCTCAGGCCGGGCTTTCCTCTGCTGCAGCCCCACGAACCATTTTTAATAACCGAGATGAAACATCAGCCTGTGACCTATCACATCATATTGCATCAGTCAAATTGTGTTACATCCAATAATAAACTCCTGCCGCTGATGTTACCCAACATGACAAGCCAAATATAAACCTAGAGCTGGAGAATTCGAAGAAAAGTGCAGTTTTGATAAGCCAAGATCTCGGAAATATCTGAGCTGCTTTTGATGGGGATTCGTAGATTCATTCTGAAGTCTAAAACCCTTGGAGAAATCGGACTGGCTGTGAGCAGGAATATTTTTCTAGACAGTTTGGAGGATATGTGTCCTATAATTGCTTTTAAAATAAACTTCAGCTACTGTTTCTACAAAAACAGCGCTTCCTGCCATGAAGTGAGTTGTGAAAAAAAACAACAAGAAGAGCAGGACCTGAAACTCCCTCCTGAAATTTCGGCTGACATCATCTGGGTTAATAATCAACTAATAATTAATCCAAGTATCTGGTTCCAGGGTGCTCCAGAGTGAATTCTGTCAAAAGAAAATGAAAATGGATGGAAAAACCAGAGCATTTCTGATTTTTCATTGTCACGTGGTCCAGTGACAAAACTACTTGCATGGGAATTTGTAGTAAAGGGAAGAAAAACCTCATCAATCAAACCAAACCAGCTCATTTTGGGTGAACCATTTTGGTCGTTTTGCATTTGGAGAACTTCCTTGGGGTAGGACACAGAAAATGTATTTTAGGCAGAGGGAGTGCAATGAAAATATCAAATCCTTCAACTTGGAGCTGCCGTAAAAACTCAGTTATTTGCAGCCATAATTCCTTCACAAGGACTGGCAGCGTTTTATTCAGAATCCTGGAATGGTTTGAGTTAGAAGGGACCTTAAAACCCATCCAGTGCCACCCCTGCCATGGGCAGGGACACCTCCCACTGTCCCAGGCTGCTCCCAGCCCCAATGTCCAGCCTGGCCTTGGGCACTGCCAGGGATCCAGGGGCAGCCACAGCTGCTCTGGGCACCCTGTGCCAGGGCCTGCCCACCCTCCCAGGGAGAGATTTTTTTCACATATTTACCCTAAATTTCCCCTCTTTCAGTTTGAACCATTTTTCCCCCATCACTGTTTTCCTGCATCCCCCTGTATTTTAGGGGTGTGCACAGGAGGATGAATTTCAGGGTGGGAGCTGGGTGTGCTGAGCAGAGTCGTTCTCAAAATGTCAATGTCTGGGCTGAAATGGTTACAAAATGTGGTAGAATCCTCTGGCTTCAAATAATTCCACATCTCGTAGGCACCAAGCAGAACATTTCCAGGATGCCCACGTTTTTAAACTCCTTTGCCCCTGCATTTGAGAGCTGTTTGTGCATTCAGGTTGCAGATATTTACTGAGCAATCCCTGCTGAAAGCTGCTGTCCAAGAGAATAAATCTCCCTGGCCACACTTCCGGGTCATTCTGACCAGGAGGTCCATCCAGATCACAAAATCATCAATATTTTAAACTGGGAGAAATTCCTGTTACCAGTTTTTTTGGGGAGTGCTGTTTGGGGTCAAAAGCACGCGGCAGCAGCTGGAAATTTCCCTGGAAATTCACCCAGAGCTCTGTTCCTGCTGTTCTGGGGTCCCCATTCCCCACACCAGTGATAAACAGAACTGGCTTGCCAGAGTTTTAAGGGATGAGGCCATAAGGATTTTATATCACAAGTCCTGAGTCATTCAAAGGAAAAAAAAAACACATTAAAGCTCCAAGTATTTCACTGCAAAAATGAAGCAAAAAATTGAAAACATCCAAAGTTTGAAATTTTTGTTTACCGGATGCTTTGGCATCTACTCTGAGTATTTCTGTGCTAATGAGGGGGAAAATCACACATAGGGCATCCATTGTTTCCTACTCCTTTCCCTTTATTTCACATGGAAAAGAGAAAAGAGATTGATTGAGCTGAAATTTGAAGCCAATCTCAGGGGATTAGTTTCATATTCACTTAGTTTCCTGTAAAGCTTCTGCATTTATAGTTATTTTTAAAGGAAAACTGAACTGAAGGTTGAGAGCCATTAGCAATAACTCACTCGGATTTTAACTCATTCTGATGTTTACTTATTTTGATTTTAATGCACTCTGATATTCTTCTGCCATTTGCTGGCACATTTCCATGTATTCAAGGAGCTGAATTGCTCTGATTTGCCAGTCTGGGAGCAGGAAGGAATCTCAGAGCACCAGACCCACTGAGCACCCACCTTCCTTAAGATTTAATTGCACTTAATATCGATTGATAAAGGTTTGGTTTAACCCCTTCAGGAGCATTGCCTCCATCCAGCCCAACAAAAATGCCTCCAGATTCATCCAAGGGTTTCTTGATGGCCATAAAATCTGAGGCATAACGAGCAGGGATGTTTTTTCTGGAGGTGCAGAGCAGGCTGCACCCCACAGGTGCTGATGCCATGGGGGCTGTGTGTGGCCATCTCTGCTTCTCCCGTGCCCAGGAGCTGCTTTCTAGAACCTGCACATCCACTTGGAGAGCAAATCTGGGAGGTGCTGCCTCGAGCAGGGATGCTCAGCACAAGGGAATAAATAAGAGTGTGGATAATTCAGGCTGTGGGGGCTCAGCAGCTCCAGCAGGAGCAGGGATGGGTGGGTTTTGCCCAGCAGCACCACTCCAGAGCACACAGAGCCAGAGGGGATTCCTGGAAATGCAAACCCTGAGCACCGTGGGGCTGAGTGAACAGTGAGGGGCTCTTCCCTCACCAGGAAGCTCCTGGAGGATCCCAGTGCAAAATCCCCCGATCATCCCGACAGGGAGGGAGTAAACTCAAGCCTTAGAGGCAGCCAGGCTTCCCTGGACAGATGCTCCTTTTCCCCTTGCAGTATCCTTTAACCTTCGTGCCTGTGGAAGTCACTCCTTTCCTTCAACCTCATCAAAAGGTGTGAGAGCACTTCTGCTGGGAAGGCCTCGCTCCAAACTGCCTGTCCTGGGCTGCCTCTCACAGGAAAGGCGTGGCCAGCAGATCTCCCAGGAGAAGGGCCAGGTCTGACCCTCAGCACCACTTCTCTCATAATTCACAGGGTGGCACCGGGGGTGTTCTTGTGACATCCCCTCTGTGCCCGGGGCTGGGACAGGTCGTGAGCACCTCCTGAGTCACAGATTGTGAGATGGAGGAGGAGGAGGAGGAGGAGGAGGAGGAGGAGTGTCAGCATCTGAGAGAATCCAGAAAGGAACAGCAGAAATGATGAGGGGTTGGAGATCATGACATCTGAAGAGATGGTAAAAGAATTGGGTTCCTCTAGTCTAAAAAAGCAGCATAAACTTAACGAAACTCATAAAAACGGTGCCTTTTGTGGCAGGGTCAAGTCAGGACACGACAAACCCCACTGAGAGCAGAGGTTGAGCTGTGCTGGGGCACACACGAGGTGCTTCACCTCCGAGCTGGGAGCTTCATTCACCTGGAACAACACGAGGTGTGCTCTGCTGCAGCCTCCTGCTGGGACAGAGGGCTCAGAGCCACCCCACTCCTGCTGCAGACACAGAATGCCTGACCCTGCCACCTCACAGGAGACACCTGAGCAACCTGGGGTCGTTCCAGCTCAGAGCATGAACGTCCAACCTCAAACCAGCTGGGAATTCCAGCCAGCTGGGAGGGGGAGCTCCTGAGGGTTCTGTCCGGCCTGAGAGCAGAACCACGGAGGTGGTGCCAAGGAAAAGACACAATGAGTGAGAGCATTGCGTTTTTTGGGGACACTGAGGGTGTCCCACGTGGGCTGGGGAGGACACGTGCCACCAAGCAGCACAGCTGGGGTGCCCGTGTCTGGCTGCAAGGCTGAGCAGCTCCCAGAAGGGAAATCCCTACCCTGTGTGTCACCTTTTAATTCAAGGCAGTCTTGTCCTTCAGACCCTGAAACTGCAAACCAAACAAATCCAAAGAGCTGAATCCAGCCTAGTTTCAACCTCCCCTTCCCCGACTGCCCTCTGACCCAGAGCAGTGGGAAGGGGCAGTAAGGAATTTGCTGCTCCTGGGAGCACACTCACCTCGGGTTCCTATAAAATCCATGGAAAATGTGCAGTGATTAAAGACTGGGGACTTGCTCCAGTGGGTTTGTGTCAATTGCTTAAAGAACTGCACCTGATGAACTTCAGGGTGGGTGTTTTGGGTGGACCTTGGTCTAATCCATTTGTGTTTGGAATTATCCATCCTCACCTATTCCTTGCTGCCATCCCACTGCTCTGCCTGTGATGGGCCCTCAGTCCCTAAGATCCCTCTCAGGGCTGCTGCAATGAGGAATCATCAGCACATGCTTTTCTATTTCTATCTAAAATTCCCTTTGAGAGATGATCACCTTCATCACAATCGCAGCAGGGCCTAATGCCAAGTGAAATGAAATGGAGCTGGAAGCACCCCCGGTGCCTCTGACCTGCAGGAGCTGTGGGAAGCAAGGTCACAGCGGCCTTCAGGTGGAGCAGGGGCTCCATAGGAACAATTCCTGTGTTTGAGCCCAGCTCTGCCCCGGCTGACCCTGCTTTAGGAGGAGCTGGACAACCCGGAGAAGGTAAATCCTCTGCCTTCCCACCAAAATGCTCAGCAGCAGCCCCTGCAGAGCTCTGAGCTGGCCCAGGACACGGGGATGGCTCAGATTTCTCCGAGCTTTGCAGGGAGCTTTGCCCCAGCAGGATCCCTGCTGGCAGGGGCAGTGTTAATGCCCTGCCACAGGGTGAGGATAATCCAGCAGGAATGTGCTCAGTGAGGGGCCTGAGCCCAGCCCTGGGAGCTGGGATTGCACAGGAGGCACTGCACACACAGCCCAGGGAATGCTGCTCCCCTTGAAATCCACTGAGAGCAAAGCTCTTCTTTTATTGGGCTGGCAACGTCAGGGGAAAACCCCAAATATTTCATTAACCCTCATGGGCAATAACAGAGAGTAAACCATAAATATCCTGCAGCTGCATCCCATCACCTTCAACCCTCCCTCACCCTGGGCCACGGTCCTGAGCCAGCGCTGCCAGGGAAGCTTTGATCACTTCATGGGCACCGTGGCTCATCCTTACCAGCGTCACAAACCCCCTCTTATCACTGCTCCTGTGTGAGCACATCCCTGCCCTGCTCCCTGCACGCCCCAAAGTGCCACACAGCCAAATTTCAACCAACCCAGCGGAACTGAAGTGTGCAGAATAAAATGCAAGCTGCAGAGCCAGGCAGAGTCTGTGGCTGCAAGGATGGCTGAGTGCTTTGCTTCTCCTGTGAAGCGCTGTCAGCTCGAATCCAGGCTGGAATCTCAAATAAAATGAACTCGTTTTTCCTGGCTGGAAACTTCCCAGGACTTCCAAGCAATCTGGTGTCCCACTGCCAGCAGAATTGGGCAGATTTATCCCACGATTTTTTGTCGCTTTTTTTCCCCTCTCTTGCCACATCTGTGGGTCGTTCAGGTTATTGCCTGATCAGATTTCTTCGATGAGATGGTGGCAGGGCTTTTTTCCACTTCATGATGGCTATGCCAGGAAAATCCGACTTTTCCTTGCTGGGAGCCGTGGTGCAGCTTCTGTTCCTTGTGCAGCTTCTGTTCCTTGTGCAGCTTCTGTTCCTGTGCAGCTTCTGTTCCTGTGCAGTTCCCTGTCACCCTGCCAGGCTGCACGAGGAGCTCCAGAAGTTGCCCCGGGCACAGCTGGGCAGTGAAGGATGTGCAGAACTCCAGGTGCTCCAAGCAAAAGGAGCAGTTGCTCGGCTGAGCCAACCCCATCCCATTTTTCCTGCGGGATGCAGGGGTGCTGTGTCCCCGACCCGAAGGAGAGGGCTGCTGGATGTCCCTGAGAGGCGGTGCTTGCACAGCCTGGAGGGTCAGTCCCTCTCTTGGGCCGGGAGGGGCTGGACCCACAGCTCAAAGTGCCCCAAGAGCCAACCCCAGAGTGAAAAATCAGGGCTGAAATCTTCCCGTGCTCCAGATTTGTGGAGCCCTCCTGAAATACCTCTCAGAATCCCAGGAAGATTCATGCCTTGAATTGGGAGGGACCTTAAAGATCATGCAGTTCCTTAAAATTCATCCAGGACACCTTCCAAAAGAAGGTTTGAGGAACTGAGATTGGTTTGATGGCCTTGGCCAACCACCCACTCCAGAGAGCTGGCAGCGACCACAGCCCCAGAAAAGCTGATGTATGAAATCAAAACACCCCCGAGGACTTTCAGAGCACATGAACATCAAATTCACCTACAAGGAGCGGGGCACCAGTGGGGCAGCTGGAGGTTGAGTCCTGCTCAGAAAGGGTCAGGCTTTCAAACAAAGCAGACAGAGAGAAATATTAGAGGTGTGGTGGAAACGGGCATTCTGTGCAATAAGGAAATAATAAAATACAAATAATTCAATCTGCTCTTTAAAGGCTCGGTGTATCAGGCAGCAAGATGCAGCAGAATGTTTCAGAAATAGATTTCATTGAGGAAAAAAATCCTATAGTGCTGATAAGCGGCAGACAGCTCAAGAAAACTCACTAAACAAAGCCAGGCGAGCGGGCCAGCAATAAATGTAACCCAGGTGAGCAGGCTGGAGGTAGAAAGCAACAATAACTGCAGGCAGCGATGCCTAAATGTGCTGACAGCTCCCATTATGAGGCTCAGTTCTCACTTTTTGATAACTTTGCTACTTTAATTCACTTGGGCTGCAGCTCTCCCAGCCGAGGTCTGCTCCAGACTGGGTTTGCAAAATTGCTGCTGTGGATCAGTGCTGGGGGTGAGGTCTCTGGGAATTTATCAGACAAGAATGACTCCACATCCTTTTCCTCCAAAATGCTTTCAAAACCAGGAAATTCATCCAAACGCTGCGTTGAAAGGGAAGTGAGGCTCTGAAGGGAAGCACCAGAGGATGTGGAAGCGGCAGCAGGGAGGCTGCCCTGCTCTGTTGCTGCTTTGGCTGGAGAACCCCAGCGTTCCTGCCAGGCAGAGCCCTCCTGAGATGTCACTGCCAGGAGGGGAGGCTTCAGAATGCCACACAGCACCCGATTTGCCACTTTAGCCTGGGAGACAGAAGATCTGTAGAAATGTGCCTCTCCCATTGGAGCTCCATTTGCAGCATTTCCTGCTGTTGGTGCCAAGCCTCAGCAGAGGGGGAATCTCCCGTGCTAGGTTTGTTATGGCCCTTTCAGCTGCATCCACAAATGGGTTTTGGTGCCTAAACACCTCCCGAGGTGTTTAAATCAAAGCCACAGGCTCCCCTGACATTTCTGAATGCTCCATTTAGAGTCATCTTCTCCTGGAGGGCCCTGGACCTCCTGTGCTTCATGGGCTGACCCCTCCCCAGCCTGGCACTACAGGGGCACTGCCTGCCTCTGCTCCCAGCCCTGGCTGGGATCTGCTTCTGCCCTAAACCAGGGTTAAACTCTCTGGGTCTGATCCTGAGGTTCAGAGCTTTCCCAGCTCTGCCAAGAGATGACCAGGAGGCCCTGGAGCCAACAGGAGGGCCAAACAGAGTTTTCTGTGCCTGGAAGGTGCCCTGATGAGGACAGGACAATGAGGACTGGACAAGACACTCACTGGGCAGCAAGGAAAGAGCCTGAGATGCTTTTGCTCCAGCTCCATGGCTTTGGCCTCTGCAGGGATCAGGGAGAGCCCAGGCAGGATGGGGAGGCTCCCTTCCTGCTCCAGCAGGGCTGGGTGATCTGCAGAGCTCCTTTCAGCCTCAGGGACTGAGGCACCTCACGGTTCTCTCACACTCTTGTTCCCTTGTTCTCTGCCCCCAGCCAGGAGTGAAGGATGAGATCCTGCATTTTACACAGACTCCATGAACCCTCAAAATCTGACTTTCTGTGAAAAGCAGGTGCTGGTGTTAGACGACAGGATCCTGGGATAATATCAACCAAATTTGCTCTTGGGTGAGTCCTTGGAGCAGAGCTCTGTGATGCTCAGAAAGGCTGGAACCCCAGGCTGCCCTCGCTGGGATTTTCAGCTTCTCCTTCTCCCACACAGTCCCACAGGGCAGGGCTGGGTGGGGGTAATGGGGCACACTTTTATTTCCCTCAGTTTGCCCGATATTTGGGCATTGTTTGTGGCAGGATGTGATCCTTTCTAACCCCACTGAGTGCCTGCCAATGCTCTCAGCTCAGAACAGCCCTGCTGTCCCACACCTTTACCTGGTGTGAATCCTTAGCCGAAGTTTCCGTGCACATCCCACTTTTCTCAAACAATTTTGATCTGTTTTTCTGAAGGTTCCTGACCTCCAAAGGCAGCTGAGGCACTTCCCAAGCTGTCCTGTCCATTGGAAAAGCACAAACTGGTGCCTGGAGTTGGAGGTGGGCTCCAAAGCAGCCCCCAGTAACCCCAGCAGTGGCTGAGAGCTGCTTCTCCCTCCCAGGGCCGCCTGCTCTCAGCAGCACAAAATCAGAAGGAACCTCAGCACTGCTGCTGAAAATTCCCAAGGAATTCAGGGATACTGTGGATGTAGGCACATGGCTTTAGTCTGCTCGCAGAGGGAAATCAGCATCTTAATTCCAGCAGGGCAATTATCCTCCTACAGGCACCACTCCTCACATGAGCACTTGTTTGCAGCACAGTTTCTGTTTTATCTCCCATTGCATTCCTGGAAAAGCAGGGACACTAAAAAGCATCCGTAGGCAGGGATGAGAGTGGGAGCTGTACTGGTAAAATTATAACGGTGGTATAATTATCCTGATCAATTTTCCATATAAAAGAGACTTCAGAAGAACTCATTTGTTTAACTGTGTAAGCCTCGGCCTTTACTCCAGTGGCATCTCTGTTCACCAATCAACATAATGAACGTAGGCAATTAAGGTGCACCAGAAACCTGGTTACATTTCCTAAAGGCATTTCCCAATGTCCAAATGCTTGATTTGCAAAATTAATGAGCTGCTGAAGTCCCTTGGTATAAATCAGCACATCTCGACTGACTTCAGACGAGATCCCCTCATCCAGCTGACGGTTGGGTCCTTTGTTAGCCACGGGCTGCTCTGGGAAGCAGAATGAGGGTTATTTCCAATATTTACAGTTTGATCCTGCAAGTTAATTTGGACAGTGTGCCCAGTGATGGAATTAAACAGCAGCCTGGGCACAAGCACCCGCGCAAAGGGGAAAAAAAGGCTTTTTCCTGGGGGCTGAATTGTGCCTCGGGAGCTGCCCCACTGTGATGGGCAGACTTGCAGCCCCTCATTTTCATCCAGGCAAATTTCTTCCCAGAAAATGGGGCACAGACTGCAGCCTGGGGCCCCCCAGACGCCGGGGAGCAGCAGTGCCCCTCGCTAGCAGTGGGGTATAAGGGCGGCTGGGGCACATTTGCCATTTGCTGGGTGAATCCCATGGAAATGGAGCAAAGATTCCGGCCCTCGATCGCTCAGCAGCAGAAAGCGAAGGGATGTCAGGCCCTCTGCTCACAACTCTGCTGGCTGATGCTGCCCTCAGGGGGCGAGACTCCTCCTAAAACCTCTGAAGTGTTTGTGGCTGATTTGAGTGAAAGTGATTTGCTCTAAACCACTGTATTTAGTGGGTTTGGCACTAAAGCACCGGCCCCGCTCCTGCCAAGGACCTGATTTCCATTCTCTCACCTGCATTTGGGGCCAGAAAAGTGTCAGGAGGAGAAGCAGTGCAAGGGGCAGTGTCAGGGACATCCTGAGCCCCCACAGCTCCATCACCCTGCCCTCGGGGACCTGTCCTTACCCCACACTCACATCTGGGAGCAGCAGGGATTTGTAGGGAAAGGGAGGAGTTTGGAATCTGAATCTGGTCCACATCTGCTGGCTGCACCCTCCCCCAGGGCTGGGGCGTCCCTCAGGCTCGTGCCGAGGCCAGGGGAGGTTTATGTGGCATATTAGGAAATATTTGTCCATGGAGAGGATAGTCAGGCTGCCCAGGGAAGAGTGGAGTCTCCATCCCTGGGGGGATTTAGAAGAGGTGGATGTGGCACTTGGGGACATGTGGCAGCCTTGGCAGTTCCTTGGGGGAATGGTTGGATCTTTGAGGCCTTTTCCAGCCTAAATGATTCCATAATTCCCTGATTCTGTGGTTATTGGGCTGCCTTCCCTGCTCTTTCCTTGCTTGCTTATCCTCATGGGCAAGGCTCCAGGTTACCCTGCACTGATCAAACACGAAGAGCAGGGCCTGTGCACCCGGACACAAACTCCCTGAATTTTTGGGGCAGGAGTTTTGGCCAATTAAAGCAGCTGTACAGAAATCCTAAAGGAGATGTGTGATTTTAAATGGGTGAGGAATTCTGGCCTTGCCATGGCCCTGACCCTGACTAGCTGCTGAGGGGTTGGGCCTTATCAGAAAGGGGATTCCAGCCCTGCACCTGAGCTCCTGCCATGGAACAGAACAGAATTAAACAGAATGGAATGGAATTAAACAGAATAGAATAGAATAGAATTAAACAGAATGGAATAGAATTAAACAGAATGGAATGGAATGGAATGGAATGGAATGGAATGGAATTAAACACAATAGAATGGAACAGAATTAAACAGAATGGAATGGAATAGAGTAGAATGGAATAGAATAGAATAGAATAGAATAGAATAGAATAGAATAGAATAGAATAGAATAGAATAGAATAGAATAGGATAGAATAGAATAGAATAGAATAGATCACCTACCTGCTGGATGTGGACCAACAACCCTGAAGTTCTTCCTAGAGCTGGATCCATCCAGGCTTGGGTTCTGGACTTCAGGAAAACCATGGGACAGTTGGCAGTGAGTGCTGGAGGTGAGTGCAAGCCGAGAGAGCTGTGGGTTGTTTAGGCTACAGCAGAGAGGGTGGTGCTGAGAGCATCTTCAGAGAGGTCTTGTGCAGCCTTAGGGCAGGCAGGATGAGAAATGGGGCTGGGTTTGCCTCAGGGATGTTTGGATTGGCTGCTGGGAAAGCCTCCCTAAGGACCACTGGGGGATCTTGTGTTGGAGGCTGATCAGCACCTTCGTGTTACAGAAATTAAAAGCATCTCTGAGTTTCACACAGACCTGGCCAGAGGAGAGAGATGGACCAGGCAGGTCCATGAGGACACCAGTGACCCTCTGGCTGGAACTGGGAAGCTTCTGGTTGTTTGCCCCAGCACCCTGACAGGAATTCTGTGCTCCCTCTCTGTGCAGCATCACAGACACATTTTCATGTCTCGACATGACGAGAGTAAATGGCCTCGAATCGTGCCAGGGGAGGTTTAGATTGGATTTTAGGAAAAATTTCTTCCTGGAAAGAGTTGCAAAGCATGGGCACAGGCTGCCAGGGCAGTGCAGGACTCACCATCCCTGCAAGTGATCAAAGAACGAGGGCATGTGGCACTTGTGGTTAGTGGTGGCCACAGTGGTGCTGAAGGTCGGACTCGATGATCCTGCAGGTCTTTTCCAACCTTAATGATTCTCTGTGGCTCGAGTTCAGCTCCGTGTGGTCTCCATCAGTAGAAAAGTCCCAGAGATCAGCTGAGAGCTCTGTCCAGCAGCAGAAAATGAAGTGAAAGCCCAGAAAGCTGGCAGCACTTTCACAGCAGGGACTGTGAAGGAGGGCAGGGATGGTGCGAGGAGCAAGGGCAGAGCTGCTGACCCACAGCGAAAATGCATCTGTGGGGCTTTGGGAGATGCTGAGCCACAGCTTGGCAGAAACACAGAGATTTTTGTAGAATTTTACACATTTCCAAAGAAAGTTGCATTTCTTGCAGCACAGACAGACCGAGCTGAGCATCCTTCACAGCACAAGGACAGGGGAGTATTTCAGATGCAGAACCTGAAGCATTTTTGATGACCCATTCTTTACTCACATTCATTATTTAGGTCTGACTGCTTCAGAAACCTGACGGTTTCTCCTTATTCTTAAAGACAGATGCTGATGCTGAGCTGGAAGTTTTTCATCTGCTCTTTACATTGAGTTGACCTCTGTCTCTCCTCCTAATGGGAGCTCTGAAATACAGGGAGACAAATCCAGAGCCCTCGTTGTGTTCCGAGGGCTGCAGAGGTACAAGGGTTTCCTGTCACTGATAAACTGGTCCGACAATGTCATGTCTTTATCTCACTGGACATCTGAACCAGGCTTATCTTTGTATCAGTGGCTCTGAGCACAGCCAGGGGAACGGGGAACTGCTGGAATGACCCATCCCAGGCACTGGATGACCCAAAAACTGAGCTGGTGCTGCCCCACTGGGAGGGGGTCACTGCCCATCTCGGGGGGTCCCAGCTGCTGCTGTCCCTGTGTCCCCATCCCGTGCAGGGCAGCCTGGAAACAGCTTGGAGAGCTCCCTCCCCCTGTCCCCACCCCACCCCTTCTCTCCAGGGCCAGCACCATCCTCTCTCCTCAAACTGCATCATCAAATGTCCCGAGTACGAAATGCCATCGTGCCTGACATCGCACATTCCTCACATTCCTGGCTCCCTGCTTGAATTTCCCCTTTGTAGCTTTGGTGTCCATATAAAACACTCTGGAATTGATGCTGGTTCTAATTCACTTTTAAATACTTCCAGCCCATCCCATCCATCTGTGCCCCCGAATCCCTGAATCCTTCAATCCTACTTGCACTGTTTGCCCTGGGCTGCCAAAATGCCCTTTTGCAGCTCAAAGGCAGAGGGAAAAGAGAGACATTGGATTTTGGGGCCACTTCCCTGCTAGTTCCAGCAAGTCAGAATAAAACAGAGGAGCGGAGCAGCTGCTGAAGACAAAGGCCTTTGATCTGATTTTATCAGAAATACTTGTGCCAATGAGGAGAGGAACGGGGCAGGAACTTCAAGGTGAGAGTCAGGATCAGCGGGGTCTGAGTTTCCTTTGAGGCCTTTCCATTTGCCACATGAAAGCTTCTCCCTCTCCTTTCCTTCCTTCCTGGGCTCCCTGGAACATTTTAGTCTGGCTGCAGGTGATGGTCTCAGAGCAAAGTTTCACTTTCTGGAGAGGCTGCTGTTGAAATCTCCTTAACTCGCTCCTCTGCCCACTCTGTGCCCTTCAGTTCGGCTTCAAAAGTCATTTCCCTCCCCGGCTTTTCCCCTCACATAGAGAAATGTTTACCCAAAGGTTAAAAATCCATTTACTGTGACTCAGGAGATGTGCCTGGCACTGAGGGCTCTCTGGACAAAGACACTGTAATGAGGACCTAATTAAGTGCAAGCTGCCACAGGAAATCAGGGTGGACAGGAATTTTCTGCTGGATGTCAGGCTCCAGTAGCTCCGAGGGAATTGGGCAGGGGGGCAGAGCTGGAGGAAAAGGTGGCACTCCAGAAACAAAGGAATTTGTGATCACTCATCATTAGAAATTCTGAGAACCCTGCAGAGCAGGGGGGTGTTGAAGAGGACTCTCCTCCTGGTGTGAGGCAAACACAGCCCAGAAGTCCTAAAGCTGGAGCCACAAGAACCCTCCCCAAACCCAGCCCAGGGCTGTGGAGCTTTGCCCAGATTTGTGGTTTCTTTGTGTGACACTTTGTGCTCGGACTCCACATCTGCTCCTTCCCTGGAGCAGGGAGCTCTGATCTTTGGGGAGCAGGAGATTGTTGGACTCCACCAAAGGAGGTCCCAGCCCCAGAGGGGCCCCGTGCAGCCCAGCCCAGGTTCCTGTGGTGCTGGTCCAGGTGTGGAGGAGGCTCAGGGACGTTCATCCCACACAGCTCAGGGGCATTGTCCCACCCATGCCCACACCTCTCATTGCCCAAAGGGACAGAGACACGAGTCGTGGGGAAAGAAGAGCTGATTTTTTCCTTTTGGCTAAAATGATGTTTCCTCTTGTTCCAGCTGAAAGTTCAGTGCCCAGTTTAGTTTATTTGTATGCCCAGAACAACATTTTCAGCATTGCTTTCTCCTCGTGAGCACTCCACTTCCATTCCCCAGGCTGTCTCACCTATTGAGCTGTTTCCAAATGCCCCAGAGGATATTCGTGCTTACACAGGACTTGACTTTTTATTATAAAATTGAAATAGAGGTGGCAGAAGAAGCAAACCCAAAGCATCACCAAAAAAAGTTCGACAAATTTATTTCAGCAGATTTATTTCCCTTTGCTCCTCTGAATGGCCCAGGAGCTGTGGTGTGAATGGCACCCTACAGGATAAATCCCTATTTTCCATTGGGGTTTTCAGGAATACAACCACAGGAATACCCCTGGAGCTAGATTGTGCCTCAGAAACAGGAATTTTTTTTTTTTTTAATATTTTCTCCTGACTGGGTAACAGCAATTCTGAACATTTTGAATTGAAGCGAGGCAGAGCCTGTCAGCTTCCCAAAAGGAACACGAGTATTTCTAAAGAGCTTCTAAAGGAGGTTGCAGGATGTTAATTGCCTATGGATACTGTAAAACGAGAACTAAAATACCAAAGGTTGCCAGGTCCCCTTCAGTCATTTTTTCCCCCAGAATTCAGGCTGCAGCTCAGACTTGTTCTAAAGGTAAAAGCCCTTTTCTTCCGTACCTGCAGAAGCAGGATGAGACTTGTCGCCGTCTTTTGCTCGCAGACAGGTCAGCAAACACCGTCTCCATCTCCAGAATCTGGGCGAGATTGACATTCTCCTGCTCTCATTTCTGACGTGCAACCTTTACAGCCTTCAGCAGGGCAAGAAATTCAGACGAGCGCAGTAAAACCTGTAAAATAAGAAGCATGAGCTAAGCCAGCGGAAATCTCAGCGTCCCCCTCTATCTGCCTACTCCAGCCAGCATCTGAGAGACCAAATGCTGCCCCACTAAAACCATTCCAACCCCGTGCAAGCAGAGGAATAATTCATCCCTGCCCGTTGAGGTTTTGCTGCAGGAAATTTGGAGGTTGATGGGGATTATTTGCTTTCAGCACTGGGATGGTCACAGTAACCACGGCACAGCGATGTCCCCAGCTGGGCTGGGTCCCTGCATTCATCCCTCACCCTGAACCATCCTGGAGAACCCAAACCATCAGCCTTTGATGGCCCCGAGCTGTGCAGCCCTGCAGGAGCTGCTCCCAGCACCTCAGCCCCTTCTGCATTTGGCTCCTCCAGAGCTTTGTTCTGCCCCGAGGTTCTCCAAGAGCTGCATGTGACTCTCGGGGTGCTCACCGAGGGACAGCACATCCCTCTTTAGAGCTGATCTTGCTTTATCAGAAGTAGCTGGGTGTGAGATGGGCTCTAAGGATGCCACAGGGCAGGAGCAGAGTGGGCTCTGAGGGGTGAAAGGAGATTGAAGGTCCCTCCCAACCCAAACCAGTCTGGAATTCTGTGAACCCCCAAACCAGGGGCTGCCACCCCATGGCCACCCCTCCTCTGCTGCTGGCACGGCTGAAGTTGCCCAAACCAGCCCAGATTTTGTGACTGATTGTTGCCCCACAGCAATCAGCCGTGGCTGGCCTGTCCTGCTCACCCCAAAGGCTGTTTGCCCTCCTGTTTGCCTCTGTCCCACCCGAGCCCTCAGCAGCTGCACTGTCTAATTCTTACCACTTGTAGAAAATAGATTAATACACAAAATAACAGCACGAGCAGCAGGGATCTGATAAACTCAATTGGCTCAGTGACTGCTGGCAGTGTTTTCCCTAAATCAGGAATCATTCTGTGAGGGACAGGATGAAAGGAAGAGCGAGGCTCAGAGTGTGAGCCCTGCGTGTGCAAATGTGTGTGTGTGTACAAGCAGTTGCGGGTGTTTTTTTAAATCCGCTCAGCACGCAAATATATATTTCTGCTGAAATGATGTTCAAACAGCCAAAGCAGAAACAGATGTATTGAAAATATAAATACGGGGCTTAATAAATATTTTATCATCAAATATTTCAAAAATGTCATCTTTAAAAACATGAAAATTCAGCCTCAGGAGGACCAAAATATTTAATCACTCTCAAGAAATTCTTAAAAGGGAATCTCTTTCCATCAGATTCCTTCTAAAGAGAAGAATGAATTTCCAGGTGCTGTGAGCTATATTTATTTTAATCAAAATCACTCACTGAGTTAAAGGAGATAAAATAATCAGTGAGGTCATTATTAAGTGAGATAACAACTTCTGAATGAATGCTCTCATTAATCTAATTATAAAATGGAATGGTGTCTTGCTAATCAGGCTGTTAACTGAACCCCTGGAAGTGTTAGGCTCTAATCACAGTTGTGTGAGCCAGGACAGGGCTGTGGGGAATGAGGGGGAATCACATCCCAGACCCCGCTGGCACAGGTGAGGCAGGGACCTGACGGGGAACGTGACCTGCAGCTCACCCCACGGAGCTGAGGGACATTAAAAACTGTCTGAATGGTCCCTCTGCTTCCCCTCCGCTGCTCCCCTGGCCTTGGACACGGAGCAACACCCCATGAGCATTCCCAACCAGCTCCAGGGAGGCCCATTCTGCTCTGCACGGGGGAGGTGGGGATGGGGGGCGTTGGGAAAGGCACCGTGTTTCGGAGGAAGGGTGTCCAGCTGGGCACAGGGCTGAGGAGGGCTCCTGGGCTGCCCCTTTCCCGCTGTGGGATTCACAGCCAGGGCTCCTGTGAGCCCAGCTGGAGCTGGACACACCTTTCCAGCCAGGAACACCCGGGCTGGACGAGGAATTCAAGCACCCTGAGTCCAGGGGAGGCCACGGAGCTGCTCCCAGGGCTGGAGCCCCTCTGCTCTGGAGGCAGCCTGGGGGAGCTGGGGGTGCTCACCTGGAGAGGAGACAATGCCAGAGGGATCCTAAAGCCCCTGCCAGGGCCTAAAGGGGATCCAGGAGAGCTGGAGAGGGACTGGGGACAAGGACACAGAGGGACAGAACCCAGGGAATGGGTTCCCACTGCCAGAGGGCAGGGCTGGATGGGATACTGGGAAGGAATTGTTCCCTGGGAGGGTGGGCAGGCCCTGGCACAGGGGGCCCAGAGCAGCTGTGGCTGCCCCTGGCTCCCTGGCAGTGCCCAAGGCCAGGCTGGACATTGGGGCTGGGAGCAGCCTGGGACAGTGGGAGGGGTCCCTGCCCATGGCAGGGGGGGCACTGGATGGGCTTTAAGGTCCCTTCCAACCCAAACCAGTCTGGGATTCTATGAACACCCTGGGCCTGTTCAGATCCTCCAACTCTACCCCAGCACTCCCTGATTTCATTTTATGGCATCTTCCCACTCTCTGTGCGTGTTCTGCATTTGATTTCTCCTTGTGGGGGTTTCCATTACCCAGGTGATCTCTCCCCTTGACCTGCCCTCCCCAGGGGCATCCAAACCCACCCTGCTGTGTCTGATCCAGACCCCCTCTGTCTGTCACTGTGAGCAAACAGCCCGAGGGGCCTGGGCATGTCCTGGCAGCAGCAGCAGCCTCCTCATCTACTCTGAGCTGTGTCCTGCACGTCTCACCCCTTTTCCTGCACCCTTTTCCCCCCTCAGCTGGTGGTTGCTGGTGATTTACCAGTGCCAGTGCTCCTGGTCCGTGGCACAGCAGGAGAGGATGGGCCCTGAACTGCGGTGCCTCTCTGAGATTGCTCTGAGGGAGAGGAAAGAATTCTCCCCCTCTCAGCGATGCCAGGTGAATGAGGAATGCTTGCCTGGTTTAAAATGTGTACTAACAAATCCATGCACGGCAGCTTGATGAAAAGCTAAAATGACACATCCCTGAGTGAGCTTTCCAAACAGCGTCACGGGATTTTAAATATTTGAGAAGAAAGATAACGTTGTACAAATTGTATAAAATGTGGCTGTACCACCGCACCAGCTCTTCAAGGGGGAGCAAAGGTTTGTTTCGTGCCCAGGTGTTTTCATAAATCCCACCCAGACCCTTCTGCATTTTGAGTTCCTAAATTCCTCTACATTCTGACATAATAATTTATTTCCTTGGAGGGGGAGAAAAAAAAGAGAGAAAAGATTTTTCTCCACTTATTAACGCCTGGTAAGAATTTTCACAGCTATTAATAAACCCAGAGTACTTTATTTCACTTGAGCAGATCCACGAGCCAAGTGATGTCCTACCAGACATGTTTTGAAATTTCCAGTAAATGCACTAAAAATATTTTGCCACAAATAGTATGGAAAGTGCCTTTCATTGCAACACTCAATTTCCTGTTGTCTGTGTAAATGTTCTACAGCCAGGAGCATTCAGATTTTGAAATATGGAATAAATTTAGGTTTAAATGAAGTAAGAAATGTTACTGGTAGAGAAAAAGCCTTTCTTCCCCAAAATTTCAGGTCAGCTCCCCCGGATTATGGAAAGAAGCTGCTCAGAAAAGTGGAGTGTGCTTTGGTGTTCATTTTAAGGCAAACTTCTCTAAAAGGTGGTTCAATGAAGGATGGATTTGCTGAGTGATTTGGAGAATTTTCCTGAGCATTTGCAAGTCCCATGGCTGAGCAAGCAGCCAGTGTTGCCCTCGGTGGCACTGCCCTGGCACACCCCTCTCTGACAGTGGAGTCGCTGTCCCCCAGGCAGTTCCAGAGACACCAAAGCTGCAGTTCAGGAACTCTGGGTGCAGTTTGGGAACACCGAAATTCAAGATATGACACTCTGGAATGGGAGCACTGGCCAAGGTATAAAGTGCTGATATAGAGAGAATGCCAAGCACAGGTTTGTCTCACCAAAATGTGCCCCAGGCCTTGCTGAAGGCTTGAATGGAGCTCCAAAACCCAGACGGATTGCATCTGGTCCCAGAGCAGAGCCCCATCCTCCACCCTGGCTTATTCCCTGTCACCACGCCCCTGTCCTGCCCCAAATCACCTCCTCTGTTGGATCCCAACCCCCTCAGTGCTCCTGGACTTCCCTGTCCCCTCATGTCCAGTGCTGGCCCCTTGCCCCAGGTCCCCAGGGAGATGTCCCCTGCCTGCCCTGCCCACCCAGAGCACCTGCAGCAGGCCCTGGCATCTGGATCATCCTCATCCCATCCCAGCTCTGGCTCCAGTTCTTTGGAGAGAACTGGGCTGCACTGCAGGGACTGGGGGACACCGGGGTGGGGCTGGGGGGCAGGGATGCTCCATCTGCAGTGGGCAGGCACTGGAACACCCCACATGGAAGGAATTCTGCACTGGAAAGGCACTGAGGGCAAATCCCAGGGGTGTGTGCTGCCCTCGGCTCGGCTGCCTCGCTGCAGCGGGGCTGGGTCTGCCACACGAAGGGGGAAGCACTCAAGATAAAGAAGCGAATTCACCATTATTAAACATCCCCCTCCACCCTTTACCAAATCACATAATCCTGACGCTCCCCCTGTTTTGCCTCGGGAAAGGCACGGTGGGTTAAAATTAACAGCAATTTTATATTCATTGCAAGCTCCTAATTAACCAGGCTGGGCCGTGCTGCTCCAGCCAGATAATTCCCCAATATTTAGCCATTAGTTCTCTCCAATTTGGCCGCCGCTGCTGCTGCTGCTGCTGCTGCTGCTGGCGAGTTGTGTCTCATAAACAATTACGCTGAATGCCAGCTGTCCCCACGGCTGCCGCCGCCTCGTCAGGCCCGCGCTGCCCCAGCCGGGGAGACAGTTTGACATTTGACATCTGACATGGAGTGTGGGTAAAGGGGAGGGTCAGGCACAATCCCAGAGAGGACTTTTAACTGCAGCGACCCCACGGGCTGAGCGCACACGCAGCCCCAGCACCGCTTTTCCCCGGCACGCCGGTGTTTCCTGCGCCGAGGAGGCCCATCCAGCCTCTGCTTCAACCAGAGCTGGATTTGGAGCCTTTGGAGGCTGTGGGCTGGAGAGGGGACAGGGCAGAGTATCAGGATAAAGTTGGTATTTCGCTCTGTGCAGAGATGTATAAAATGGAAGTGCCGAAAGCAGAGGCCTGGGCGGCCTTTCCAGCAAGAGCCATGGAAGAGCTGCAGGTGTTTTCCCTGCAGACCCCCGGCAGGACCAGCACAGGGGCATTTCGTGGGCAGGATTTACACCCCCGGAGTGGGATGTCCCCAGTCCAGCTGCACGGGCAGTGGGGCTGAAAGCAGAGTGTGGAGCCCCCCGCGTGGGCCCCCCCAGCGAGGCAGGACAGGGATGCACCCGCCCTTCCCAATCCCACGGCAGCGCCGCGGACAGGTGGGTTCTGCTGGGACCCTGGCACTCGTCCCGTGGCCAGCACAGCCCAGAGCAGGGTGCAAAGAGGTGCTGGGCTGGGTGGGATCCTCCCCTGTGCCCTCCCTCCTTTGGGCTGCTCCTGGCATTGGGAATCTCCATCGGCTCAGGGTGCTGTGCTCTGGCACATTCCCTGGCCCTGCCTGGCTGTGCGGTTGCAGGTGCTGGAGATGGTGGCCCAAGGACCTGCTTTACTGTTTATTTTAAGGAAAACTTCACTCAAGGGTTGTGTATTACGAGAAGAAACTTTTATAGTTGAAAGGTTTGATTCACATTAATGCGGAAGAAAGCAGTTGCCAGCTGAAATTCCCTGGAAGAGAGTCTCACGGGATTCAGAAAAGAAGCAAAGAAATGTGCATGTTAATATAATATTCTTTCAGATTCCCACATAAAGCCTTGCATGTTTTTATGCTCAGTGTGGCAGCTTACTTTTATTTTAAAATAAACAGGTGCAGGTTTAATGGAAGGGCACTTGTTGACAGACACATTAATTTCTCACCGGAGAAACAGAGGGAAAGCACAGGTACATTCCTGAGACAAGTGCATTTCCAGATAAAAGGAAAGGAGCTGAGAGGCATCAGTTGAGGTGGAATAGTTCAAGCTGGCTGCAGGGCGAGCAGCAAGGTGGCACCGATGGGTTCCAGCTGTGGGGACACACGGGGGGCACACGGGAAATCCCACTCTGCCAGGTGGGGTTTGGCTGGGACACTTTGCTGGGATTTTTAAGCAAGTTGAGAAGCAGAGGAGCTTTTCTTCAGTTGTCACTGCTGAAATACTCCCCTGCTGTCTTCCCCCATCCCAGGTCATCCTCCCAGCAAACACAAGTCGGGAACACTTGCCCCTAATCATGAGCATCTCACAATTTAGAGTCACTGTCACCAGGAAAAGTGACAGTGATAAATAAAAAATTATTTATTGTACCATCTCCATGTGAAAAATCCCTTTGGTGCAGAAGTTGGAGCTGAGGAATCACCTGAGATGGAAAATAAAACCCCCCCGAACATTTCTATTTCCAAATCTGTCAGGTTCAGCCTCTGGCTATCAGTGTTGCAAATATTTTGACTTCTAAACATCTCTTTGGATAGCTGGGCTGGCTGCAGGGCAGCTCCCCAACCCCATCCCTTGATAAAATCTGGGGGTTTGGGGTTTTCAAGCTGGGCAGAATCTCCCCAGGGTTCACTGACCATCACTTGGTGCCACAGCCCTGAGGTCCTGCTGGTGGAATTCCAGAGGAACACTTCACCCAAAATGCTGCTCTGGAGCATTAATTTCTGCAAAGGGGTGAATTAATAGAGCCCCCAGAAAACCTTGTGCCCAATACTTCAATGTTTTTACAAGGGGACATGAGTGTTCACAGAAAAAACAAAAAAAACCCCAAAATGTTAATTTTTTACCCTGGGATTGTTTTCTCCCAAACTTTCTGTCAGTGCTGGCCCTCTGACACCCCTCACCCAATTCAGGAGCACTCTCATAGCTCAGAAGCAGTTCCTTCGGGCAGCAGGAAGATCAAGGAGAGGGAACCTGGAGAAAAGCCCCAGATTCCAAGGGCTCAGGAGCCCAGGGCAGCTCCTGGCAATGAGGAGCAGCACTGCAGTGGTGAAGCAGCCACAGGATCTATCTGTGCCCCTGTTTGTCTCTGTGAATATTATCTTCTTATTAAAAGAAGGAAAAATAATTAATTAACCAATTAATTAAACTTTCCTTCCTTTTTATTCCAGTTCATCTTGCAATTTAAAGCTGGCCTAGTAGTTAAGATAACAGTAATTAGGAAGGCAGCCAGGTATACACTGGGATTTCCAGATGAACTTTGTGACTTAAGAGAGGGAAAACATTAAACCAGAGACCCTGGTCTGCTTTGTCTGAGCCATTCCATTCTCCTCAGGGCTCAAGCAGCTTTAAAGTACCTGGATCACCGCAGGAGGAGAACAGAGAGGGGCCCACATCTGCTGCCTGCAGGGACTGAGCTGAGCAGAGCACTCAGCACAACAATCCCCCGGTTCCAGGCGTGTCCCTCAATCCCTGGAGGGAATCCCTGGGGGATTCGTGCATCACCTGTGCCCTCTTAGCCACGACTGAGCTAAGAGCGGCTCATCTCAGCTACTCGAGGGTGAATTTGACCCTGAAAACTTCTTTTCTTCACCTTGTCCTTGATCTGTAGCTGGAAAAACGAAGGATTCCTCTCCCCTCTCCCTCCCTGCCCCCCGACAGTTCCACGGTCGGTGAGAGCTCTGGCCGTGTCTGGTGATAATGACCCTGTGTCTGTCACAGCTCCGCTGTGCTCAGAGCCTCCTCACTGATTAATGTCAAAATAACAATTGCTGGGCTTTTTGCATGCTTGGGAACTTTGCAGCATCTCGCTACCGTCAGGAGTTATTTTTTTACCCTTCTATTTATGCACCATATTAGGGTGACTTTAAAATTTAAATGAAGATGGAGTTTAGGACATTGGACATTGCATAATATATTCCCTCATCTGCATATTGGAATTCAGAAAGCAACAAATGATCATTTATTTTTATTACAGGAGGAGTTGACAGAACTGCTTTACGCTTCAGGTTCCTGACAGCTCCGTTTTAAAACACTGCTCTGAATCACTTAAAACCTTGCCAGGTCTTGAGCATTTTGTCAGAAACTTTCCAAGCTGAGTTCCTGCTTCAGATGGGTGATTTTATATCAGATTTTTGGGAAACTGACTCTCAAATAGGCCTATCATTTCTTCGGATGCAATTAAGGGAGATATATTGCTAAGTTAATGTTGAAAAGCTCTTAAAGTTGTTTTTGTTGAGTAGCTCTGATCCCTTCCCGGTTGGGAGCAGCGTTGGAAGGCTGGGAGGGCTGGAAGTGTGCCTGGGATATTGTTCCTGTGGACAACAGCCAGGTTTAAATGTGCTGTGGACCACAGGAAAGACCAGTTCTGACTTTGTTTGGAAGTTCATGAAGATGCAGCTGAACTGTGTGAAAGCCCAGCAGGTGCTGTCACAGGGCTGGGGTGGGGTCCTGTCCCTGAGATAAACCCTGTCCCTGAGATAAACCCTGTCCCCACGGGCAGGGAACGGTGTGGGGGTGAGGATGGGCGTCATTCCCCACATCCCATCAGAGGCTGGGACCAGCGGGGCCAGGGGGGCAGGGACACAGCTGGGCTGGGATTTTTCAGGGAGGATGAGTGTGGAGCTCTGCCCTGCAGGCTCGGTGTTCCCGGGATACCCAGGGCAGGAAAGCCAGAAATTTCCACCTGTGCTGCTCCCAAACACCCTTCCCATGGGATGTTGGAATAGGGACACCATTCACAGTCCCTGGTATCGCCAGGGCTCTGATCCAGGCAGAAGGTGGAGGTTGAAGATGTCCCTGCTCACTGCAGGGGTTGGACCAGATGCCCTTTAAGGGTCCCTTCCAACCCAAACTCTGCCATGGTTCCGTGATTTCTGCTGGAAGCTGCTGGTTCTGCTGCTACAGCTCCATCCCGTTCTTCTCCTGCTCTCCTCACACGATACCTGGGTCTTTCCTGGTGGGGCTGGAGTCGGTCTGGGCCACCCCAGCTCTCCCTCCAGCTTTGGGAATGATGAAGGAGAAGCAAACCCAAGGTGGAGGGTGCTGCTGGTGGCTTGTCACCCATTGCTGTGCTGCTGTCACCTTGCAGGAGGGGCTGGACCCCCCCCAGACCCGCTGAGCTGCGAGGGAAAACCTTCCCCTACAATGCCAAGGTGATGGAAGCAGCAAAGGGCTCCCTCAGAGGGAGGAGACCCAAGAGGGGATGGCCTGGCTGGATGTGGGGTGCTGTGGAAAGTGTGGGAATCAGTGGGATCATGGCTAAAAGGTGTGGTTTCCTCCTCCCAGGACCTCAGGGAATCAGGGAGCTGCTGGCAGGGCGGGGATGGGGACAGTGCTGGGATGGTGGCCGCATACCCGGGCTGTGCCTGCACAGCTCTGCAGGGGATGCAATGCCAGTGTTTCCTGCAGCCACGTACCTTTTTATTTAAAAATGACAAAATCACTAATTAGAATTTTCTCTCTGCATTTGGCTCTGGAAAAAAAAATTAAAAATGTATAAGGCCCTGTGTAGTGCGTATGTATATTTTATTGCTGCATAATTGGGATCTTCATTAGTTCCCTGGGTGGTGGAGTGACAGGCTTTTCATGTGCTGCAGACACTAATGCAGGGTGATCCGGCTCTCTTTTCCTTTTCATTCCGAGATGCTCCATCCTAAACACACTCCAGGCTCCCTCAGAAGGACTCATGTACCTTTTTGGGGAACACTCTCGGCTGCAGCGTCACCGAAAGCCGAGGCTCTGATTGCAGCAGGAGCGAGGGCGGGGGGGGCCGTTTGGAGAGTGAGAAAGTATTAATTATGTTAATCCCGAACCCCAGGGTATAATTGCTGGTGCTCTCAAACAAAATGTTACTTTTATCTAAATGACTAAAGTGGGAAAAGCACAATCCGGTTTAATTCAGCGCCGGAGCAGCTGAGCGGGGCGGGGCGGGGCCAGAGGTGGCACCAGCATGCATTTTAAAGAAGTGCATTTTTTAAGTCTAAAAAAACTGTTGACAAATACGTGTCCCAGTTTTTTTAAAGGCTGATCATATTTTCAGTTCTCTGAACAGAATAAAGATCAACTTTTCCCTTTGCTGTCAGAAATCCTCATCCACCACCGTCCACTGCTGCAGTTGGTGCTTCTGTGAAACACCCGGCTGAGAATCCGTGCACTGGGAGAGTCACCCAACTCCCATCAGGATGTGATAAGAATGGAAGAAGGGACCTCCTGAGCCAGATCCATCCCTCTCATCACCTGTCCCTGCCCATGGTCACCGTGGGATGCCCAGAAGAGACAGGATGACCCTGGAGTGGCTCTTCCCTGGGGAGTCCCACTGCTTCCAGCAGAGTCCAGCTCAAGCATTTTGTTCTGCACACTTTTCTACGTCACTGTGATTCACACAGCATCCTTCTCCTCCATAAAGTCCTTCCCCTGCTCTTGCAACCTGTTTGTCCCTTTGGGCTCCAGCCCCTGTGGTATGGAGGGTAATTGTGCATTCTCGGGGATCTTCCCTTTGTTGGCTTTAAACTCCTTGCCTGATGATTTGAGGTGTTCATTGCAGTGGTTTGTGTTTGGGACAGCAGGGAATAACTGCTCTCTACTCACTCCTTCTCTGTCACTCATGATTTTGTAGCCCTTTGTCCACCACAGTCTTTCTCTTCCCTGTGCAACCATCCAAGCTGAGGTGTGAAAGTTATTCCAAAGTTGTTCTAAATCTTTGGTTACCCTTCTTGCCCATCTCTAAAGCTCTTCTAGTTTGCAGAAGTTTTTCTGTGGCAGTCTCAATAGGGAATATGCGTCAGGAATATGCATGATATCCAAAATATATATACACCCTACAAGGTCCTTTCTTGTTATCTCATGACTGGGAAAAGTTTATTTGAAAGCTTTTTTGGAAATCTAAATACTCGAGGTTATGTCTGTTCTTCCCTCCAGGATGTAGAATTGCTCTGCTGGTCAATTTTGGATGAGATAACAGCTTGTTCTGCCTTGTCCCTGCTGATTTTGTTCTTTATTATGGTGTCTCCCAGATTTCCTTGTAAAAAATCAGGGTTCCCATTTCACAGCTTTCTGTATTTCTCCTTCAGCTCTTTTTAATAAATTGGCAAGAAATTCTCAACCTTCTAATTCCTCATGCATAGGTGAAGTGACAGATTTCCAAGTACAGTTAATAGACTGGAATTTCATTTTTTCATTCCTTCGCCGCTCTTTGGAAAATACCATCTGGTCTTGATGAATTTTTATTATTCAATTTTTAATTTCAAGCCTAAAATATAAAACAGTTCCTCATACTTATCCCTGGTAATGAAAATTCCCCATGTGGGAACACGACTAAATTCCTCTGTTTATTTAAATTTCCTGCCGTGCCCTTTCACAGTTCTCCTGCTGAATCCTGATCTTCCATGAGCTGTACCATGGCACAGGGTTACCTTCTAGTGCTTGAAAAAAAGGCTTATCATTACTTTTAAGGTCTTTAGCAAGTTCTTTCTCAAGCACAAATTTGGCCCTTGTTAATGTGGGTTTATATTAACTTGACAGAGTTATCCTTTGAGTTCGAGTTGCTTCTTTTATGCTGCTTTATAACTGTGGCCAGAATGACTTTTGCCCATTTAAAGTTTTCTAATAATGTTCCAGAGCTTCTAATACAGTTTATTTCAAAAGTATCCCGACCACTTTCAATCATTTTACCCTTCTAGCCATTCCCTTTCAATTCCCTTTTAACTAGTCTCCTCTTTTTTTTTCCCTTTTTTTTTCCCTGTAGTTTCCCTTTAAACTTTATCAGAGTGGTTTCTGCTTTTTTCCCCCCTCTCCTGTCGAGTATTGAGCTTCAGTCTATTACGGTCACTCTTCTGTGGGATGGGTTTTGATGGTTCCCCTTGAACCGGGGCTCCCGGACTGCTCCACACTAAATCAAAGGTTGCTTCTCCTCTTCCCTGCACTCGGCAGCAGCAGCACTTTTGCTGCCTGGAAATGGAGTCTCAGCCCCTCAGCCCTTTGTAGCAGTCACCAATCACCACGGGGGGAACTGGAGTCCACTTTTATTTTTGTGTTTTCAGCCCCGAGGGGCCAGCTAACACTGCTGAGGCCTTGTGCCTCTGTCACCGCCGTGGGCTTGTCCCTACCCACGGCGCACGACACAAACCAGGCCTTCTCTTCCCACACATCCATGAGGTTTCCATCCACAGGAATTGCTGCTTCTTGACACGGCGAACTTCTTCACCTCCTTCACCCTTTGGTCTCCTGAGTGTCTCACCTCAGCTGCCAGCAGTTACTCTGCTGTTACTAATGGGGTTCCACCCTGGTGTAGCTGGGGTTGTTCAGCCTTGAGTGGAGCATCAGCTGAGGAAGGCANAATGGCACCAGAGCAACGGGCAGGGCCTGAGCCCAGCAATTCCCCTGGGCAGGAGGCAGAACTCCTGCCCTGGGCACTGCCCAGCCCTGAGCAGAGCCCAGAGAGGCCGTGGGGTCTCCTCCCTGGGGATATTCCAGAGCTGTGTGCACACACTGCTGTGCCCTGGGCTCTGGGATGGCCCTGCTGGAGCAGGGAGGTGGCACCAGTGACGTGCTGTGGGCCTTTCCAACACGAACCCTCCTGGGACTCTGTGGTTCTGTGACTGATTCTGTGTCTGTGACTCTGACTGGAATTCTCTGCTTCTCTGACTCTGATTCTATGACTGTGATTCTGTGAGTCTGCAACTCTGTGATTCCTCACTCTGGGAAAGGGCTTTACCCCTGCAAAAAGGCAAATCCTGGATGTCTGGTGTCCTCCAAAAGAGAAGCCTGGCCTGAACAGAAGCTCTCGAGAGACAGAGGACACTAAATTCCCTCAGGACTTTGTGCCAGGGTTTCATCACCTCCATTGTTAAAATCTTGGGGGTTATTCAGTCTGAGTTTCTCCAGCTTCAGCTCCCAGCCATTAGTTCTCATTATGACTTTCTCCATTACATCAAAGAGCCCTTTAGCACCTGGTATTTCCTCCCTGTGCAGGTACTTACAGGCTACTCAAGCCACCTCTCGCTCTTCCCCTCCACAATCTAAACAGATTGTGCTTTTCAAAATCATTCACTTTAGGGCAATTTCTCCTGACCTCAAATTATTTTTGCAGCTCTTTTCTGAGCCTCCTCCTGTTCCCGTTCCCTTTTACAAGCACAAACCACACTGACATCTCCTAATCCAGGCTTCACGTTAGCATTTCCATGTGGAGGGAAGAAATCTTCCCCTGCCCATCCCTCTGTTAACAGAGTATTATTAACTCCTGGTGCACTGGCAGCTCACATTTGTTCACTCGCCCACAGTGGTCTTTAATCCATTTCAGGCCCCACTGTTTTCCAGGAGGTCCTTTTTGCCTTTGGATGGATCAGCTTCACTTGGCTTCACATCCATACCTGTGATCCCAGTCACTCAATCTGCTGCCTGGTCAGGGGCATTGCAAACATCTGCTGCTTCCCAAACCCACTGCCAGTTCCAGCACAAAGGGAAATCAGAATTGTTTGACAGCATCTAATTGCTACAAAACCACATGGACCAACATTTGTTGATTTTCTAGGTGTTCAGCCTGTGGTGGAACCCTTGCTTTGCACAGGAGCATGCCAGGCTCACTCAGTAATAACTGAGCCCAGTACCCCAGCCTGAACATCGACAAGGATCAAAAGTTCACATCAGAGTATAAAAAGTCTCCTCAGCCTCGTTTTGGGATGCTGAAATGTGATGTTAAAATGTTTGGATCTAATAGATGTTGCTTAATATTATCCTGCCATACCAAAGGACAGGAAAAAATACATCTGCATGCCTTGCCAAGCACTGGCACTGAGGGGCTCAGTGCCCACTCGTGCTCTGCAAGTGCCATTTTGCCATTCAAATGCACATTTGGTTTGGGTGTCTGTAAAGGAGAGCAGCCCACTGGAGACTTTCTGTGTGTATTTTATTAATTCCTTATTTATAAACCATGGCTGACAGAGCTGAGTGTGTGACAGAGCGAGGGTCAGACAGGATCACGTGCAGGTGGTGGGGCTGAAACGATGAAATATTTTGCTGGTTTTTTTTCAATATTATAACAAATAGACCAGGTTGGACAGGGCTTGGAGCAGCCTGGGACAGTGGAAGGTATCCCTGCCCATGGACAAGGGTGGGATGGGATGAGCCTTAAGGACCCTTCCCACCAGAACCAGTGTGGGATTCCTGATTCTCAGCCCCTGGAGCAGAAGGTTTTCGTGCAGTGCAGCCAGCTCAGAGTCTGTTCAGCCTTCTCTCTCTCTCTCTCTCTCTTAAAAAAAAGAGGTGTCTGTATGAAAAGCATTTGTAATTATCATAGAGTGCAGAGCATTAGCACAGCTACAGCTACAGCTGTGTCACTTTGTAGTGCTAATGGTGCATTGTTGGGGTTGTGTTTCCCCACAGTGACAGCACTGAGGAGCTCTGATACCTGGCAGCCCAGGTGCCAAGATCCAGCATTATTTTACTACAAATACGGGGGAAATGGAACAGATTTATGGCGTGTAAAGGTACCCCGGTGGATTGGAGCACAACACAGGCCTTCCCACTCCTGCCAGGAGTCGGGCTGTGGGAGGAAATGGTGATTCCACATAGGATGGATCCAAATCACTGCAGAATAGCACAGCACAATGAGGGGTGAATCGACCACCCACGGGAAGGTGTCAATTGAAGATCCAGGTGAAAAGAAGTGGCCTGGCACCCTCTTCATCCTGCTGGAAAGGTTATATTCTTCAGCAGCAAATTAAGGAGACTGATTGATCTAATTCTTGTGGCATTTTCCAGCTGCTTTGTCACACAAGGTCACTCCTTTGGCACCCTCATGCTAAGCCTTTCTGAGATACTGCTGCCAGGAAATTCATTATTTAACGAGGGAGTTTCAAAGCAAGGGCCAGGGTTCCCTGTGCCACGGCCTCTGGAGGGTTTTCCAGCCAGCTGGTGACATTTTCCCCCTGCAGCTTCTGGGAAGAGCTGCAAAGGGAAGAACACCAGGCAGGGACACCTTCCACTGTCCCAGGCTGCTCCAAGCCCTGTCCAGCCTGGCCTTGGACACTTCCATGGGAAATCCAATGTTCCAGAGCAAAGGGAAATAAGGAAGGGGACACCCTCAGTGACCTTGAGGCAGCTGAGTCTCCTGTAAGTGCTCTGCAATCGAAGACACTTTACAGTGAGCACAGAATGCCGGTGTCACATGTTGTGCTCTATAATTACAGCATTTCCATTGCAGACTCAATTTTTAGGGGTTTATAACTTTTCTGGAGGGAGTGAGCAGCAATGACCTGTTTCTGCATTCGAAGCAGGTTTTAAGGTCATTATGTGAGTGTTAACTTTCTGTGACAGTGTGCTGGAATGGAATGAGTCTTGCAGAGGAAAAGCATTCCACGGGATTGGCAAAAATGAGCATATTCATCTTAATTTCGGCATCTACTTAATTTCAGGAGCTTTTATAATTAAATGTTTGGTTGCACTGGAAAATAGAAGAAGCAAATCCTTGCCATCATGAAAACAATCCCATTCCATCTGTGTGTGGAGGAATGAAAATAGCTTTACATGGATCTTCTCGTTAAAAAGCCAAAGGATGAGTTTTCCACGCTGGAAGAGCAGATGGGTGTTATTTTCTCCATGTTCTTTCTCACAGGCGTTGGCTTCTGCTCTCCAGCTGGTATCCAGGGATCACCTGCTTGGGAACGTGCCCTTCCCAAGGGAATTGCACATTTTCCTGCACTGCTGCATTGAGTCCTGCCGCAGCACCAGGAATGGGAAGTGCCACCCCGCAGTTCCAGCAGAGCTGTGGGTGTGGAGAGTGGTGGCAATGGGGACAAAGCAATGCCCTGCTCTCCCCAGGGA
Organism: Oreocharis arfaki; assembly: GCA_013398015.1. Taxonomy (NCBI): domain Eukaryota; kingdom Metazoa; phylum Chordata; class Aves; order Passeriformes; family Paramythiidae; genus Oreocharis; species Oreocharis arfaki. The sequence continues at coordinate 21,841 of VZRR01008205.1, read as the reverse complement.
CACCAGGACACACGAAATCTTCAGCTTCCCACAGCTGAAGGACATGAGCCACCAAAAGTGTGACCCTTCCTCAAGCAACAAAGCTGCCCAGGAGACCACAAACGGCACTGAGAAGAGTCTGGTTCACAGTCGTTGCCTTTTTCCTGGAAGGAAACCAGCACGTCTTGTAGGATTCCCACTGGGATCATTGCTCAGGTGCTCAGCTGCAGAGCAAATCAGGGCAGTGCTGAAGCTGAGCTTCTCTCAGATGTGTGATTCTACCTCGACTCACAGCCAGAATTCCTTTTCCTTTAGGGAGCCACCACTCTGGAGCAGGAAAAGTGGATTCTTCCCAGAGTGGGAAAAGTGGATTGTTCCCAGAGCCATGGGTCTTGCAACATGGTCATCAGCCTGCAGCTGGGGACCCCACAACTGGAAATCATTCCCTATTGGGAACATTTCCTACTCCTCTATCAAAAATTTGCTGGCGTGTTGGACGGGTGGGACAGAATGAGAATCGTTCAAAGGCTGGGAAACAACCCTAAAATCCAAAATAGCCACTCAGCCTTTTTATCAGCCCAAAAGATGTAACCCATGGATTTCAAGTCCTTCAATGGGCAGAGGAGCTGGAATGGTGGATGAGTCTTGGACAGGTGTTTGTTTGTGTGCACAGTGCCCCGAGGTCCCAGTGAGGATCTGCAGGGTGAGGCTTAGAGAGTGGCTGGTGAGAATTAGGATTTTTTCCATGCAAAGCAAGAGCAAAGCTATTTCTGAGCCCTCCAACCTGCTGCCTCCCAGGCTTCATCCCTGGAGCACCTCTGCTCGTAGCAGTGGGAGCTTGGGTGTTACTGAACCAGGTGAGAAGTGATCTCCCCGCGGGGAAGGGATCTCCTCGCTCCCTGGGCAAAGGGAAAGAAGCAAAGAACAGACTCAGGGGGGCAGGGGCTGTGTCAGGCTGGGCTTTTGTAGAAGCTCCCTGGGAGCAGGGCAGAGCACAGCCCCTCTTCAGACCTTTATCAGAGTTCACAGAGTTAACTGAAATATTCCTGCTCCTACAGCTTTAATTCATTCAGACTCGTTCAGAAGCTTCTGATAATAAGACCTAATTTATAATTAGGCTTTATCAGTAATCAGTTAATTTATAGAACCCTAATTCTCACGAAGGTATTTCAGAGGCTTTGCTTATTACATTGTGGAGTTAATGCCCACAGACAACCAAATCACAGTGAGAGGATGGAAACAAATTTCAGGGTAATCCTGCTCCGTTGAGTTATTTACTTGGGATTTCATGCAGTGGGTGGAACAGGGGGTGGCATTTCAGCCAGCAGCCAGGGACAAGGGCACTTCCTTCGCTCAGCCGTGTCAGGGGCAGGGTATCAGTTGCAGGTAACCTTCCCTGTGCACTGAGCCAGCTGTAATCCGCCAGGGATTCCCAGAGCTCGGAGATGTGCTGAGAAATGAGTCCCACACGGGAAGGGGAGATGCTGATAGGGAGGGAGGGAGCCAGAGCTGCACGGTGAGACATCACCTCCAAAGCTGAATCCACAGAACACTCCTCATCAGCCTCAGGTCTGATGGTTCCAACGCTGCCAGTCTGGACCAGTAAGAGTGCCCAAAAATTCCCAAACAGTGGGATATTTCTGGTGGAACTGACTCCCTAAATGAATGGTCACTGCGCCCTTGTGTCTCTTTGGGATGCAAGCCAAATTTGTTCCCCCTTTCCTGCAACCGTATCATCCTGAAAACCCATCTCCACCTTCCCATCCTCTTTCTCCCTGCTTTCAGCCCCTTGCACAGCTCTGACTCCTGGTTTCTCACCTAGGCAGCACTTTGCTCTTCCACGGTTCCCTCCAAAGCAGAGGAAAATTCCAGACCACTCCTCTCTCTCTACTTGTCTTCAAATCCCATCGCTGTCCACTGCTTGTTTCTCTTCCAAAAGAAGCACAATCCACAAACATCCTTGCCGTGCCTGCTTTCAGAGAACTGGTAACTATTTTAGCCCAAGCCCAGGCCCTGGTGAGCCTGGATTGCTGCCTTGCAGTGCAGAGCTCTCCTCGGTGGACTGTCATTCCTCCAGTCCTTAAGCCCTCGGAGAGCTCCCAGTCAACCAGTTTCAATTAAATTTCAATTAACAGATCTGAGCAAAGTGTTCTCTGCCACGGCATCACCAGGAGGGCTGGATCAAAGCATGCAGACGAGCAGCTCACCCCGAGGCCCTTCACTTTGGGACTGTGTGGCCACGTGCAAACCTCCCAAAACGGGGCCGTTCTGGTGGTGGCTGGGTCTGTGGCTGGCTCGAGGGCAGGGCTGTGGGAATGGGAAGGAGTCCCCATCCCAGCAGGGCCCCCTGGCCTGCAGGAGTCCTGGGCCAGCAGTCAGCTCACACTGTCCATGGGGCACAGCCCTGCCCTGCCCCAGCCCTGGGGGATGCAGAGCCTTGGGCCACATGCTCCAATCCATCCCTTCAGCTCCTGACTTCCCTTTGGTGTTGGATTGGGAGTGTCTCATTCACGGTTTTTATTTGTTTTACTGACACCTTGTGAAGGGAGATTTGTTAAGTCCTCCTGGGTCTCGGCTGCAGCAGCTGAGAGTCACCACCCATTTCACCTCCCTTCCACAGGCACCACTTTCCTCGATGCTCTCCCATCCCATCATCCCCAGGGATGTTTCTGTTCTCTACTCGTGCAACAGCAGCGCAGCTCGTGCTGTGCTCCAGCTCTGCCTTTCCCTTGGAGTTCCACCATTCCTCGCTCAGATCCCTCCCACTCCCCCGTCCACTCCTAGGACAGGTTTTCTTTGATCCCCCAAATCTCTGAGCCGCCTTCTCCTGCCGCCACATCAGCCAGTTCTCCTTCCCTGTGACTGCAGAGGAGCTGCAGCCTGTTGTGCTCTAATTAAGGTGTATTAGCAGTGGCGTGTTATTGATTTACTGTACATTTGCATTAGCTGAGTACCTCATGCCCTTATCTGATGGGCAGAGCACGGATACAGTGCACGGAGCCTCCCTGGATGAAACTCGAGCAGGAGAAGGAGCAGGCCCACCTGCATGGATCTGCAGAGCTCTGGCTGCTTGGCAGTGGCTCCTGGAATTGCCAGATGCAAATCCAGATGGTAAGGTGTGAAAACTGAAATCCACTTTTATTCAGACTGGCAGAACTTCCCAATCCAAGTCTTTCACATTTTGTGCTCCTGTCTGTACTTCCCAGCTCACAGCACAGAAAAGGCTGTGGCTCGTGCCCCTTCTTGCAGGATGGGAACCACCCAGCTCAGTAAAACACACAGAAAATGGTGAGTTCATCCCCTCAGAGCAGGCTCACAGCGTGGGAGGCCAGACCTGATGCTTCTGTGACCAGGGGAACCCCCTCGAGGTGTGCAGGGAAACCTGGGGTTGTCCCCACCAAGCCAAAAAGGCAGTTCCTGTGCTCCAGCGGGTCCCTCCAGCAGCCCAAACCCAAAACTCAGCCCACGTCTGCAGGACCCCACAGCCCAGGGCAGGGCTGAACCCCATGGCAGCCAAATGCTGTCCCGTGCTCTGGTGCCAGCTCTGGTGCCAGCTGACCTTGCCAGTGAGGACAATGACCCTCCATGAAGCTCCTTACCCATGGCCATGATCCAAGTGTGCCTCAGCACAGGGAGCTGGAGCTCAAAACCAGCCTGGGAACAGCCTCAGCTTGTCCAGCCTGAAGGCACAGAGGGTTTGTGGCAGGCAGACCCCAGGCTGATCCCTCTGTGCACAGGCACAGCCCAAGATTTGGGCCAGCTCGGGCTGAGCACATCAACCCCCCACGGGAGAACGTGAACGTCTGACAGCCTGAAATCTCCAGGGTTTCACACGCACCCTCTGCCTTGGGGGAACAATTTAGCAGCAGAAGTGAACCCCACCCTGCTGGAAAACCCCAGCACACATCGGGAAGTCCCAAAAACCAGGTTACCTGCAGCAAGCCTGGTGCATCTGCCCATGCACTGGCACCGTGGAGAGTCTGCTCTGCTCCCTCAGCCCACAGTTCCTGCCCACACACAGCCAGGGGCACGCAGGAGAGGGGCCTCAAGCAGCATCCTGAGCTGCTGAATGCTCCTGGAGACATGGCCGAGGTCCTGGCCAGCTCTGTGTTCCCAGCAGGAAGGAGATGGGAAGTGGTGTCCAGCCAATACCGCTCCACAGGGTGCCCAGAGCAGCTGGGGCTGCCCCTGGATCCCTGGCAGTGCCCAAGGCCAGGCTGGACGGGGCTTGGAGCAGCCTGGGACAGGGGGAGGTGTCCCTGCCCATGGCAGGAGGTGGAAGAAGATGAGATTTAAGGTCGCTTTAAGGTCCCTTCCAGCCCAAATCACAGCCCCTCCTGCCACACAAACTTCGGGGCTAAACAAGCAGCAGTCAGGCACCCTCCTGCCACCTCCAAAGATGCTCTGCTGCCCTTGGGCAGACCTTTGGGAACTGGAACATCTCCTGCTTGCCAGTCACAGCTTCCTCACAGTTTGGGCATCTCGTGCCTGGGGTCCCCTCTCCTTTCTCCTGCTCTCAGGTTTTGGTCTGTCAGGGCAGTGCCCAGCCCTGTGGGGTTTGCAGAGACACCAAGTGACTGCATTCCAACGCTCAGACAGCTGTAAATAAACAGATCTTTGGGGTAATTCAAAAGAAAACTGAAATGAGAGTTGCCCTATATTAATGTCAACGAGTTCTCAGCACAAACGAATGCAAAGAGCCCATTTCCATACGGGGGCAGTTCCATCAGCTGGCATGAGCTGAGTAACTCAGTCTGTTCTGCACTAGGGACGTGGCAGCTACTTTAAATATTTGGGAGTTCAGAGTTATCTGCTCCTGCACCATTGTTTAAATTGATTTGCAATGGTTCTTGATTGACCTTGCTGAAGAAAGCTCAAAGAAAATAAAAATGTCAGACCCTCATTAGGAGATCTGGAACATCAGCCAACCCATGAGCATCATCCACCCCAGCACCTGGAGCAAACCTGGGTCTGCCTCTACCCTAAATTATCACTTCTGTGGTCATTATTGGGGCATGGGGACATCATCACTCCCACGCTGGAGTCCAGACTGCCCCACTTGGGCTTGCAGTGGACACAAACCCGGGATAAACACCCAGAGTGGAGCCCTGCTGGGACCCTGGCCCTTCCCCTTCAGCCCACACTCATCATTCTGGTTGTCACTGTGCTGTGAGGTCTCTCCCCTGTGCTGCATTGTCCACAGCTAATCTGCCCATGAATCCCCTGCCTCGACTGCCATCCTCCTTCCTCTGGGATTCCATCCAGAGATATTCCCTACCCCAATTTCAAACCCTGCCTTTGTGGCCGTGTGCCATGAGTGTTCCAGCTAAAGTGACTATTTCAGCCTCCACGAGAACACTCTGTCTTCACAAACTTGTACCTTTTCCCAAAATTCTCCTCCTGGAATGAATCTGCTCTATGGAAAGTTGGAGGGAAATCAATCTGGCCACATTTGCAGCAGGAGAGAAGAGGAAAATCATACTGTTTTCCTACCTTGGAAAAGCCCCCAAAGCCCTACATTGGAGGTCCTTTCCAACCTCAGTGACTCTGGTTCTGTGACTCTTCACCCAATGCAAAGGGCTCCTCAACTCTGGCTCTGCATCCCACCCAACCCAGCGGAGCAGGAGAGGGGCAGGGATGGAGAGGAGGGGGAGCAAACGTGGGCTGAGCGTCGTGACGGAGTTTGGTGGCCACCAAGGTGATCCATCAGGGGAAGAAAAGAGACTGTTGAGCAGACAAACAAACCTTTACAGGCCCAGGTGGAGCAGGTTCCTTCCAGCTCCATGTTCCTACAGCTGTGCCATCAGTGTACACCCCTACTTATCCCAGAATAGTCCCGAGGATATAAAGGATTGGAGGCTCTGCCTGGATGCAAGTCAAGCATTCTGCCAGCAAACCAGATACAAACACAACAACCCCAAAGGTCAGAGGCAAGAAGGCAGGGAGGGATTCAGAGCAGCTTCCAGGGATGAGCTGGGGAGGTGGAGAGGGGTTCAGAGGAACCCCCAAGGGAACAAAGCTCCAGCTGTCCCCCCTCATGGGTGACTTGGGGTATAAACTAACCTTGGTGTGCCCACACAGCTGAATCTGTCACAAAAAGGTACAACTTTGCTTCAGCTAAAACCAGTTTCTAATTGGCTTAAGCCAAAGGAAACTTGGTCCCCTGTTTAATGAAAGGATCTGTTCACAGACTTTCATCACTCAAAGTGGTTTTTTTGAGCCACGCAATGGTTTGTGTGACTGGGTTTCATCAGCTCAACACAGTTCAAAACCTTCTGGGTTGGAAAAAAATGGCTCACAAAATGTGATGCTCCAGCAGAAGTAAACACAGACCTGCCAAATTACTGCAGCTTAATGAGTTCCCTCTCGTCAGCCGAGCTGGCCTTGTGTGTACCCTCTTTGAAGTCAAATGTACTCATGTAAGCACCCTAAGAGGCTTTAGGAAGGGATTCCTGTTTGGGCAAAGCTTCACAATGGCTGGTGCTGGCATTGTCAAGAATTAGGTGGTTGCTTTGCTAATATTCTCCTCCTGTCCTTGCCTCCAGTTGAGTCTCTGCTTCATAGCCTGGCTCTAAACAACATCCCTGAGCTTTTATCTGCAGGTGACAAACAGAGGCATACAAACTGGATTGGCAGGAACACAAAGAAAGCTTTCATCTCATCACTGCACGAGGCACTTACAGGAACTTCTCAAGGAAAAAAGAGATTATGCATCAACATTGTGAGCATAAAGACAATTTAAAAAGGATGTTAAGAAACTTCATGTCAGGAAAATATAGAACATCTGCAAACAGACGAGTGTTCAGTAATAAGCTACGTCAATGATCTGGGAGGAAAGAGGCTGTTTTCCTGCAGTGACAAGCCCAGAGAACATCCCAAAGGGGATTTTAACAAGCTAAAGTGCTCCTTGTGGTCAGAAAACTCAGCTGGCTGCGTGCTGCACTTGGGGTTGTTGGGCTGGGCTCGTTTCACCTGCTCCAAGCTCTTTGCTCCTGTCTCTGCCACATCTCACACCTGAGGCAGGTGTGGAGGTGCAACCCAAGGCTGGGACAGGGAACTGTCCTGGAAGATTTCTGGACTTCACACACACACCCCAACACTCAGTTTGGTGGCAGTTTATGGTATTTTGCCACCAGATCTGGCAGCACTGGGATGACAGAAGCAGCAGGACAGTTGCGGGCTGTCCCACGGTCCCTTCTGGGTGAGTGGCTCTGCAGGAACACACAGAGTGACTGTGATTATTATAATAATCCAGCATGTCAGGAAAGACTCACCTACTAAAGAACAAGCTGGTTTAGCTGGTTATTAGTCCACTAATTATTGGATAACTAATAGTTGTGCATGTTTATTCCCAGCTGCCAGCAAACACTGCCCACACTGGTGCACCGATGCTTTGGAGGTGCTGCATCCACCCGGGAAGCGCCAAGATGAATCCATGTGCCAGCACAAACACTGCCAGAGCTGCCAGGGCGACAGGGGGCCTGGGTTTCCCTGGCTGGCTTCACCTTTCCAGGGCTCTGTGCTCTTGCCTCTGCCAGCTGGATGCAGCCTGGGAGCCAGCTGGATGCAGCACGGTGCCAGCTGGTGGGGCTGCCGACTTCTCTGGGACGTGGCTCCATCTGAGCTCGCTGCCTTCTGCTGCACCAACAGCTGGCAAAGAGATGGCTCAGAGGGTCACTGTGGTCCAGGGTGTCATCTCCTGGGACATCCTGACACGAGCCATCCCCACTGCCCGAGGTGTTCTGCTGATATCTTCACTGAGCAAGTCCAAAGTGGCCTCCCTGCGGGACTCAGCCAACTGGCTGCTGCTTTTGCCATGTAATTTGTGATACACTCATTCAAACACCTCCCTGCTCCTGCCCTGTGCCTGGATGCCAGCCTGGACAGGCTGTCCTGACCTTCTCCAGCTGCTCTTTTAACTCAGGGCAGCATCAGTGTCCTGAGAAATGAGAACCTGGGCAAGCCAGTGGATTTGGACCTGTGCTGTGTGCAGTGTTCAACCTCTCGAGCTCGATGCCAGCAGGTTGGCACAGTCACTGCTCCTCTGGGTTTAAGATGAAACCAGGTGAGATTTAGGCCTCAGCAGAGTCAGGAGCTTGTCCCACCAAATGTCCCTCTGCACTCCCAAGGAAGGCAGGGAAGTCCAAGGAATATCCTGCTCTTTGAGAGCTGCATTGGAAGAGGCAGCCCGGGGCTGCACCGTCCTGTCAGGGAGTTGTGCAGAGCCAGAAGTTCCCCCCAAGCCTCCTTCTCTCCAGGCTGAGCCCCCCCAGCTCCCTTAGCTGCTCCTCATCAGCCTTAAGTACATGGTCCTTCCTGCCATCAACTGCCTTCACCAAGTTTTGACTGAATTTCTCCTTAATGACTCCAGCTTTGTCATCTCGGGGATGTTCCGGCAATAAGATATGACAAGGTGTGAATTATAGGACAATAATTCATGCCTGGAGCAGTGTCAGGCACAAGGCTGGGAGCTGAGGGCCGTCCATGCAGCTCAGTGTGAATTATTGCACCATAATTCACGCCGTGAGGACACGCTAAGGGACTAACCAGAGACTATCCACACAAAAAAAGAATGGGTTAAAACTCCTCATTTTATTTAGCTTGCTGGATTAGAGGGGACATTATACTCTCTGCAACATTCCTTTTGGTCCATCCCCGTGTTTGCTTTGCTGGAGTCCAATGAAAAAGGAAAGGCCCAGCTGGATGTGGAAGGGGTGAGGGGCGTGGGGGCTCCCGGCAGTGGGAGGCAGAGCAGTCAGCACCTACCTGCTCCTCTTCCCCCTTCCCTGCTTTAAATATCCAGCACCTGCTCCTAAAGCCCTTCAGGAGCTCAGCACAAAGCAGGAGCGGGATCACTTCCCCCGGAGGGCAGCACAGAGGGCCCAGGCTGGAGGGTGTCACACGAGGGGCAGCTGGAGCTGTCCCAGCGTGGAGCTGTGGGGAGCTGTGCCTGCTGCTGAGCCTGGCCCAACCTGCCCTTCCCACAGGCTCTTCCTCCCGGGGGACTGAGCAGAGTGGAAAAGGAGTTTCAGCAGCACAAGGGATGTCCCAACACAGCCCCTGCCTGAGGTTGCTGCGCTGCTTCTGCCTTTTCACTGCTTTTAGTGGCCAGTCAGGTACAGGGGAGAGCTCTGGAAAAGGCTTTGCTGAACATTATTTAAAGGCTGGGCTTGCAGTTTTCATGCAGGCAGTCCACAGAAAGCCACACTTGTGAAATCTTTAATTTTTTTTTTTTTTAATCTGAGAAAACAGCCCCCAGTGATATTCAGCCCTTCCTCGAAAGCTGCTACAGTTCAAAAATAAACCAGATGCGTCTCCAGGGCTCTGTGGGAAGTGATCTGCCTCCAGGAGCCCCCCAAACAACTCTGTTTTGCAGTAAACATGATCCAGCCTGCCCCTCTTTTGGGGCTTCAAAGACAGATGCCCTAAAATCTCTTTCCAGGGTTTCTTCCATTGAGCAAGGAGGCGAATCCTCACCCTGCAGTAAGTGCTTCTCTCCGTGTAGGGGTGCCTCCAATCCCTGGTGTGCAGTGACAGACCTGGCACAGCCCTGAGGAAGAGGAAGCTCCCTTCATCCCAGAGCTGGCCACCTCAGGACCAGGGCCGTGGGTGATTCAGGGGTGGCTGCTGACTGCAGGGGACCTAAGGCAAAAGATAACTTAAGGTTATCCAGGGCAAATTCCAAGACATTACTTGGGCTTCCGTTGCCCAGTCAGTATAGACCTCATTTTGAAATGTCTCCAGGTTAATTGATTGCTGTTTCAGACAGTTATTGATTTTCAAATAATTATTCTAATTATTTGCCATCCAGCTAGCTTTCTCTCCCTCTCCTCAGGCAGGCTGAAAACATTTCCTCGCAGAGCCCCACACAAGAGGCTGGTTTTTAGTGTTTCCAGTGGGAGGTGGGGCACTGGGGCAGCACAAGGCTCGAGGAGACCCTGGGAGGGGCACGGGACCCACCGGGATGTCCAGCCAGAGAAGACCCCTGCCCCAGGGCTGCCAGGGCACTCTGCAGAGAGTCAGCAGTGCCAGGGGGTGACAGCTCATCACAACTCTGCAGGTTGGTCTCCACCAGCCTTGGGAGGAACCTTCTGGAATCTGGAGAGCCCCAGTGAGCTCAGCTGCTCCTCGGGGTTCCTGTGTCCTTGTCCACGCTGGCACAGGAAGCTCCAGATGAATCCTGGCCTGCAGGACTGCGGGAGGCACCAGCTCTGTTGCAGCCCTGCTGCGAAGGACTCCCCGTGGCACTGAGTGTTACAGGTTCATTCACCACTTCACTGCAGTGCCGTTTCCATGTGCCAAACAGGGCCACGAGCTCTTCCCCAGGCTCTGCACAGATAGAAGATGCAATCTTAAAAGGCTGAATTCAGTCTCTTTTCAGCCTAAAACCGACCAAGAGGAAATAAAATAGGACAGAAATACAATGACAATGTTGATTTAAGAGTCATATTCAATAAGCCTGACTTTTTAAATCACCAGTTTTCATCACACTCCTCAAAATTTTGAATTACTCTAATAGATCAAAAATACTTCAAAATATCTTTATAACTTAAAACATTTCATGTGGGCCCATAGAAAAGAGGGAGAGGGACTTCTTACATGGGCAGACCATGATAGGAAAAGGGGTGGCAATTTTAAACTAAAAGAGGAGAAACTTAGGCGAGATGTTAGGAGGAAAGTCGTCCCTGTGAGGGTGGTGAGGCCTTGGCACAGGGTGCCCAGAGCAGCTGTGGCTGCCCCTGGATCCCTGGCAGTGCCCAAGGCCAGGCTGGACATTGGGGCTTGGAGCAGCCTGGGACAGTGGGAGGTGTCCCTGCCCGTGGGCTGAGCTCTCAGGTCCCTTCCATCCCCAGCCATCCCAAGAACAGAGCTGAAGTGACAATTCTCTCTGTTTACTGCACTTCTTTACTGCAGGGTGGCAGCTGAGAGGTGGGGAGAGGCTCTTTGTGCCACCACACCCCGAGCTGGGGGCACTGCCCGTGGGCTGCCCAAAGAAACTCCTTTTCTGCAGGACACTGCTGTGGGAGGTGAACGCTGGAGACCTCCTGCAGGCAGCGATAAAACATCAGTGGCATCTCTAAAAATTATCTATGATGATTTTCCAACACAAAAGAGATGGCACCTAACGTGAGGTAATTCTATTTTAGATCTTATTATGATGGATAAAGATGAATTGATCACTGAACTAGAAATCGGTGGTTGCCTGGAGACCGGTGATCATGACCTGATTACATTAATTATGGGATAATAAAAGACAGTCCCAACCAGTAATACATACCTGGTGCTTCTCCCTGGTTCTGTGAGGCTGAATAAAGAGGTGAGGGAAACTCGCTGGGAAGAAAAATAAACATGTACGTAAATGAGTGAAAAATAAAAAGTTCCCACTAAGAGTTCCCAACCTGGCTAAAAAGTTCTATTTGTGCCATAATTTTTAAAGAATGGTGTTTGATTCCGAGATCTCTCTAGGTGAAAATGAAAGCAGCAATTAGAAAAAGAAGCAGTGTATAAAGAATAGGGGGGAAAAAAGGGAAAAACTAGTAATCAAGGTAATTTAACATTTCTGAGTGGTAGGAAATTGATAAGGGAAGCCAAATGCATTAAAGAAAAATCTGGCTGATGAGTTATAGGTACTAAGAGCTGTTATTATCAACAAGAAAAAGAACCCTAATTGTGGTCCCTGCTGCTACTTGAAAAAGATGATAAAAATGATAAAATTAGATGGTAAAATTAATAACGGTGTCACCGAGAGGATCCAAAAATGTCAGAGTGTCATTATCTTGGTCAAGCAGCTCATAAACTCCTCGGGGCATTGGAGGAAGCTTAAATTTAGAGAGTCTACAAGAGACTTTTTGCTCTGAGGGCTTCGGGGCTCTGCAGCAAATGGTCCATGGCATATTGCGAGGACTTGCTGGAATGCAGCGTTTCCCCCCCTTCGGGCACGGGGCTGACCCAGGCCACAGATCGCCCTCGCTCCCCAGCCCCTGCTCTGTCACAGTGTTTAAAAATAATGTCTTTAAAAATGATGGCCAATTGCCCTCCCTTACTTTGTGCAGATCTTATCTGGGGACAGCTGCTGGCTCACGGCCCTGCTGCTGCAGAACAGTGGGGGAAAAGCAGTCAAAACCATGATTATTTTTAATCTGAACCCGAGATTATTTGTTTAACCACCATCATGAGAAGAGCTGGACCCCTGGCAGCCTCTGACACATTTGTCCTTGCGAGCAGCGATGAAGGGGAGAACGGGATCAGCTCACGAGGGTGGAATGCAGGGTTTGCCTCCAAGCAGGAGGGTCCCGCTCCCAGTGATGCCACAGCTGTGTCACCACCACCTCTGTGGCCATGTCCCGCTGTCACCTGAGCTTGGGAGGAGGTTTTCCACCCTGCACTGACCCCCAGACTGCTGCAGCCATGGACAGCGGGAGCTCCAAGCCCCAGGAGAGGACAGGTCAGCACCCAGCTGGGACAGTGACAGGGCACAGAGCCCTTCCAGGGGATGGGATGGTGTTCCTGCACAGACCTGGCATGACACAGCAGCCCCTGGAGCTTGCAAAGTGCTTGGAATTGTATTGGAAGCCCACAACTGTGTCACTGTCCCACTGCGGTGCTGCAGAATGGGTAAAGGTGGATTCTGCACCCACAGCCAGGCACAAAACTCCTTTTGAGTCAAAACTTTACTCCTGTCTTACTTATTTGCATTTCCACAGTATCAGGAGGTCCCCTTGGGAGCAAAGTCTCCTTGCCAGCCTTGGCACAAACAGCAAATAAGATGCTCCTGGCCTCAAAGAGCTTCCAGTCTCTTCAGCAAGTGGGAAAGGAGGAGAGGCCTCTGTGGCCCAGCCTGGAGCCTTGCACTGGGGTTGTTGTGATCCAGGTACAGAACCGAGCACGTTGCCTTGTTGAACCTCCCGAGTCAGTCTCATCCCATCGATGCAGCCTGCCCAGATCCCTCGCGGTGCTGCAGAGGTGGCAAAGGCTCCATCCCTCAGGTGCCCCGGGCCCAGAGCCAAGGGGTGCCAAACTCAGCATCCAGAGGATCAGAGAACCATGGAATCACAGAATCATGGAATGATTTAGGTGGGAAGAGACCTGAGAGACATCTCATTCCACCCCCTGCCATGGGCAGGGACACCTTCCACTGTCCCAGGCTGCTCCAAGCCCCAATGTCCAGCCTGGCCTTGGGCACTGCCAGGGATCCAGGGGCAGCCACAGCTGCTCTGGGCACCCTGTGCCAGGGCCTGCCCACCCTCCCAGGGAACAATTCCTTCCCAAATCCCATCCATCCCTGCCCTCTGGCACTGGGAAGCCATTCCCTGTGTCCTGTCCCTCCATGCCTTGTCCCCAGTCCCTCTCCAGCTCTCCTGGAGCCCCTTTAGGCCCCGCAAGGGGCTCTGAGCTCTCCCTTGGAGCCTTCTCCTCTCCAAGTTGAGCAGCCCGAGCAGGGTGAGCGGCTGGAGCCGAGCCGCAGCCCTCGATTCGTGCTGCAGCCCCTAGAGGGGGCCGGGAACCGCTCGGAGCTCCGGGCTGCGGGCCCGACCCANTAAATGTTAAAACATTTGTGATTGCATAAATTGCACGTATTATTCCGATTGAATTGTAGTGGGATTAATCTGACCTTAATAGAATACTGCTAATAATTTATATGATTATCTTTAATAATATTAATTCTACTTAATTTTTTTTTTTTCTCCCCCCATTTACTCTGTTCATTTGAGGGCAGCTCCACTGAGCTCTGGAGCATTTAGCTCGTGGCGTGCGGCAGTCACTTATCATTTGCACAAGTGGGGATTCCACCAGGCAATTTTCAGAGAAATAAAGATCATCTTTCAGTGAAAGGGACTTAAAAAAAAAATTACAGTATTAAATGAGTAGATATTAATGTGTCATATTTAGAATATAAAACAACCCATAATCTGTTCTGAAGTCTCTTCCACCTAAACATATACTTTTTTTTTTTTCCTTCTAGAGGGATCTTTTATTCTGCTGTTTAACTTATTAGGCACAACCATTCCAACTGTTAAAATAAAATTGTTAAGATCATAATGTCAGGGAAATAAAACCCTTGGCAGTATGATAGTGCCTTGTGAGCAGAGCATCACAGTTTGTTGGGGATGAATCGGAATTGCGCATTTCATTAGAATTTATATCACAAGCCAAGGGATGAAGCATTATTTCATTAAGTATCTTGAAATTTCACCAACCTAATGAAGCTGTCAAAATTCTATTAATAAAGCACTGGAAATATTTATTTGTTTGTTTGTAAGGATGCATTTGCTATTATTTAATGTTGTATTTGCAGTTTGTTAATTTACGAGCAGAGGCTCAGCGGCGCAGCGGGAGGAGAGCGCCGGGGGCTGCGAGAGGGGCTGGCAGCGAGGGGCTCCCGAGTGCCACGGAACTGCTCTGCCCTGCGTCAGGGTGGCACCACAGATCTGCTCCGAGGGGAGGGGATGGCACACTGTCCACAGGAGCTGCTGTTGGGGAAGCCAGCACGGCACAGCTCCGCGCCGCCGCTTCAGTTTTAGGATGCGTTTTTAAATGCGCCCTTTCCTGACTTGCTCAGTTTCACCCTGTTTTTATTCTCAGTTCCTCTCTGAGGGGGGGCAAAGCTCAGTGAGAGCTGTGCTCTGCTGGTGTTGAGCGAGAGCTGTGTCAGCCACTGTTTGTAATTCCCCCTGCCAAAGACACCCCCAGTTTTCCCGAGCGCCGTTCCGCGAGGATCCGCGGTTTCCCGCCAGTTGGATTGGGCACAGCTCAGGCTTACCCGAGGTGGGTCAGCAGCTGTGGCAGGATTACAAATGACAGCGTGTTACGTTCTGGCCAGGCTCTTTGTCTTGCCTGAGCCCGGGGAAGTTTGTGGGGTGTTTTTGGGGTGATGCTGTCTGCGGCGGGGCGGCTCAAAGGGCTTTACCGGCGTGTGTCTGGCAGGGACACATTACTCACACGCAGGGAAGCTGGGAGTGCACAGTTTGGGGCACCCCACATGAGTGCAAATAAAATTAATCACACCACTCAGTCATGTATTATTTAGTACATTCTGTTGGTGATGGTAACAAACAGCCAGGAAATCTTTCTCTTCTTCAACCTCCCGCCCCACGGCCCACATGGGATGAACTAAAGGGGTTATAATGAATTTAAAAGACAGTTTATGCTCGTTAGTCAACCCATGGCTTGTGGTCCAACTCTCCCATGTGTGTGGCTGCTTCCTGTTGCTCCAGAGCAGCCACAACCCCTCCCGAGCTCCCTGCTCCGTGAAGCTTCACCCCAGCAGAGCAGCGCGAGTGGCCCCAGTGACATGGGACCGTGAGGGCTGGAAGGGAGGCAAATCCTTACGGGAAACTGAAGGAAAACCCTGCAAACGAGCCCTGCTTAATAAACTTTCAGTTATGAAGTGTAATCTCGTAAGAGACCATTGTCAAATAAATTCTGCCAGTGAAATTTATCCACAAGATTTCCGTGAGCATTAATTACACAGGAAGGTTGCAGGGTCTGCGTTACTCCGCTAATAGGATCTTCAGGAAAAAAAAAAAAGACAGGTCTGACACAACGTATTAGAGCTGTTAAAGAACCAATTTTTAATTAGTTTTAACTGATAAGTTCATTAATGAATTTGCAAATACATACCCAGGACATGTATCCCAGACTCCACACTGGATGCTGGGACTTTGCAGGGAGTGCTCTTTAACGAAGGGATTGTGTGCCTGCCTCAAGTGCAGAACTCAGCAGAGCCGTAGCTCTGGATCCCTAAATAGTGATTTCCATAACTGCACAATTAAAGCAGAAAGACTCAATTTAAGGCATGCAAATGTTCTTAATTCTGCTCTGCCATGCCACTGTAAAGAAGAGACAGATGAGTCTGATTCTGGGCCCAGAAAGCTACAATTCCTCTCTGATGCTGAGCTGACAGTTGCCTGTTAAGGCAGAGCAGAGTCAGGATTTCCTCAGCAAACTGCCTGCACTTCTCCTAAGTACAACTCCAACTTCCCATTTCTTCCATTTATACTGCTTAGCATGGGGATAACTGCAAATCACTTTAATCTAATTTACCCCAAAATGGTGATGATACATCTCTCAGTATAAACTACTTCTTAACGTAACATCTCTCTAGGAATATCAAAACCACATATGATTTTTCAATTAAAGCAGAAACTCAACCTTTTCTGTCTGAGGAATGCTTTGTTATCTTTTTCTAAGCTTACAGCACCTGATGTGTGGATAAAAAATCCGTCTTCTGGGGATTTTCAGCTAAATCTATTATTTAAATCCCATTTATTAAGGTTCTTTGCTTCCGTGTCTGAATTTTCTTGGACACCTTTTTCCTGGCAAACACAATCCTGGGCATGATGCAGAGGCTGAGCTGTCCTCAAGCACACAGCCCTGCCTCACATTCACCTGGTGCCCAAGTGCCAGCCCTGGACATGCCCATGGGTTCTCAGCCAGGCTGGGACAGCACCCAGGGACTTCTTCCCCGCAGTGTTCTCCCTCAGCCCAGCACGTATTTCTCAGATAAGTGAAAGAAGATGCCCAAGCTCTGCTGGCAGCTCCAGCATCCCAATATTGCCTCCAGTGCCACCCCTGGGAGGGCAGGAGACCTCCAAGCACCCTCCTCCCGTAAAGGCAGGTGGACAAACAATTGCAGCTGCAACCCCTCCTGGTGGACCCCCAAGTGGGGATCTGCTGCCTTGTGCCTCCAGGTAGAATTCCAGAATGGTTTGGCTTGGAAGGAACCTTAAAGCCCATCCAGTGCCACCCCTGCCATGGGCAGGGACACCTCCCACTGTCCCAGGCTGCTCCAAGCCTGGCCTTGGGCACTGCCAGGGATCCAGAGGCAGCCACAGCTTCTCTGGGCACCCTGTGCCAGGGCCTCCCCACCCTCCCAGGGAACAATTCCTTCCCAGTATCCCCTCTGACCCTGCCCTCTGGCAGTGGGGACCCATTTTCTCCTTGTCCTGTCACTCCATCCCTTGTCCCAAGTCCCTCTCCAGCTCTCTCGGAGCCCCTTTAGGCCCTGGAAGATGCTCTAAGGTACAGGCAGAGTAGATTCCCACACCAGGAGGTGGCCATTTCATTATTTGTAGGAGGAAGAAGGAAGCTCTTTGTTGTAGCAATAAACCTCTCCCCGTCAGCAGAAATGTGTTGTGTGGTCATTAAAGAGTGGGTAAGAGGCGCCCCATGGTTTGGGATTTTATTGCTTTGCAGTTTGCTCTGGAGAGTGTCTTGTTTATACAATCCTAATGCTTTTAAAACCAAAGGTTTCTTGTTTTGTATAGGTGAAATACACCCCCACGTGCTTGTTAATGCTCCCACACCCTGGCGTTTGCCCCTGAAATTCAGCTGTGCCCTGAGCCGTGCACAGCCCCAGCCTCTTCACCAGCCAGCCAGAGCAGGAGGAGCAAAGCACCGCCTGCATCCCAGCTCTCAGCACCAGCTCCACGGCCAGAGGCATCGGCTCTCACTGGAACTTCCCCAGGACATGGCTTTGCTGGCATCCCCAAACAGAGCCCGTCCCGACGGCTCAGCTGCCATTTCTGCCAAGGTTTGATGCAATTGAAGGACTCGTCGATCGTTGTGCAGGGGAAAGCTTTGTACCTGAATCCAGACCCTTTGGGAGCTCCAGTTGTCCACAGCTGCTGTTCAGTGCATCCAGGCCATCGCAGAGCTCCCCAGCCTGTGCTGCACCTCAGAGCAGTGCAGGTCCTTCCTTCCTTCAGGGCACGCACGGTCCCACCAAAGGCACCACAGCTGGGAAAGGAAGGAGCAGCTCAGTGCTGACAAGAACAAATACAATCCAACACTTCCTTTCTGTACAGCCGTTGGCAAACATTTCTGGTGAGCTTTAATGCCTCAGAGCGAAGCAAACAGACGGCGCCGGGGTCAGGAAGAGTGAAGTGGGGATTTATTTTTTTCTGCCAGTCTCACAAATATCTTTGCAGATAGCAGTGATTATAAATAGTCCTTTGGCCATTTCCTGACTGTGGTTTGCCGACTCTTCCTTATTTATGGCAGTGATGAGAAGAGTTCAGTGTCTTGCCCTGGCACAGGGCTCAACCTCAGCATTTCGGGCACAGGTTCCAAACTTCGGAGTGGGCACTGGAACAGAGGGAACCCCACATCCCACAGGGATAACCCTTGGCCCAGATGAGTGACTGCTGTGATGGGATTAAGGGGATCGTGAGCTCTAGCTTTACTTAGGCAGACTGCTATCAATAATTTCCTCCTCCAGACTATCGAGCACACATCTCCCAGAGAGGCTCCTCGCTGGGAACAGCACAAGTGCCTCATGCAGAATCCTCCTCACCTCGCTGGGCCTCACCTGCACTGTGCTGTATCTCCATCCTCAGGTGAGCTTTCACAGAATCACACAATCTCCTGAGCTGGAAAGGACCAAGGATGATTGAGTCCAACCCCCAGCCCTGCCCAGACCCCCCAACAATCCCACCCTGGGCATCCCTGGCAGCGCTGCCCAAATGCTCCTGGAGCTCTGGCAGCCTCGGGGCCGTGCCCATTCCCTGGGGAGCCTGGGCAGTGCCCAGCACCCTCTGGGGGAAGAACCTTTCCCTGCTCTCCAGCCTACACCTCCCCACTTTTCCAAAATGGAGCTAGCTGTGCCCTGTAACCCCCTTCCAGGGGCTAAGTGACATCTCCCCCCGAGTCATTTGCCCAACAGCCTGTCCCTGTTACCAGCACCCCTGACCCCACAGCTCGAGCAGAAGTCCATGCTGCAGCAAGCAAACTGCCAGGGCACTCCATCCCTCCTGACGGATGCTGTGCAGGCTCTGACACTCGCACAGAACAGCAGCTGTTAGTGCTGCCTGCCTTAGAAACAACCTATGGGGAATACATGAGGGTACAACACAGCAAAAGACTGTCGAGCCTGCAGAACCAGCCCTTGCATGGATGTGCATTGTCATGATCTGTAATCATATTATCACTTAGGGTTATTGCAGCCAGGACACCCCTAGCAGCTCATGGGAGGTGGGTTTCCTACCAGGAACCCGCTCCTGGTTCCTACCAGGATGGCATTCCCGGTCTGAGATGCCTACAGAGCTTCCCTGGGAAAGTGAGAGCATCGCTGCTGCTTCATCTTAAGGGTCGGAAAGGAGGGAGAAGCCACTGAGTTACCCTGGGCAAGCCCAGTGCCATGCAGATCCTCATGTCCCAGGAGGAATTCAACCTTTTCAGGCTGGGAATCCCACAGAGGTGTGAGCACCACTGTCCCCTCTGCCCCCAGACACCAGAAAATGGAATAAGTAGAGAAAAGTGATTGACCTTTATTGGAGAGTCGGTTTTGAAACGTGGTGTGGAGAGCTCCTGGCTGCAATGGACCTGTCAGTGGTTGTTACCCAGGGAAGGTCTGAGGGTGCTGTAAAGTCAGGATGTGGGTTTTCAGGCTTTGGTCACTGATCATGAGGAAGTTTTGAGAGACAAAGCCAAAATTTGGTACCAGTCAGGACAGAAGAGTCCATTGGATGCTTTTAGAGTGGCAAGGCTGGCATGGCTAAAACATCTGTCCCGAAAAGGTCACCTCAAGGGACTTCAGCCTGAGTGACCTGATGGGTATCTCACTCTGCCAGGACTACAACATGCTTGGAATTTCCTACACCTAATCCATAGAAATTTCCTAATTGAGGCTGTCTTGACCTGTAGAATTTCTGCATTTCTCACCCCATCAGAGGAGAAGGGGCTGTTCCTCGGGCAGGAGGGGCCACCAGTGCTGCCGTTTGTGGTGTGTAAGCAGCACGAAATGGGCAGCAGGAACACCGGCAGGTTTTGAGGGCCGGTTTCACAAAGCCAACGCCAACCAGCAGCCAAACCCCTCGGGAGGGAGTCTTCAGACTCTGAGATCTGACCCAGAACTGGGAACTCTCCCCCGTGGGGCCCCAACCCCTCCACCCAGAGCGACGTCTGTGCTCGCTGGGCAGCCAAAGCAGACTGCAAAGCCATTGCAAAAACACGCGTGACACAGGAGAGCGGGTTGGGTCTCTGGCAGTTTCCTGGTTGCCACTCCTTTTCTCCATCTGTTCTGTGTCCCTGGCCAGAAGCAATGGGAGGTTTGGGCTGAGGAAGCTTGGAGAGCTCAAACACTGTCCTTCCAAGAGGGAAGAGAGCCCCCAAAAGAAGGTGAAGGTCTGATTTATCCACGTGGTTCATGGACACGGGAGGCAGGAGGCTCTTTTGCATTACACATGGATCAAACGGAAGTGAAACAGGGTCGGGCTCGGAGTGAGGAGCTGATGGATAGCTGGCCAAGTCACCGTGAGCTGTGACGGCTTCCCCAGTGCTGAAGATGCTCCAAAGCACACAGAGATGGTTGAAATGTACCCTCAGACATCACGGGACACAGGGGTGGGCATCTTTTATCTCCAGGCTTTGGTTTTTGGAGGGCAACGAGCAGGTTTCCAAAGACAGAGGGATGGTCAGGGTGTCTCCATGCTCCTCCTCATCCTGCAAACTCCGGGTCAAAACGGCATTTTCCCCCAACCCCCCTCAAACATTGTTAAACACCGAATTTTGCTTTAGTCTGGGCCACGGGGGATTCCTTCTGGCTGCACTTCATGCCAGCGCTGGGGCTGAAGCCTCGTGAGTGGTTTCTGCTTCTTGACTTCCCACATCCCTTCTAAGCTCATTCGGAAAACATCTTCCCTTGCCCAACGTCCCCACCAATTCCCCTGCCCCTTTGTTTTTATTTAGCTCTGTAATTACATTATCTGACCGTACAGCGATTTGGGATGAAATCTGCATAAAAGATATTAAGAAAAATAAATCTGTGTTTTGCAATATCTTTGAAGTGATCTTCAGGCTGGGCGACAAAAGCAAAATCAGTGTTTGGCTCTCCACAAATCCTTGGTTTTGGGGAGCTCTCGGGAAAGAGGGTTTCATGGGCTGGGGCAGGGAAATTCACAAGTTCACATTATTTTATTAATACTAACTATTTTTGGCACTGCTTCACAAGGGAGAAAACACCAGGTATGCATGAGATGTAATTATGTTTATAGTTAATGCTGTGTGCTTTCCAAGGGAAGAAAAGCACTGATTTTTTTCCCTTTCTTTTTGGAGGAAGTTAACAAAGTTTGCTGACGAAATTAACAAAGTTTGTGGAGGAAATTCACAAAGTTTGCTGAGCAGCAATGAGCGTTGTGAGCACGTGGTGAGGAAAGGCTCTTTGTGGAGGCACAGGGTGCTGGGCTGAGTTTTGTGTGAGGGTAGAGAAAGGCTTTTCCCGGTTTTGTGTTGTGGCAATACAGCTCTCAAACATGGGGGGACCAAGAGCTGGGAGCTTCGAGGCTGAAAGGACAGGGGGTGATTTCAGCCATGGGTGTGGGGGGAAGAAAGAGTCGGGGGAGAGAGCAGGCAGGGATGATGCTGCCCAAGCCCTTCAGAGAATCATGGGATCTCTACAGAATCTCCTGAGCTAGAAGGGACCACCAGGATCATCCAGTCCAACCCCCGGCCCTGCACAGACCCCCCAACAATCCCACCCTGGGCATCCCTGGCAGCGCTGCCCAAACGCTCCTGGAGCTCTGGCAGCCTCGGGGCCGTGCCCATTCCCTGGGGAGCCTGGGCAGTGCCCAGCCCCCTCTGGGGAAGAACCTTTCCCTGCTCTCCAGCCTGAGCCTGCCCTGGCCCAGCTCCAGCCGTTCCCTCGTGTCCCTTCCGGCGGGACATCTGTCCCCTCTCACCCTGTGTCCCCTCGGGTCCCGCTTCGTCCCTGGACCCTTCCCCTCGTGCTCAATGGGGTGTATGCGGTGTACGAGGCCCGGGGAAGCCGCGCTGGACCGGGGCTGTGCCCGCAGCTCCCACCCGCCGGGCTCGCCCCCTGCCCGGGCCGGGGCCACCGCGCCGCCCTCGGGGGCCCTCCCCGCGC
>VZRR01008204.1:5341-29409 GCA_013398015.1 Oreocharis arfaki | reverse complement strand
AACAGTCACACAGGGGCACTCACTGCGTGTCAGGCTCGTGCAGCATCACGAACACAGCCCATTCCCACAGCCCCTCGCTCTCCAGCTGGGCAGCATAACTGGTGTTCAGCACCCCCCAGCTCTGCTGGGACAGGTGGGAGTAGTTCAGGGCCCGGAGCACCTCCCACAGGTGCCAGCTGAGGCGGAAATCCAGCGGGTCAGAGGTGACACTCCTGGGATCCAGCAGCTGGTCAAGCTCATAGGACCTGGAGAGGAAGACACTGGTAACTCAGAGCTGATTGTGCCCACAAAATCAAATCCAATCCCTTCCCTTCACTCACCTCCATGTGTGTGATTTACATCGGTGTGGGGGTTTGGTTTTCATTTTTAAGAAGAAAAATAACAGTATTTACTGCTAAAATTCTTTTGAGTCTGCACCCAGACTGTCACCCCTTCTCTGTACATGCTCCCCTGCAGATTTCTCACTGCCTTCAGAAAAGGCAGCTACAGAAAAGCCTTCCTGCACTCTTCAGACACAGAAAGCACCTAACCCCCCCTTAGACATGCCCCAAAGCTTAAGGTTCCCCATGGCTACCATCCCCAGGTGTGACACCACCATCTGTCAGGGGGTACATGTGGGGTTGGTTTCATACTGCTCTAAGTGGTTCAGGCTGATTTCATAGCCCTGGTTTGTGAACTCAGCAACTCACTGACTGAGCATGATGTTTCTAAATATTTACTGAACTCTTTGCCCACTTACCTGTCACTGTAGAGCTTTAACAAATGGAAGCAGACATCTCTCAGGGGCCTTCCTGCATTGTCATCTTCTTCAATGACACACCCAGAATCTTCCAGGTAAGGAGGCAGAGGACAGCAGGCGTATTTTTCACATTCTGAGGTGTTCTAGGGAGATAGTTTTAACAGTAAGTTTAAAGATTGTATTCTGAACAAAACTGAATTCCACAGCTCAGCAGGCTCAGGAGAATCTTTCTGCTTAAAGAAGGCGCAACCAACTGCACCTGCAGTTGGAACCTCCCCAGGACCACGGGCCAACATGAAAAACCTGAACCCAAAATGCTTTGGCAGGTTCGTGTCTCACAGTGAGCTCTTACAAACCACTGCCTGGAGGTACAGCCAGCTCTCACACACGGCCTGTATTCCTGAGGGATTTTACAGCTGGAAAACCACATAGGGCTTGATGGAATGAAGTGGGTGCATGGCAGTGAGCCTCCTCTCTGTAGCTAAGCAGGGTCTGGGCAGCCAACAGCAGCACTGAACTGGCTGAGTCAGTCAGAACGATTTAACTGAGAACTTTCACTACAGCTGAGTATTTAGAAGTGCTCAGCACTGTACACAGAGAACACTAAATATTGAAGCAAACATCAGTGACAAGTTCCCAGACTTGCTGCTGTGCTTAGGCTGCCTTGAGGATGGAGGGCTGAGCTGGCTTTAGTTAAATCATTAAACGTTTTCCAGCAGAACCCTTTGTCCTGCTGCACACAGAGCTGAGAGCTCTGCAGCAACACACGGGGCCCTGCATAATGCATGGAGCCACACGGGGTGTGGGACTGGGGGGGCACACATGGGGTGTGGGGCACCAAGGGCTGCTGGACAAGGCAGCTGAGGATTAATGATCCCACTGGGAAAACAAGCTGCCTGGCTCAAAACGGCCTTCCTGCTGCTGGCCACTGTCCCTCTTCCTAATTTTGCCCAGCTGTCAAACAGCTAGACAAAACCTGGAAACACTCCATAAATGGGTTCTCTCCACAGAATTTATGATTCTATAGAATCATAGAACTCTTTGGGTTGGAAGGACCTTAGAGCCCATCCCATCCTACCCCTGCCATGGCAGGGACACCTCCCACTGTCCCAGGCTGCTCCAAGCCCCAGTGTCCAACCTGGCCTTGGGCACTGCCAGGGATCCAGGGGCAGCCACAGCTGCTCTGGGCACCCTGTGCCAGGGCCTGCCCACCCTCCCAGGGAACAATTCCTTCCCAAGATCCCATCCAGCCCTGCCCTCTGGCCCTGGGAAGCCATTCCCCTTTGTCCTATGTTCAATCCCACATTCAGCAATTCCTGGCTGCTCACAGGAGCCTCTGTGCCCCACCAGCCAGGCAGGAGCACCCTGAAGGGCTCCTTTTGGGCAGGAGGGAGTGACCCACCTGAAAGGCCGACTCGTACATGGCCAGGGCCTTGGAGATGGAGGCCGTGGGGGGCAGCAGGTACCAGAGGTGCACGGCCACGCAGCGCTTCCAGTCCAGCAGCGAGCACACGTTGACGCTGATCCTCTCGGAGAGCTGCCACACCTGGGGACACAAACCGCGCTCAGCCACAGTGCCGGGGCCGCAGCAGCAAGAGGCGGCACCGGGAGAGCAGCCCCCTCCCTGCCCTGCCCGTGGCTGCGTGGGGAGGGCTCGGGGGGCCCCTCCTTACCGGCTTCCCCGCCAGCAGTGCGAAGAGGCGCAGCCGCTCCTCCTGGATGAAGCGGTCGCTGTGCAGGCGGTGCCAGTCCACGAGCTGCAGCGTCAGCAGGTCCCGCACGGGCTGGCTCCCGGCCAGCTGCGACAGCAGCAGGGCCAGGCGGTGGTCACCTGGTGGCAACCCAAAATGGAGAATGTCTGAACAGAAGCTCAGGTAAAAAGAACATTCATTAAGAATTCGAAGGAGTGGCTATGAAAACTCCCGGTTCCAAAGGCAATCCAGCAGCACTTCCTAACTGGGGGCAGCTGACAGAGCCAGAGCGAAGGGGACCGGGGACTCCAGCAGCAGCCCCTATGCAGTCCTCAAGGCCAGGCTGGATGGGGCTTGGAGCAACCTGGGATAGTGCAAGGAGTCCCTGGCCATGGCAGGGGGTGGGACTGGATGATCTTTCAAGTCCCTTCCAGCCCAGCCCACTCCATGATTTTGTGGTCACTGACAAGGGAACACTCCACATGCCAAGCAGCCAGTGACTGAGCTCTCCACGTTTAAACTCTCTTTGTGCATCTCCTTTCTTCTCTACACAAAAGCTGAGATTTGGGAACCTTACAGAATTACTTCATATCCTGAGCGGGAAGGGACTCACAGGCATCACCCAGTCCCACCTCTGTCCCTGCCCAGACCCCCCAACCATCCCAGCCTGGGCATCCCTGGCAGTGGTGCCCAAACGCTCCTGGGGCTCTGGCAGTGCCTGACACCCTGGGGTGCTCACCTGCCTGCTGTGCCAGCCTGCAGGCCTCGCCGATCCTCTTCCCCGTGAGGCAGCTGAACACGGCCTCGACGTGGCTGCCGTGCCGGGACAGGGACACCTCGTCCTCGATGCGCCCGGCCGCCGTCTCCGACAGCCAGCGAGAGAAGGCCCTGCGGCGCTCCAGGGCCAGCACGTACTCACTGGGCTCCTCCAGGCTGGCCTCCAGCTCCTTCAGGTTGCCCCAAATGGCCTCACATAACGTCCAGGCCAAGCACCAGTGCTTCACAACGGCTGTGGGGACACACACCCAGCACCAGGAGTGAAACACAGAACTCAGAGGGGCTCATGTGAGGATAAACCTGGAGGGTTCACTATCCCCAGTGTGTTTGGAAAGAGCTGCCCAGGGAGGTTTGCAGTGCCCATCCCTGGAGGTGTCCCAGGAAGGCCTGGCCGTGGCACTCAGAGCTCTGGGCTGGGGACAAGGTGGGCATCGGGCACAGCTGGGCCCGGCTGGGCTGGGAGGGCTTTTCTAGCCTAAA
Source organism: Oreocharis arfaki (assembly GCA_013398015.1). Taxonomy (NCBI): domain Eukaryota; kingdom Metazoa; phylum Chordata; class Aves; order Passeriformes; family Paramythiidae; genus Oreocharis; species Oreocharis arfaki. The sequence continues at coordinate 25,722 of VZRR01008204.1, read as the reverse complement.
CCGTTCTGTGAAAAGAATCATTCCATACTCACTCTCTGCCACAGTGGGATCCTCAGATGCTTTCCTGGCCCAGTCAGCATAGTCATGGATAGCAGAGACTCCAGGGTTGGGGGCCAGGAGAGGACAGGGCTCATCCATATGGACAGTGCTGTGCTTCAGCTTTATCTCCAGAGGGGTGAGATATAGCTCCTTGTCTCTGTCCATCTTCCATTGTTCCAAGCTCAACTTTTCCACATGAACCTTGAAAGGGGATTCTGTGAGTCTGGAGGAGAAGAGAAGACAGACCAGGTAGCAAATGTTCTGCATGCTCTCCATGCAAGTGGAGCAGCTCATCCTGCAGTTTATCCTAATAAATACAGTGACAGTAAAATATGACCCAAGGCATGAAGATCCTGGTGAGAGTCTGGGATTTGGAGCCAGGCTTTGGGACCCTGAACGGCCTGGGGTAGTGGAAGGTGTCCCTGCCCACAGCAGGGGGTTGGAACAAGATGGTCTTAAGGGTCTCTCCCAACCCCAACCTTCTGTGATTTTGAATAACCCGTGACTCACTGAGCTCTCCAAAGGCAGTGAACACACCTTCACCCCAGCTCAATCCTCAGCACTTCAGATATGCTGCAGAACATCCAGACAAGCTTTTTGTGGCACTCAAATGGTGGGACGGGGCTATATTCCAGTGAAGTTCAGGTATGGAGAGCCTAAAGCACGTGTGCTGCTGGATGCACAGGCAGAACTGAAGGTGTCTGGGAACTGAGCAGCTGAACAGAACTTCCTCAGGTAGGGCAGATGTCCTCAGGGAGGACCAAGAGATTGGAAGCTTTCTAGACAATGTTCAACTTTCTCTTTACCTTGTGCTGGGTGACAGTGCTATTTGTTTGGTAAAAAAAATCCTCTTACTATGCTATTGCAGGATTTGACAAGAGATATTTTTGTGGAGAAGGGACATGAAGGAGATCTCCATGGCTAACAGCATCTTGCACCACTCCTGCATGTCAGCAGGAACAGCGACCTGCAGCCAGGATTCTGTCAGCCATGAAGAGTGAGCATGGCACACCCATCCCGAAGGAAACCACTACTCACGATTTGGGAGCAACGGGAGTCGGCAGGAATCCATATTCCACGGGCTCCAACTGAGGGTCTTCCACTTCACTCGAGCCACTCAACTGATCTCCACAATTGACCAGCGTCCAGTTGGGTCCCCAGCCAACACGGAACGAGCGCCCCATGAAGAGCCCCATATCCATCAGGAGCTTCCCCTTCCCATAGGTGATGGACCTCTCCAGAGGGACGAGCCCGCGCTGCCTGCGGACCCCGACTGTCTTCACCTGCACCTCGGGCACTGCCGGGGGCACGGCGAACGCCGAGCCCAGCGGAGACGCCACTGACCACAGGGCAGCAGAGGGGGGACTGCCCAAAGTCCTCGGGCCCTTGGCGTCCGCCACGGCAGCACTCGGGGCTTGGAACAGGACATTGGCGAACTTGGATTGCAGCAGCCCAGCAACTGGTGGGGAGAAGCAGGAAGAACGTTTCAGTGGAAGGGCACCTGGATTTCAGGGGACATTCTGGCCTTTGAAAGGGATTTCAGGAATTCCCGGAGCAGCCAGTGGCCAACGATGGGAACATGGAGCCAAGTGTGACTGGTCTGTGTTGCTGAGTCCCCCTGACCCTCCAGCACTGCCCAAAGGAACACATGGGGTGTTGCCAGGAACGGGAGAGGGACAGCCCCACCCCAAACTGGGCTGTTCCCAAAGCAGTCCCTAATTTAATGTCAGAATCAGGACATCAGAACAGAAGAGGGGTGTCAGACACGGATCAGAAGGGCTCACACTGGCCCCACACACATCTCAGAGCTGTCCCTGTCACTCATCCAGGCTTTGAATTGATTTAACAGATATGAATTAATGGGTTTCCTCAACCAGGGAGCACCCTCCTGCTTGTTCCCAGAGGTATTCCTCAATATCCCTATGGAAAGCACCACTTAGTGGGTGCACTGGGTGTAAGGGGCAAGGTTTGGGCACTGGGGGAATCTGGTCGGGGCTGCCCTGTGCTGGGCACAGCTGGTGCCCACAGCAGACCCACCACAGGCCACCTCCAAACCAAACTGCAAAGCTGGTGCCTCTGGGAGATCTTAAAGGGAAAAAACCCCAGGAATGCATAAAAAAACCAAAAACAAACCCAAAAGGGAAAAAAAGTGGAAAGAGCAGTGCAAGCAGAGGAGGAGGAGGTGAAGAGGTGCTCCAGGCACTGGGCAGAGCTTGTGCTGGAGCACGGAATGAACAGAGGAGGAAGCAGTGGCAGGAAGGAACTGATGCAGATCCTGGGATTTTGCTCGTTCATGTTAAAATTCAACTTTCTTCAAACAATCTGTAGTTTCTCGCCATACCTGAGTGTCTTTTCTGTCCTTGTGATTTTGAAATGGGAAGCCTCGGGGAGCAGATCTCTTGGGAAGTGTCCATCTTGACAGGTTGCTTCCCAGGATAATCCAGGATCAAATCCAGGTCGTCGTCATCAGCAAGCAAGGAAGCTTTCATGATCTGAGGATGTGGGAAGCCAAGCCCGAACATCAGCAATCCCTCCCACAGCAGCAGCTCACTAAGCTCATCAAAATAGCTCTTCCCACCCAAAAAAAACTCCTGTGAGCAGCACATGACCAAACAACACAGCCATGCTGCAAACATTACAAGGAACGGTGGAGGCACAGCTCAGGCTCATCACCTGATGGATGAGGTTTTACAACTACTTGTTAAATCAGTGCACAGGACTTGTTGGGGATGGGGGTGACATCCCAAAATAATCCTGATTTCTTAGATCTTAGCTCTGTCTGCTGTTTGTCAGCTTAAGGAAAAACTTCTGGTCTCTTTGTTATTACAGGTAGAAGCCCCCAAGTGTTCAAGGTACTGTTCTTCCACAAAATTACAAAGGGCTGGAAGGACAAAACCCAGGGAATGGCTTCCCAGTGCCAGAGGGCAGGGCTGGATGGGATCTTGGGAAGGAATTGTTCCCTGGGAGGGTGGGCAGGCCCTGGCATAGGGTGCCCAGAGCAGCTGTGGCTGCCCCTGGATCCCTGGCAGTGCCCAAAGCCAGGTTGGACACGGGGGCTTGGAGCAGCCTGGGACAGTGGAAGGTGTCCCTGCCACAGCAGGGGTGGCACTGGATGGGCTTTATGGTTTTTCCCAACCCAAATCTTCTGTGGTGCTGTGAAATAAAAGCATCAACACCAAGCCCCAAACCAAGACCAGTTATCCCAACAACCTTTTCCTCCACCAAAGGAGAAGGGGCCAAGGCAGCTGCTCTGGTATTAGTTCAGCTTATCCCAGTGCCCACACTCCAGTTCTGAAACCTGAGTTCTGGCTTTAAGGCGTTTCATGTCAGCACTGAGCTGCCCACGTGCGAGGCTTCCCCAGCACACAGAGCTGCGGTGTGTGAGCTCAGCCCCACGCCTTGGGATCATTACAAGCTGGTGTGCAAACACCCTTGGGGAGGCAAATGCATCCTTGAGAAGCGCTCCACTTCCCAAGGAGAGGAAGCGGGGCGGGAGGACACTGACCTGCAGCACGTAGGGGTTGATGCCCTGGGTGGACGCGATGTGGGTGGACGCCGGCACCGCCTCCTGCTCCTCCGCCAGGGCGTCCTCTGCCAGGGGCTCGTGGGCTGGCTCCTGGGTGATGTCGGCCATGTCACTGTCCAGCTCCACCACCCTGCCCAGCTGCTCCAGCTCCGGGGGCTGCGGATACAGAGGCCAGGTCATGCCCAGAGCACAGCTCTGCCAGGACAGGCACAGCCCCCACCATCACCTGTGAGCGCTGCGGAGCATTCCTGGCTCTGCCAAGGTTCCACACCAAGGTCAGGGATGGACACACAGAACCTTCAGGGTGTGCCATGCCAGGGAAGGAGCAGTCCCAGATTAGCGGTGCCCTCCTGGAGTTCTCCCAGTTCTGCCATTCAGTTTAGGAAATGGTTCTTCAGCTTTCCAGTTCTCACGTGCCCAGCGAAGGAGAGCTCTGCCTCCCTCCCCTCCTCCCCAATCCATCCCATGTGGTACAAATTCCAGTCACAGAGTCTGCTTTGCACAAAGAACTGCATTTTACGTGGTTACTGAGAGGGTGGGCAGGCCCTGGCACAGGGTGCCCAGAGCAGCTGTGGCTGCCCCTGGATCCCTGGCAGTGTCCAAAGCCAGGTTGGACACTGGGGCTTGGAGCAGCCTGGGACAGTGGAAGGTGTCCCTGCCATGGCAGGGGTGGCACTGGATGGGCTTTAAGGTCCCTTCCAGCCCAAACCATTCCACAATTCCATGGCTAACTCTACTCACTGTCACGGGCTGTACTTTTGCCCAGCTCACTCTGTGGAACCTGAGCTCCCATGTACTGGTTTGGCTCCAGTTTAACCATCCCATGACTCAGCTTTGTGTCCTGTGAAAGCCTCATGCTTCCCCGGAAAAACACAGCACAGACAGTTGAAGTGATGCAAAAACAGGAGTGAGGAAACCCAGGCACGGAGTCCTGGGAATCCTGCTCAGGAATTAAGGAGCACATTCACAAGGCTGTGCTTAGCTCTGTAGAACCAGCCAGAATGGGATGCAGGTTCTCAGCTGAGGCAGATAAAATCACCCTGGGGGTCTGTGAGGACAGAACTGAGTGGCAGACATAGAACCTGAGCCTGGCCCCGCATGTGGAACAGATTTACAAGTCAAAATATGGTTACAAACACACAAGTTTCACTGCTCCCTTCATTGGGCTTTAATGCAGCAGGTTCCCTTGCAACATTAATAAATTCATTAATATTTAAGTTAGTGAGGGAAGACAAAACAAAAACCAAGTCTAGATACTGAATACTTCATATAGCCCAAATAAGAATATTGTCAGATGTGTTGTGCACCGAGAGTTTGGGAAGTTTTAAGCGATGCTGAGATGTTTCTTAGGGTTTTGGGAAACCAAACGATGCTTTTCCTAATTTCAGAAATTAAAACCCGAGTTAATGTTATGCGAGTCAGAGAGGGTAATGAACCTGGATGGAGTTTTTGCTAAGTACACTGGAGTGTGTAAGAATGTTTGAAAAGAGCAGAGATATTCCCAGTATTCCTGAGTGTTTAAAACCTCAGCTCTGGTCCCCCCCAGTCTGAACATGAAGCAGGAAGGGGAGATGAAGTGATGCTGTTGGGCAGCCAAGCGTGCAGCTCAAAATGCAAATAATTAAGGATCTACTCCAGCAGAGGGATGAATGAGTGGGTGTTAATTAGCCCAGGAGCTGGGAGAGCTGGAGCAGCAGCTGGCCACTGCTCTGGGATTCTCCATGCAGAATCCAGCAGAGCTGGCAGCCCCCCTGCCTGCCCCAGCAGCAGGATGTCCTGCCCAGGGAGCAGACAGTGCTTCTGGAACTGCTGGACAGGGATCAGGGTCCTGACGGCCCCTCTCACCTGCCTGGAGAGCTCTGCTCTTCCACCACACAAGCGGCCAGCAGAGACTCACACTGGATACCAGGGAAAAGCTCTTCTATGGTACAAACACAGAACAGTGAGGATGGAAGAGCCTCTGAGCCCACCAAGTCCAACCATTCCAGCACTGCCAGGCCCACCACCGACTACATCCCCAAGTGCCACATCCACAGGGCTGTGGAATCCCTCCAGGGGGGTGACTCCAGCCCTGCCCTGGGCAGCTGTGCCAGGGCTGGACAGCCCTTCTGGGAAGGAATTGTCCCAATATCCAACCTGAGCCTCCCCTGGCACAACTTGAGGCCATTTCCCTCTCCACCCTCCTGTCAGGGACTTGTGCAGAGCCACAAGATCCCCCCTGAGCCTCCTTTGCTCCAGGCTGAGCCCCTTTCCCAGCTTCCTCAGCTGCTCCTGGGGCTCCAGTCCCTCCCCAGCTCCATTCCCTGCCCTGGCCACGCTCCAGCCCCTCCAGGGCTCTCCTGCCCTGAGGGCCCAGAAATGGGCACAGCCCTCGAGAAGTCTCACAGTGCCCAGCACAGGGGACAATCCCTGCCCTGGGGCACAATCCCTGCCCTGGGTCTGTGGCCACAGAACGGCTGAGACAGCTCAGGGGCCACTGGCCACCTGGGCTCCTGGTGTTCCCAGTGAACTGGATCAAACACTGCTGTGTTTTGTTTGTGTTTTCAGCCTGTGGCTGAAACATTCCTGTGTAAGACGGGCCCAGCACTGAGGATGTTTTGCAAAGGTTTAAAGCAGTCACATCCAACACGAATATGTTTACGAAGCCAGCATATGGCCAGCCTTACAAAAAGTATTATTTTAATAAAAATAGAGCACATTCTTAAAATAGAAAGCAGACAGTCTTGCACACTAATGGTGGTAAAGGCAACTGAGTGCACAGCATCACTGTCCAGGCAGGCAGCACACGGCGTTGGCATTACGGGCGTGCATTTAATAGTCACAAAAACAAGGGTTCTTCCAGAAGAGGTGCAAATCTGCCAAACTCAGACTAGAATTCAAACAAGAAACAAGGGTTGAAAGCCTCCCCGCCCCATCCTCAGTCTGAAATGTCAAGAGTCTCAAAGGAAAACAACATGCAGCCACTCAGCCAGAGGTCAGAAGAGTTTCCGTACGGCTTCACTCTCCAGATTCCAGGTTACTCCAACCACCCCCTTCCCAGGCACCAGTTACTCTCCAAATTCCATGTCATCAACCCCCTTTAGTCACTGTTCTCCTTCTACCTGAGCTGGGGGCGCTGGTTTGCCGTTCAGGGCCATCTGCTGGGGTGGCAGGTGCCCTGGGGGTGGCACAGGTGTGGTCTTTAGCTTCTTGGTGTCCACTTTTGAAGGATGATCTTCCTCTTCCTCGTCTGAATCTTGCAAGCCATACTTGGAAAAGTGTGCTACCTGTGTTAGGGAGAAGGACGAACATGTCACAGCTTGGAAGTGAAATTTCTGGAAGGCCTGAACACTGGGCAGGTGTAACTGTGCCCTATACAGGTGTCCTAACACACACAGCTCTTGGGACACCTGAAACAAATTCAGCCTCTCCACAGACCAAAACCAGCTGCTCGAGGCAGGTCTGGGGCCACAGGTTTCCCCACAGGGCCGCAGTCTGGTTTGGATTGGGAGGGACCTTAAAGCTCACTCATTCCATGGGCAGGGGCACCTCCCATTCGTGCAGGTTCCTCCCAGCCCCGTCCAACCCAACCTCGAACGCTCCCAGGAACGAGGAGCGGCTCTGATGAGGACAGTTCTCACCAGAGCTGAGGCACCTGGCACACCTATCCCAAGTCAGCAGATCACTTGAATTACAAATTCTCAGGCGAGTCCAGCTCCAGGGTGCGTGTGATGCCCTCACCTTGAAGACCCAGGAGCCGGTCTCCGGGCGGTACTCCTTGAAGCGGGCGCCCTGCTTGCGGGACACGGCCTCCAGCCGGCCCTCGTAGTTCATCTCGGCCAGGCGCTCGGGGCTCTTGATCAGGCACCGCGACGTCTTGTCCGTGGGCCACACCCCGTCCAGGGTGACCTCAGCTCGCCTGCAAGGGCACGGAATGGGCTCAGAGACAAGGGGCTGAGGCAGAGCTGCTCAGGAATGGGGATGGGGAACCTGGGCAGGGGAGCAGAGCCCAGCCCTGGGCAGGGGAACTCATATCAGCTTTCAAACCCAATTCGTGGTTCAGAAATGTGCACGTAACTCATTAACACTGCAAACTGAATGCATGTTTGGATTTGTCTCTCGGTTGCTGCCTGCAAACACAGCAGACTGTCAGGATTTTATGAATCATCCTTATCTAACACTTACCTGTTTAACCCTTCCCCAATGGGTGGTTTTCTTTCATCGTCAGGGTAAACAATAACTTCTTTTCTCCGGATATGTACGATCTCATCCAGGTTTAAGTTCGTTAGATTTACTTCTCCTTCAAAGTAAATCGATCCATAACCTGCAAAATAACCCCAAAGGTCACAATTAAATTGTCTGTGAAAAGTCATGTGCCAGAGAGCCCACGTTCCTGCTGTGCTCCTCCTGCCCCAACCCAGCTCCATCCTGTCTCCTGAGCAAAGTGACACCTCCTTCCCTCCAAGAAAACCCTGGAGAAGCATTATCAACTTCAACACTGATATGGAAAGGCTGGGAGAGCTGGTGGTGTTCACCTGGAGAAGAGAAGGCTCTAGGGAGAGCTCAGAGCCCCTTGCAGGGCCTAAAGGGGCTCCAGGAGAGCTGGAGAGGGACTTGGGACAAGGGCTGGAGGGACAGGAGCCAGGGAATGGCTTCCCAGTGCCAGAGGGCAAGGCTGGATGGGATACTGGGAAGGAATTGCGCCCTGTGAGGGTGGGGAGGCCCCAGAGCAGCTGTGGCTGCCCCTGGATCCCCGGCAGTGTCCAAGGCCAGGGTGGACAGGGCTTGGAGCAAGCTGGGATAGGGAAAGGCATCCCCGCCCACGGAATGAGATGAGCTTTAATTCCCCTCCCAAACCAAACCAGTCTGTGATACTGTGATTTATTCTACCCTAAAATCCTACAAAACTTTGATGCAAGCTGCTCCCAAAGCAAGGGCACTGGTTACAATCAGACTGAGGGTTTGGAACTCGGGTCCCCGAGCTTCAAGATCGCTGGATGGGGATGAAGCCCCAGGGAGGCCAGGGGGTCTCACCCCTGCGGCCGATGGTGAAGTCTGTCACGATACATTCGTTCCTGTCGTTGGTCAGCCGGGCCAGCTCCTCCAGCGAGGGGATGGTGTAGTAGCCAGCTCGTGTCAGAACAATCCCTGCAACACAACAACCCCTGAGCACAGGGCTGGCAGCAATGTATCAACATTCCCAGACTGCCATCCCACCCCATTTCTTCCGCCAGCCTGAACAGCGGGAAGCCTCAGAGGAACTGAGAATCGGTGCACCCAAAGCCAAGAGACAGCAGAACACTTTGATTCCACAGCCTCCAGAGCACTGCTCTGGCAGGTTCTTCCAGCCCAGGCACCTGCCAGAGAGCAGCAGGTGTGCAAACAGGAAGGGAAGAAGGTGCACAGGGAAAAGAAAAATTGCAAATCCATCAAGACTCAAAGGAAACACTCTCCCAGCTTTAGCAGCCTGGGGCCTCAGGCACTGCTGACCAAGCTGCAGCTTCTTCTACATTTAACAGGCTCCAATTCTTCTTCATCTATTAATTTGTCTAATGATCCTCCTATTTCCCAAAAGCATTTTGCATCTACAAAATGTCTAGAGACATTTCTTTTGTCACCTGCCAGTTTCATGTGCCACGTAAGTATTATCTGGAAGGATCAACAAATCTTTTCCCTTTACCTTCTCAAGTTCAGGAAACTCCAACACACGTGATATAAAATTGGGGGATAAAATTTAAATCCTCATTGACTCAGCAGATAAAATTTCTGCACGAGGTAAGGAAAGCAAGATTCATACTCCGGTGAAAGGAGGAGGGAAAAAAGCAAAAGCTGAGGGTGTCAAAGAGCAGAAAACCTGCACGAAACGCTGCCCCCGCCAGCCTCACCTGCAGGATGCAGCTGGTGCACGGCTTCCGCCTCCTTGTCGTGCTCATCCTGCAGGGAATCCTCCTGGAAGGAGGCGTCCTCGCTGCTGCCCTCCAGCCCGTTGCGCAGGGCCGCGCGCATGTTCAGCGCCACGATGGTGTCGTCCACGCTCGAGTGGGGCTTGTGCCCGCTGCCCTCCAGCGTCTGTGGGATGGGCTTGGCAATGGGATTGGTGTAAAACCTGGTCACCTCGTGGGCCTCCTCCTCCTCCTCCTGCTCCCCGTCCTGCCTGTGGTTCTCCTCGGGAGGCACCGACAGGAAGAACCTGGGCAGAGGAAGGATAACGTGAATTATTTGGCTCTAAGGGACCTACATCAAAACTCCTGTGCAGGGCCAGGAGCTGGACTGGGATGACCCCTGTGGGTCCCTCCCCGCTCAGGAGACTCTATGGTTATATGATTAAAATTCTGCTCTTTCCACACAAAGGGCCAACAGGACCACATGAACTGCAGTGTCAGTGATTATTCCCCTTCCCTCTGTCCCTGCACGACCACCTCTGCCACTGAGGCTCCCACTACAGCAAGGACAGTGGGACAGTCCCCACGATGCTGGGGACTAAAGCACGTGCCCTGTGCAGAGCTGAGTAGAACAGGGAGCTCAGGCTGCAGGGGAGCCTCAAAAGGGGCTGTAACAGCAACCCCACAGCTCCAAACCTTCTGCCCACAGGGCCAGGCTGACCTCACTCCCACAGCAGCTCTTGTTTTAGTAGCTTTCAATAAAATCAATCGGTGGTGAGCTGGGAAGGAGGTTTTTTCCAGACCCTGATTAAAAGAAAACCAAGGCAAAAGCAGAGTTCAACTGAAATATGGCCAGTTTTTTTAGAGGAGGTTGGAATTCTGGCTTTTGGGGACAAAGATGTAGCTTCAGAGGTTCCTCACTGTAATCTTTACAAAATGCATATATAGAAAATCGAAATATGAGACATGAGGATCAGTGGAGCTTCCTTCCAATTCCCACATCACTGAGGACTGATCAGGAGAGGGTCTTCTCCCCTCAGAGTCAGGTTTAGCACTTCCCTCAAGGAATGTCCTGGTTTCCTGCTACAGGGAAGGGAGACTTATCCAGAAAACAAGTCCTGACCCAGATTTTGGGTGGGGTGACCTGGCAGTGCCCACACAGGAAGAACCCACGGCTAGTCCGGGAGGAAATGAATCTCCCAGCAGGTCAACTGCTTTCAATGAACAGTGAAGTGACATCCCTGAAAAGAAGCCGCTGCTGTACAGTGGTAATTTAGGGACAGGCAGAACCAGTTTGCATTTCTGAGGACAAACCCCTGCAGGGTGACTGCTCACCTGTCCCCGTTCTCCGGGTACTCCGACGGCGACGCCAGGTCCTCGTTCTCTCGGCTCACGGGAGAGAACAGGTTGCTGCTGCTGAGGTTCTTCAGAACCAGCTTCTTGATGCTCTTCCTAAAAACAAAACACATGCAAGAAGGGAAATTTGGATCCATCCAGTGCATAAATATACATTTCGTACTTACTCAGATGCTCTGGGGACTGGAAACCAGCTCTAAGATCTGTTCCCACACCCAGGACATATCAAGTCTCCTGTCAGAGATCCTAAAATTCTTTGGGGAATTCCATTCAAGGCTCTGGTTTATGTGGAGGTGTAAAAAGCACAAGCCAGTGAAAGGCTCAAAGGCTGAGTTCAGCAAACCACAGTGTTTTGTTTCCCAAATCAGCTTTGCAAGAAGCACAGAAGGTCTGGTCCACAGGTGCAGGTTCATTTTACTGCAGGGTCACTTTAGTCTTTTGCTCTTTGTTTTCACTCAACTCCAAGCCTTGCCAAACCCCTTTTCTATTTGATTGCCACTGATGCACCTAAAAACCGAACCCAAAGCTTCACTCAGGCAGACCCATGATTTATTTCTCACAGAAACACCTGTGGATCTGAAACAGAACTAGGGCTGCGATAAAACCACCAGAAATCTGCCTCCATAGTAAGGGCATGAGCAAACCTGATGACACTCCCAGTTCAGGAGCAGGAAGTATTACCCTGTGCAAGCTTTCCTTGTAAGAATTCCTTAACTACTTCGTAGGAGCTTTGCTCCCATCATGGGCTGACCTCATTTTACAGCTTATTCGGCCTTAAGAGTTTAAGCTGAACTTTTTTACCTCCTCTACAGAAAACAGTTCTAGTGAATTCTTACAGACAGCTTGTCATTGTTCTTCCTATCTGAACCAGGCCACAAAATCGTGGGATTGAGGGTAATATACAGGAGTTTACAGAGGATTCTCACACAGAGACAAAAGAGAAGCTCACTTTGGCATGAAGGCTCCATTGGACAGGGAGGGTTCATCATCATCCAGCCCATCGAAGAGCTGGGACTTGGCCGAGCCCGCCGACTGCAGGGCCTTGGGCCGCACTCTGGTCGCGGGGCGTGGGGTCAGCTTGTAGTGGGTGGGGGTTGTCAGGGCCTTCTGCGCTGCTGGGTTGGTTGGTTTCAGCCTCTGGAACAGAAAGATGGACAGCTGGAACCCTCAGGGCACGGGGACAGAGCTTTAGGGCGCTCCAGCCCCGGGCCTTGAAAGGTAAAGGGGCAGCAGTAACAGCACCCAGGTTAGAGGGCTCCATGTGCAGCCCCATCCATCAGCCCAGATCCATGTGCCCCTCCAGGCTCCAGCTGCCAGGCAGGACTCACCTCCAGCCCCTGCATCTGCCTGGGGGCAGCAGCCACTTAGCATCTCCCCTAACACTTCAAAAGACTAGAAAGTGTCTGTTTTATCTTTTGAACAAATCAGCAGGGAAAGGTTTCTGAGAGACTCTCAGCGATGTCCTAAGCAAAGCACTGCAATTATTCCCAGCATTAACAACGATCCACCTTTATTCCCAATCAGCAGCAGTGAGCACAAGAACTCCAAAGCCAAGGTTCTGAAGCAGGCAAAAGCAGGAAATCATGGAATGGTTTGGGTTGGAAAGGACCTCAAAAATCATGCAGTTCCAATCTCCCTGCCATGGGCAGGGAACTTCCCACTGGAATAAAATCCAGCACTTTGTGTCCTGGAGGGTAAAAAGCCACTGCACCACTGGGAGAGCACAGAGGGCAATCGACTTGGTTGCTCGCTGTGCATTTAGGTGAAGACTGCACACAGACCAAGGTAATTTCAGCTGTCACCCATAAATCAGTTCAGTGCAGGTGTGCACTTACCTCTTCTTTCTTCTTTGGGTCTGACATGGGGTTTCTGAAGAGTGGGGAGTCTCCAAAGGGTGAGTAGGTCAGGCTGTTGAGGTGCTGCTGGAGGACAGCTTGCTGGGCTGCAGAAGCGTTGGGGTCTGTCAGAGCTACAAATGGAGCAGCAGCTTAGAGCTTTGGGAACAGAACCAGGGCAGGCAGAAACACAACAGCTCTCACAGCACCCCCTTCCTCCATCAGAGTGTGCAACCATATTCACTGAGTTCTCATGGGTGAAAAGCTGAGGGCACAGAGAGCTACAGAGCAGTGGAAAGAGCGTGGCCTGCCAGAATACTCAACTAATCCAGCTGCCTTCTGAAAGGGTGTGCAGGGAAAATATTTCATGCACAATTTTGGCATTCCTGCAAACACAACCAAACATACAGGTCTAGAGTCCCTTCTACAATGGATTCTAAATCTTGTCTCTCCACCTTACAGCATCTAATTTTAATTCCTATTAAAATGCTCTTAAGAGTTCACACCATGAAACATTCAAGCCACCAAAAGCAGCTTAATTCTAATTCCAACAAAACCAGGGTGAATGTGGCATTCCCAAAGACTAACAAAACCACTCTCAGAACAACAGCTTACTGTCAGGGTCTGCAGGAAGTCAGGAGGAGAGCTGGAGACAACTGGGTCCTATTTTTGTCCCAGTGGCACAGCATTTCTGTTAATAAAGGCCCTCTAGGCCTCTCCTATTTGGAAGTACTGGAAAAGCCAACACTGCACTTCCCTTACTTTTTTTGTGAACATCTATTCTTGCTGCCCCAAATTCAAGTATGGGAAATGTTACTAATCTTGAAAACAACGCTCTAGAATAGGCGCAATTATTGGGCACGTAAAGCAACTCTGAATTCCTTTAAAAATATACATATAAATAGCAAAAAAAAAGGGTCATTAACATGGTCTGCACAGCGACTGAGAACAGAAGTGGCCTCAAGGAGATGCTTTGTCATTCCGAACCCTTGGGGAGGGTTGTGCTCCTGCGTTCAGGCACATGGGAACAAGGCAGCACGCAGTGGGTTCATGGACACTCACCTACAGCAGGCTGAGGGGCCCCAAAGCCCAGGGTAGCTGTGGATGTGTTGAATCCTGGGGCTCCGAATGCTCCCGTTCCCAGCGTTCCCCCCAGCTTTGGCTGGGTGTTCCCAAACAAGGACGTCTGTCCTGCCCCCAGAGCTGTGACACGAGAGGTGACTGTCATTTACTACACGACTGTGACAAGTGTTCAAGCACAACAAAGAATCAACTCCTTATTAAGCTGCAGGAAACACTCTCCATGCCCATGGATGCTGCAGACACTCAAGCCTCATGATCAGACCAGAGGCTCTGAGCACAGAGGACCTCACCAGTCCCTCCAGTGTAACCAGTGCTGCCCAATTTCTATCAGGTCACGTGGCACTGTGCTAAGAAGCTCCCCTTGGAGCTGCCCCGAGACATCCTGGCTTGAAGCTAAAACATCCCCAGCCTTTCCTAACTTACAGGCAATACCCAGGCTGGACCAGCACTGCAGCCTGAGGGCTTAAGCTGCCAAGAAATGAGCTGAGAAACTGCTTACCTGTTCCAAACCCTGTCCCAAGTCCAGTTCCCAGAGTCCCAGTCGCAGGCTTATTTCCAAACAAGCTATTTCCAGCAGTGTTGGCACCAAAACCTTCAACAACAGAATGAGCAGTTCATTAGAGATGAAATTAAAACCATATATTGAAATAAATAAGCACCACGGGGTCCAAAAGCCCTGCCACAGTCAATGTCAAATTTCTCACTGTTTCCAGCAGTGCAAGTTAAACTGAAAATCAGCAAGAAGGGACTTCATTGGTAATAAACCTCTTTCAGTTATAAACACAGCATTAAAGCAGCACAGAAAAATGCTGGTCTGCCTTCTTAAGCTTTTCACTTTGTTACAAACGTCGAACTCCCCCTGAAAGGCAGAGCTGACACGATGCTGCTGTATCTGGCAACAGAGTAAAACGTGCTGGGGCTTTTTAAGTGCCTGGAAGGAACAAACCTCATTTCATCCTGTTTATACCACACACATTTCTCTGACCCCCACCACAGAGCAGGTGGGAACTCAGATCTCAGTTCAAGGACACAGCTGTAGCTGCAGCAAGGCCACCCCAAGCCTACCACGAGCTCAGTTCTACTGCAGATGCTGACCCCATCCCATGCTTGGTCAGCACACGAAGCCAGGATTAAACAAAAACTGCACGTGTGCACCAACCCCTCGGACTGCAGCTCCATTCCTCCTACAAACTGCCACACAGGCAAACCAAAACCACACACTACAAAGGTTGGCCTCCACCCAACAGTGCCAACACCCTGGTGGGGCCACAGAGATCGTGACCAGCAGAACAAGAACTCGGAAGCACCTTTCACCGGGGAGGTTTGCCCAGGCCTGGTCACCACAGTCAAACCCTGCTTGCCAAGGTGCTGCCCTGGTTCAGAGCACTGAGAACTGCACAGAGCTTGATTTGGGAAGGACCTTAAGATCACCCAGTTCCCTTGAGTTCTTCCCTGTCTATCTTGGCAGGCTGGCACAGCAGGCTAAAGGCATGGCACCCACAGCCTTTAAACAGCCAACACAAAACAGCACCGCAGGAAAGGGATGTCAGGATCCAACCCCCTCCTAGAGACACAGTTTTGTTGCTCTGAAATCCAGGATTAAAAAGGTAGAAGAGATTTCAGAGTCCCATGAAAAGAGGCTGCCGCTCCCTTCAGCCATCCCTACACATTCCTCCTGCTCAGTCACACACTCACCCAACACCAGTTCTCACATCAGTGTCAGAGGCCACCAGGAACACAACACCCAGTTCCTCAGGACTCAGGCCCTTCACACCACCAAGGACAACAACAGCCACCAGCTAAACTGGAGCTGACTCACTTCACCTTCACTGCAGTGCAGGATCTCCTGACACCTGCCCAAGCCCAGGGGTCACTGGTTTTACCCCAATTCCCCCAAGTGCTGCTGAGCCAACACAGGGTGTTCACAGCCTCCTAACAAACCCCTCTGCTCCCCGAATCTTTGATTTCAGGAGTTTTCAACCACAGAATTACAGAATGGTTGGGGTTGGAAGGGACCTCTGAGATCACCCAGTCCAACCCCCTGCCCAGGCAGGGACACCTGGAGCAGCGACACAGGAACGTGCCCAGGGGGGTCCGGGATGTCTCCAGACAGGGACACTCCAGGCCCTCCCTGGGCAGCTGTTCCAGGGCTCTGCCCCTCCAGGGAAGGAAGTTCTTCCTCAGGCTGGGCTGGAACTGCTGTGTTTTAGTTCCTGGCTCCTCGCCCTGTCACTGGCACCCCTGAGCAGAGGCTGGCACCAGCCTGACAGCCCTTGGAGAGATTTGTATGAATGGATGGATCCCCTCTCAGCCTTCCCTTCTCCAGACTGACCAGGCCCTGCTCCCCCAGCTTCTCCTCATCAGAGATGCTCCAGACCCCCAATCATCTCTGTGACCTTCACTGGACCCTCTCCAGTAGCTCCTGGTCTTCCTCGAGCTGTGGAGCCCAGAAGTGAACAGGACACTCCAGATGAGCCTCCTTGGGGCCAAGCACACGGGCAGGATCCCCTCCCTGACCTGCTGGGAATGCTCTCCCCAGTGCTCCCCAGGATCCCAGGGGCTCTCCTGGCCATCACAGGCTGAACCTTCCCTTAAGGACTCACCAAACAGCAGCACTTGCCCATCTACCTCCTGAGCCAGGGCGTCCCACCAAGAGCAAAGGCACAACCCAGCACCTCCCTGTGGCAGGGCCGTGGCTCACCTGACAAATCCAACACTGCAATACTTAGCACGTGCTCTCAGCAGCGTGTGGTACACACTGTGCAGCTTTAAATGATTGAAACCCCATTTTTTTTCCCTGTCCCGAAACTGGAAGGGTTTGCAGGGGTTCCTAACTCAGAGCTGGTTTGTTACCAAAGAGGCCACCGCCCGTGGTGGTACCGAACGAGGGAGCGCTGGTCGTGGTGGCTCCAAATCCAGCAGGCTTGTTCCCAAACAGGGTCTGAAAGGAAAACAACACGAATTTGGAAACCTGAGAGGCTGATACCACAGGAACTGTACCAGTGTTTGGCTGCAGGCAAGCAAGCAGAACTAAAGCCAAGCACAACTGAACCCCCCCAGCCCGCCCTCCCATGAGTGGGGGTTATCCCAAGCCACGTGCAAGATCCCCCAAAAGCAGCTGTGAGGGTCACACTCGAGGGGCTTAAGGGGCTTTTCCAGTCTCAGTGATCCTGTGATTTTTGCTCCATCAGAACCAAAATGACTGAATGTCAAAAACCAAGGCTGGTTTTGGTCCATCACAGCTTACAACCTGTACTTCCAACCCTA
The DNA here is from genome assembly GCA_013398015.1 of Oreocharis arfaki. NCBI lineage: Eukaryota > Metazoa > Chordata > Aves > Passeriformes > Paramythiidae > Oreocharis > Oreocharis arfaki. The sequence goes on along the minus strand of VZRR01008204.1, from coordinate 8,755 downwards.
TGCTGAGGCACCCCCAGGCATTGGGAACTTCAGTCTCTCCTGCTGCTCTCATCACTCCACACATCACTTGTTAAAAAAAGGACTCTACTGCACCTGTTTATCCTCCAGTTTACAGCAAATCACCTGACTTTTGCATCTCAGACATCTTAATTCCTACACTAACAGAACTTCCATGAAGGTCAGCACCCTGGAACAGGGCTCTGCTTGGTTTTCTCTCTTTATTACCAAGGCACAGACATACCGAACCACCAACACCAAATCCCGTGTTGGCTTGTCCAAAAAGGCCAGTTCCCGTTCCAAATCCAGTCCCAGCATTTGTATTGGCAGCTGTCCCAAAAAGGCCTCCAGGCTGCGAGGGCTGGGTGACCCCAAAGAGACCCTACAAACAGGAACCAGGTTAAGGTAATGCTCCCAGGTTTTTCCAAGTCCAGCACTGACAGCAACAGATCCAACACACAAAATCAGGCAATAAAACAATGCTACATTTGCCCTCGTGCTGGGGGAAGAGGAGGGGTGAAGAGCACTCCAGAAGCTTTAGTCCTCCTCCAAGAAATTAGTTACAAAAAGGAAATTTTAAAAAAATAACAAAAAAGTTATGCTCCAGGCTTTAAAGGATATTGGAATTTTGTCACTGCTTTGAGCAAGGAAGATGGAAAAGAAACATTTCACAGGGTTTTTCGGGAGAAGTCACAACAAACTCACAAAGAACACAGGATATTTGGAGCCAAAGCCTCTAGTTATGCAACAAGTTACAACTACGTAGAATCTTTCTGTCACTAAAGTCCACAAATGCTGCTCATTTGTCACCAGAGAGCCCAGGACTTGAATTCCCACAGAAGGTTAATCACTGAATGATATTATCCATGTGAAAATGATCAGAAGCACTGGAGTTGCTAGAGAGCAGCTGCTTGAGGAGGGGGGTGGGTACATGAGTTGTGAACAGCTGACTGTTCTCCAGTGGTCAGGAACAAAGCTGACTGGCAAGAGTTCCGCACCCCACCGCAGCCTTCAGAGCTCAGCATCCTGGTTTTACCACACTGGACTGGAATCTGAGGAACACCCCCATCCCGCAGCCTCCCGGGGCCCACGGGAGCAGCTGCAGCCCCAGGCCCAGCTTGCAGCCCCTCTTACCATGGTGTTGGTGTTGGGCTGGCCCAGGGTGCTGGTGCCGCCGAAGGAGAAGCCGGTGTTCTGCGTGGTGGTGGCCTGGCCGAAGGGTTTGTTGAACAGACTCGTGGTCTGGGACTGCTGCCCGAAGAGCCCGCCCGTGGTGCCCGTGACAAAGCCGGTCGTACCTGGGACACCACACGGGATTAGGGACCAAAGCCAGCAGATCCCACACTCCGGCATTCAAACAGAGAAAAAGGTCACGGAAGCTCCTGAGCTGGGAGGGACCCCCAGGGATCACCCAGTCCCAGCCCTGGCCCTGCCCAGACCCCCCAACAATCCCAGCCTGGGCATCCCTGGCAGCGGTGCCCAAACGCTCCCGGAGCTCTGGCAGCCTCGGGGCCGTGCCCATTCCCTGGGGAGCCTGGGCAGTGCCCAGCACCCTCTGGGGGAAGAACCTTTCCCTGCTCTGCAGCCTGAGCCTGCCCTGGCCCAGCTCCAGCCGCTCCCTGGGTGCTGTCTCTGCTCATCCAACAACCACTTCCATTCCTACAGCCCGGAGGATTTGGATCTGTTTACAGTTGAATTCCACAAATACAAACATCCATTATTAGGAAAAAATCCTTCCCTGGGAGGGTGGGCAGGCCCTGGCACAGGGTGCCCAGAGCAGCTGTGGCTGCCCCTGGATCCCTGGCAGTGCCCAAGGCCAGGCTGGACACTGGGGCTTGGAGCAGCCTGGGACAGTGGGAGGTGTCCCTTCCCAGGGCAGGGGTGAGACTGGGTGAGCTTCAAGGTCCCTTCCAACCCAAACCATTCTGGGATTCTATGATCTATTTACCTTTCAGTTTGCACCAATAACTAAGAAAAATCTAATTGTTGTTTCAATTTTTCCAAGGAAAAGTAAGAAAACAGATTTCTACGGCGAAGAGCCCCAGCAGTGAATGCTGGCAATACAACCAGCACAACTCTGAGCTCACAGCAGTGTTTAAGCATTTTGCAGCACAGAATTTTGAATGGTTTAACAGAACTTTTGCACATGCACTCCAAGGAATGCCAGGGCTAGGCAGTACTTACTGGTTCCAAAAGCAGTTTTATTCTGTCCGTAGGAAAAGCCTGTATTGGTAGTGGAAGAGCCAAAAAGTCCTGTGGCTGTGCTGGACGTAGCAGTGGAAGAGCCAAACAAGCCAGCAGTTGCTCCTGCTCCTACAGGGTTTGTGGGCCCTTTCCTATTTGCCTGGTAGTCTTCCAAACGGAGTTCCTAGAGGAAAATCCAGCTCTTTTTACACAGGACAAGGGCAGGCAAGTATCCTTACCACACTCACACAGCACCCAATCTTCACCTAGGTGAAGGCTCGAGAAAAGCTGCAACACCTGTGTTTTTAAAAATAAGGACACCAAAACCAAGACCTGAACCTAGATCCACGTTCAGGCTTCAATTTGACTTCCCAGAGCTTTTTCAGGTCTTTTCATAAAAGATCTGTTTTGAAGGGTCAAACAAACCAACCCGAATGGGTAGGCCTTAGGATAACCCTTGGGAACACCAGTTTATTCTGTCTGGGATCCTGCTGTTATCTCAGCAGAGCAGGGCTCTTCCCAACAGGATCTCATGTCCTTCTGAGAAGATGGAATTTCAGCTCTTCCAGACCTGCATTAAGCATTTAAACCCAACTGCAATTAACGCGGCATTGCATTAATTGTTTTACTTGACAACACCTCTTGTGTGTGATGCAGATATTGAAGGTTCATTAATATTCTTCCATTAAAGAGCACAGACTGTGTAATTATGGCCCGAAAAGGCCCAAGGTAAGGCTGTGTCCCCCCTGCACTGACCTCGAGGGACTTGCTCTCGTACTCCTTCATGGCAGTGATGCACTGGTGCTTGGTGTTGATGTTGGTGCTGACGCCGGATTTCACCATGGTGTCTGTGCCGGTCGGGGGCTGCCGGGAACGGAGAAAGGGCCAGGTTAAAATCCAGACAGATTTGGGGGAACACAGCCAGAACTCGCTGCAGACCCTGGGAAATCCTACACCTAGCACACACTTGAGGCTCTGTGTGACTCCTGTGCTCTGCTCAGGCAAGACCCCACAGCAGAGCTGCCGCCAGCCCTGGGGCCCCAGGATAAGCAGGACATGGAGCTGTAGGAGCGAGTCTAGAGGAAGCCACAGAGATGCTCCAAGAGCTGGAGCCCCTCTGCTCTGGAGCCAGGCTGGGAGAGCTGGGGGTGCTCACCTGGAGAAGAGAAGGCTCCAGGGAGAGCTCAGAGCCCCTTGCAGGGCCTAAAGGGGCTCCAGGAGAGCTGGAGAGGG
>VZRR01008203.1:502821-557766 GCA_013398015.1 Oreocharis arfaki | reverse complement strand
AATAATTATTATTATTATTTATTTGCGCCCGGAGAAGGCGTTTTTTGCGGGAGCCGGGTGTTGCTAAGCGTTTCCCGATTTCTGTCGATGTCGCATTCAGCAGCGAGGGTCTCCGTGGGTGGTTCTGGGGCAGGTGGTTGTTAATTTTTCAGTGAAGTACTTGAGGTCTGTAGAGATTTCCGAAAATAAGAAAATTACTGTTTACAGAAAGATTCAACTTTATTTTCATGGGGGATATAAAACGTGTGTTTCCTAATACACCTTACTGAACTGTATAGCAATGGATAAGCTTTTCAAACTTAAAAAAAAAATAGCCAGAATCGTACCTTTTGAAAAGATGTGCGTGTATATATATATTTAAAACATAATATGGCTATGTATATTTTCTTGGTATTGATAAAGAACTTTTTTTAAAATACTGTCTTTCTCTAGAGCTTTAATTTGCCATTGAGAGTTAAGACAGCTGTGTGGGTGCTCTTGCACTTATATGGCTTTGATTTTCAAATCAAACCCTGGAGGGAAATGATTTTTGTTGTAAATCTTAAGCAGATTGAAATGCATTGCTGACTCAGTCATAAGAAAATAGTTTTCTAAATCTGTATGCTCCATATTTCTTGTGCCAGTGCAAACTTGGGGCATTGATAGTTATTTATTGAAACTTGAACACTTTTTGGACGTTGCCTAGACCTTATTTTTCTAGATAACACGTTAGTAGAGAAAATGGTTACTTTGGCAAAAAGAGCTTTACTTTTTTTTTCTTTTTTTCCTTCACTGTGTACATTCCAGTAGTGTGTGCTCTTTCCATAGTATAGTAACAATTCAGTGCTATACAGAAAAGGGCTCAGGTTTGGGGTGGGTTAGCTGTAAAGGTGATAATTCCATTGTATTCTGTTTGAATAAATCACAGAAATATTATGGAGAACTAGATTTATTTTTCAGTAGAAATCTGTGTATCTTGCTTCTTGGTCTACTTTGTTCTAAAGAAACTTTCTGCAATACTCTAGAGACAGAAAGAGTCGATGCTAGAATGTGAAATGTTTTTCTAGTTGGGAAGAATTGGTGTGATTTATTTCTTTGTCGAGAATTTACTGGTAGAAGAGTATAGCAAAGGAACTATTTCTTCTGATTAGACATAATCCTCAATAAGTTTTTGAAAGCTTTAGGTCCCTTGCTCGGTGCCACTGCGTTCCATGCTTCTGCTGCACCTGTGTATTTTGAGCATAGCCGCTAGCGCAGCGCTGCCGAGCCCTGTGGCAGTGGTGCAGTGGGAAGAGTCTGTCGGAGTGTGATGGTCACCTCACCAGAAGCCCCTCTGTGCGGAGGCCGCGGGCCGGCCCTGCCGCTGGGGGAAGGCAGGGCTTCTCCTGAGCAGATCCAGCTGCAGTGTGGGGCCCTCTCCCCTCGTTGAAACTGTGCTAAAAACTCTGCTTGAACTCAGAGGCAAATCTTTCATGGGGATATGTGTCTGTGCCAGCTGGTGAAAAGGGGGAATCGTATGAGGAGCCGAGAGGGCATAGACATCTCTATGTGTACCACAATTGCTTAGATCTGTTAAAGCCACTCAGGAGCTGGTAAACATCTCTTACTTCTTCTGAAGGCTACAGCCGATGAACTAAAATCCAATAAGAATGAGATAGACTCACGGTTTTTCATGCTTTTATTGGGGATATGTGAGTGCTATCTGTTCAGAAAGTTGAGCTGCAGTAATCAAGTGTATGAGCTTTTCCTTTTAGTGCGTAGTTGATCCTGGCACATGTGTGAAATTATATGAAAATGCATAGTTACACTGTTACTGTAGCTGAGATGCTCCAAGGTTATTTCTTTTCTTAATGCATATGCAAATTAGGTAGAAGCCATATTAATCATTGTATAACTGTTTAATCATGTCACCAGAGCCTTTTTCAGTGGTTGAAATGATTGCCTGTAACAGTACTTTCTGCTGTTAGAAATACTAATGAGCAGATAAAAAAGTATTTTGATCTTAACACAGGTTTAAAGACTTCTTAAGGGCATTCTGAACCATACAGCATACAATCTGTAGCACTGCCTGTTACATAATAACTGGGTGAAAAATATGGTTTTTACTTTGGTAGTCATCACCCATCTGCAAAGATGCTGCAAGTCTGGAGAAACGGATAAAAAACTTCTTTCCCCCCACACTTAACACTTTTCCCTAGTGAGAAAGGTAATGCTGCCTGGAAGATAGGAGATACTTTATTGCATATGTAGTGAGGTGGGGTTTTTTTAAGGAATCCTGGAAAAAAATCATAAAAAATTACATGGGTAAACACTACTACTTTGGTCCTTGTCTTTGTAAATGAGTGTAGAGCTAGGTAAAGATCTTGTGGTAGAACACAGGACAATGATAAAATGCAGCTGTGCAATGCTTGTTCTTTACTTACTTCGTAATTTCTGGTCGTAATAAATTAGCAATATCCAAGCGACATGGGGGATCCATAAGGCATTGGAAATCACTGCAGTTCCACTTCCCAGACACAGGCAAGGCTCTAGTGGTCTATAGTCAGCAGGGTTATAATGAGCTCCCCCCTTTCAGCATGGTAATGTTAAAGCTGAAAACCACCCCACATTACCTCACTTGAGTTTGAACTTTCTGCAAGAGCAGTCTTGCACCCAGCATCTCAAAGACCTCATGTGGTAACTTCTTTGATAGCCTGCTTTCTGTTCTAGCTGACGTCTGTTCAGTGGTAGGGGTGGTGACAGGCCAGTTCTCTTACCCTGATGACTGATGAGAGATTACTAGTGAGGCTGGCAGCTCCAGCTCTCTGCCAGAGGCTACTATTCCAGTAGTAGAGTCATCCAAAAGAAGGTGTTTTCTGTAGAGCAACAGGTTACCTTTATAAATGCCTTTTTTCAGCTGGCATTTAGGCTAAGAAATAGGATCTAACACTGACATGACCAAAATTTGAGAACAGTGTTGGGGTGGTTGGGGTTTTTTTTCCTGCTTGGGTTGGTTCTGCTAGAGGTTGCTGCATTTTGTGCAGATATTTGAGTGGAAAGCCTAAGCAACTAACACTTTAAACCAGTATAAAAGGACTCAGGAGTACTTACCTGCTGCAGCTGTCAGACTTGATTGTTCCTGTCTTCTGAAATGTATCAATACTCTGACTTTTAGCCCTGCTGTGTTCCTAAATCTTTAAATATGGTTTCTCTATTTTGTCTGCCTTTTTTTCTTCAGTTTGTTGCTAAACGTATGTGTCTTTTAGGTTTTGATTTTCTGCCAAAAACTTTGGTCACTGTGAGATGCTAAAAGATATATACTAGGTAAAAATTTTCCAGACTGTTCATATGGTTTGCATCCATGTAGCTCCTTTTCAGTAACATCAAGCAAATTGGCTGTGTGTTACTGCAAGAAAAAAAAAATAACCAAAACCCCTCAATAACAAAACTCGAAAAAAGCAAACAAAAAGATTAAGACACTAAAATAAAACAGTTTATGTCCACTGTTAGCTCAGTGCTTTTTAGCATTTTTCTTCATCCTTCAAAACTATCATGCTTTGTTACACTTGTGCACACTATTTGCTGGTCCTTGCAAAGACTCATTTTGCCTGACTTGATTTGCAGGCTACCCTCATGTCCTTCTAATCTGTTTTTCATTCCAGATGAGAACCCATGACAAATAAACATCCCTCTTTGTTTCTTTGCCCCAGGTGTAATCTGCTCTGGAGACTACATTGTCTCCTCCTTTGTCTGTGTTGGTTGCTGGGTGCTTGCTCCTGTGCACATCTCATTTGCTGTTCAGCAGCTTTTGAATGTGCTTGAACTGATGTCTTGGTATAGATGTGAAGTGCCTTCTCCTTTAGGTGCTACTGCAAAATAGTTTGATTCATATGTGACTTTGATTTATTTGAATTGTTATCAGATCTTTTCTGTCTTTGGAAGTAGGAGAGGGAATGTTTTCAGTAAGGGAAATCTTGTTCACTCCTTCCTTGGGCAGAGGGTGGAGCCCCCAACAGATCTGCCCCTGCTTGCTGTGAGTGCAAGGAAGCCACTCTGATAACACTGATTCAGATGATGCCATTGATGGGAAAGTTGATTGGTTTGGTCTCCAGCATGGTGAAGTCTGTTGGAATCACAAGGTCTCCAGACAGGTCCGGGTAGCTGGTGAGTTGTTATTAAAACTTCCACTGTGATTCCATGTCAGGCGCATTGGGTATGGTTAGAGCGCCTTTCCAAAAACACTAGTACTTCGCGTGCTTTGAGAAGCATAGGTGTTTGGACACGATGAGGAGTGATTATGGTGATGATAGTCATGTTTTCTGTTACGAGCCTTTGACAGTCTTCCAGAAGGTAAATATCTCAACATACCTGGCGTCTTCACCGCATGTCAGTAGTCATGTCAGTACTGACTTTCACGCACTGTTCAAGATCGAGGGTGGCCCTACGACAGTTCTCTGTTATCTTTGTATTTATGTCTTTACAGAAGAAAGAGTCATGAAGCATCCTTTATTCATTTAGATATCTGACTGACTCTCTGTCTCACCTTTGACAAAGGAGTGATCTCCCCAGGTTAAGCCCTGAGGCATTCTGCAGTTTGCAGCTGTTAAAGTCGAAATTTGTTAGCCGACTAATTTTTAATCAGTTGTATAAGTCACTGATGCTTCCCAAAGTACTGGAGAGTATTGTTTGATAGTGTCTGAAGTACAGGTGCATGCCTGGTCTGAATTACTAGTTGTGCTGAAAATAGTATCTTGGCTGCCATAACTGGAGTCTTAACTATTTGAATCCAGCAAATCCATCTTAGAGCTGTTTTCTATATCTGAGATTAACATGCAACGGAAAAAAAACCCATTTACTTGTAACATAAGTCATTCTTTGATACATTTTTTGATGCATTTATGTCGTGCTTCTGGAGTGGAAGTTAAAAAAGGAAAAGTGATGAGTTACATTTTTATTTATTCTTATGTGCAGCTGTAACTGCTGCTGGATAATTTTGCTCTTTCCTTACTTGATTCTCCAAGTTTCTATGTTTAGCAAGTAGACAAATTGGAGTATGACAAAGCTGTGAACATCTTTGATTTATACAAAACCACTTCCATTTTTCCAGTAATTTGTTTAAAGTTTTACTGTAAGAATGAGTGTTGAAGAACTCTTAGCCTGTTTTGATGCTTGTTGGTCACTTCTTTTGATCAGTACTCTTTGTAGTTGACTGCTTATCTTCCAGCAGAGGTGCACAGTAAAGTCTGTCAGGGATTCACCTCTTTTAATATTTGGCAAGACCTGTATCAGCAGAAAAAGTCTTGGACAGAAAGCTTTCACAGTGCATACTAATCCTGCCAATGTTAACTCATCCTTCTCACTGGGGTTGCATCTGGCTTTAGTGTATCTGGTGGAGAATGATAAATGTTCCTGTGACAAAGTGCAGAATCTAAAGTTTATAGGAAACTTGTTAATCTTTCTGCACATGGTGCAACTTTGCTATGAAGGTGTTGAATTAAATCGGAATATATGGAGTCTTAGGTCATTATGGTACATTATAGGAGACAAGAGGTTTTAGTGATTCATAATTACTCCTCTCTAGTGTTTCAGAGATCTGCCTCTTAGCCTGTGAAGTGTCTTGCAGCTGTTTGCTCTGTGAAACTTCTCTCTTCATAACGACTCAGTAACTTGGAGGTGGGACAGAAGCAGCTTCTCCGTGAAGTGGTCATGTGTGACAAGCTAAATGTAGGTTTCTGAGAAACACTGCAGCAGTGAGTGCACAGAGGAGACCCTGCTCCTGCTGTTGTTTATGTGTTGCTAAAAGAGCCTAGAAATGTATACACATAAATCATAACGAGCAGTTTCCGAGGCACCATCCTGTTGCCTTGCTATGGGCATTGATCCTTGCTGCTTGCTTTAGTCTGGGAGCACTTTTTGCTAAGCTGTTGTATACCTGAAGGCTTACTTTCTGCATCAGTATAGTCACAAACCGGATCTCTGCTTGGATGTTGAAACAGTTGGCTTCATACGGGTCAATCAGAGTGCCCTGCTCTAGTTCTCTTTGCAAGGTCCCACTGGGGAAACAGTGGTGGCGAGGAAGGAAACCAGTGTAGGGTCTGTATCTTCACACCAGTGCTGTGTATTGAAATGCAACTTTCAGTTGAGTAGTCTTGACAAAAGTGTGTTACTGATGTAAAAACACTGAATCTTGATCTTGTGTCTGCAGGGGACATGAGTTCTTGTGCTGGAGTCCTGCTTTGGGCGGTATCCTCTCAAGTCAGTGAGGACTAACTGAAGAAACAGCAAATCCAGCCTTTATGAACTAATTCTTCTGAAGCACACAGATACCTGCAAACACATGTCGAGGTGTTGTGCCTAGACACCAGCATGCATAGAGAAGGGGATGGCCAAAGGAAGGAACTGTGATTTTCTTAGCTGCAACAGTACACAATGGGGTTTTTCATATTCTTTTGTTGTGGTCAAATTCTTCCAGAAGAAGACTAAGCTGCATTTCTGTGTGTGATCACAAGATGATTTTTTAGATTTGCAGTCAAATTGGAGGACTGTCAAATCTTGCAATCCTAAATTAACACAAGAAGAGAATTTATTTTAAAGTCACATTTAGCCTTAATGTTATCTGAAGTGCTGCAGTTCATGTGTAGTAGTTTACTGTAAGGTGAAATGATTATCCTAAATAATGTTTTAAAGGAGTCACCCTAGATAATTACCTACATGATGTTTGCTTTTTTGTCTGCTGTCAAAAAGTCTCTATCCATGGCATAGCTAGCTGTAAATTGAGCTTTGCTCTGAATTTCTAGTACTAGTAACAAATAGGATCTGCAATAGTTTAAGGAGTAGATGTTCTGGCTAAAGAGTGACCATTTCAGTAGGAATGCTTTGAAGTGATGGTCAGGTTTGAAGCCTTGCTAATGTGGAGATAATAGATATGACCAGTTCACTGTGCTCTAATACACTGCTAGATTCTGACATTTAGCACACTGCTGATAAGATTTACTACTGCTGTTACTTACTGGTTAAGAACTATGTATGGGTGGGATTGTAAGTGCCCTAAATAGGGTCTGGATAGCTGTCTTGCTGGAGGTCAGTAACAGACTCCCATCCCATAAAAGGGAGAGGAAAAAAAATCTTTGGTTGTAGCCTCTGTTTTGGTTTTGCAAGTCCAGTTACTTTTTTAGGTTGAGTCCTCTTTTACTCTTGTCTCTAAACTTATTTGGATAAATTTGAAAACCTTTCTAATAAGTACCTTGAAGCATGTCTTGCAACTGTTCAGTTACAATCAGTGGTTGTACAACTGTGGTATTACTTCTGTCATAGATGGAGAAAGCTGAAGCTGCTAAGAGCCAGGTTTCTCACTGCATCCCTGTTCTTGAACAATGGACTGAACATGTGAAAAATCATGACCAGTAGCTTGAACTCTGAGGAGCTGTTCAATACCATTTTCTTGTCCTCTTCAGAGAGCTTCCCACTGCCCCAAGGGATGTGTCCCTCCTGCCTCATATGGAAAGTTGACCTTTAAGATTTAACAGTTCTAAAATAACTAACTAACTAACTAAAGATAGTCTTCTGGTACATGCTGAGTAATTTTAAAGATAACATACTGAACTTGACAATCTTTCCCACACCTCTGTTTCATAAATCTCCAGATTTTCCTGTAATGCGGGACAGAAGCAATGGAGTAGTGTCAAATAAAGTTAGTGTGATGTTCCAGAGAGTGTATTTAGGATAGTCTCCTTCTTTTTCCCTAATAACTGCAATGGAAAGAGAGCAGTAAAAGATACTGATATAAAACTTGCTGTTCTTCACGAGTAGAGCCAGAGTTTGAATTCTTGGATTTTTCCAACTTTTACCATTCTGTCTTTTAACATCCTTCATGGGAGGGTGACAGAAATATTGAGGAAATACTATTAGGGAGTTGAATGTTCTTGGTTTATATAATATCACAAAAATTTTGGCAATAAGTAGCTAGGACACCTATTTATGGTCTGCAAGATGACACCTTCAGAATAGGGGTTCCTAAAATGCTGCCAAAGTGTTGTTATCTGTCCAAACCATTTTGGGCTGGTTAGTAAAATTGTATTGTAAATCCTTGCGAGTTTCAACAGTCTTTGTGTGCGCCCTATAAGTGAAATCGCCGCACAAGCTGGTATGTCTGTGTGGTGTGATACCTCTTTCCCAGCAGGCCAGTAGTGTTTAATAAAGTTTATGTCTTTATTCCTCTCCCCACTGTTAATAGTTAAAGATGATAGTTGGAGTTATCAGCACCAGGAAGGAGAAAAAGAAAAGGAATCCAACGAAAAAATAATATTTATCTCTAAAACAGTATTTAATGGTAATATTTGTTGTATGTTTAAGTGGCAGATAATTAAGACTGCTCTTCAGAATGCTTTTTAACTTACTTTGTTTTGTTACTACTGTTCAAGTGTCTTCTAAATGTCTCTTCTTTAGAAACTGTACCCCTCCCTGTTTGGCCTGATGACTGGTGATTTCACACTTACCCTTATTTATTTAAAGCCATGGCAACCACCATACTGAAATGTCATCAAGTAAAGCCCAGGTCTGCATGCTGACTGGTGATGCAAAGGTTGCTCTCTAATAAAATGCAGCCCATGAAGGACGAGTTCCAAAAGGCAGCTACGCCCTGTCTTCAAGCATTTGCTCTAATTTCAAGGCTTTGCCATGTGGTGTTGCTCAACGTGCAGCAAAACAAGTTCTTGCGAGCCCCTTGAGCATTCCTCCACGGGTAAGAGATTAAATATTCAGGCTTTGTTAACTCTCCCCCTGCCCACCTGCCCAAAAAAAACCCAAGCCAAACCCAAACCAAACCAAGACACACAGAAACAAACCCAAACCTGAAATAAAAGTCCCAACACAAGTATATCTTGGAGAATTGTTTTGCTTTGTTGCAAAGCGCTGTTAATTACAGAGACACTTTGCGCAGTTCTGACATGTGAGCCATCAAACACTCCCAACAGTGATTTTGCTTTGGTTGCACTTTGCTACTTTGTACAGGACAAAGGGAAGGGAGTAAGTGTTGCAATATAGTATTGTGCAATTCCTGTCTTTTAAATAGAAAATGATAGGCAAGTCTGCATAGGCCTCTCACACACCAAAATCTAGCCACTGCTTTTTGCCACTCCCACTCTTCTTAATCAGAAAGTGGGTCTTGTGGCTTCTTAAGGTGAAAAGGAGAGAAGGGGGGTAAGAGGTGGCAGTAGCAGGGATATTCTCCTCTGAAAGGCCCTGAGCCTCCTGGCCCTTAAAACTCAATCTGTTAGGTTACCTCTAGTTTATGACATCTGAAGGTAGTTCTTAGACTTCCTATGCAATGTCTTACCAAGAAAGGCGGCTTGGTCTGTATTGCTGAATAAGTCTTTTGGTGAAGTAGCTCTTTGGCTTTCTGTGTTTTTCCGTCTGTGGAGTTGTAGGGCATTCTTCCAGAGCAGCTTCTCTTTCCTGTAGGGGCTCATCTCAAGCTGGCTTCTTGTTCCTGCAGTTTCTGCCTACACTGACAAATCTTTCTGAGGTTCAGGGGTGCATGCATGTGCCCTCGCTGCATGGTGTTTGTGATGGCTAATCTTGTATGACTCAAAAGAGATCCCCTTAGAAAGGAGTAGCTCCAGTTAGGTTCAGACTGGGAAATGCGAAATCTATCATTCTTTGTGCAATATGTCTTTCTATCAGTTCAGCAGAGGAACTAATTCCCGTAAGATAAAGGAGAGCTCTTGGGCAATAGGACCCAGCTTTGAAAACCCTTGGTGGCTTCTGGTTCTTGCTAAGCTTCCATGATGCAGAAAACACTTAATGATCTGCATTACTACAATCACAATACCTTGCAATGTCATGGGCTGGGGCTGCTCATGCGAGTTCTGTGGTCCTTACTGGGATTCATGCCACATGCTGATTAACAGAATAAGGAATTTCCTGTAAAGGGCAAGAATCCCCTCCCTGCTCCATCACCACCAGCATCTCCAAGCTCTCTTTTTTGTCCAGAAGAAGTGTGAGCAAACTGCTGCTTCCTACAGTTCTTCAAGCTGGTTCTTCACAGGTCTTCAGGCATGGCACTGAAACATTCTCCTTCAGGGTAGCTCTTCAAAACAAAAGGTGGAAGCAGAGCAGCTCAGATTGGGCTTTGCTCTTCCAGCAGCTTACGTGCAACTAGTTGATGGGTAGGTGTCTGCCTACATCCTTTCTTGGGTTTTTGTAAGTTGAGTTTATGTGTACCTTCTTATTCTGCCTTACTAAATTAGCTGGCACAGAGGAAGCTTCTGAGAAACCCTTTAAAAACTTCTGCTTTTGGTAGAATTTTGTAAAATTACAGGATGTGAATAGATTGAAAAAATCCCAATGAAACAGAAAAACCCAACAAAACAAAAAAACCCACAAAAGTAACCCAAAACAGACAACAAAACAAATAACTTTGTGTAGATATCATAGACATTTTTAAACCTGATTAATTTTGGGAAGTCTTCAAACAGGTGTGCTGGCAAGGACATTGCACACAGATGGAGATAGTAGTGAAACAAAATTCAGTAGCTACTCATTTGCTGGATTTGTTCAGGAGAGATTTTAAAGGACACTTCTGAGACCTTTTTTCTGAAGTGGTGATTTTTTTTCTGTAAACAAGCTACAGGGCTTAATAATACACAACTGAGGATTATGTCCATTGTAATTTTTTACATTGCTTTTACTAACTGTGTAATATTATATTCAAAATACTTATTTCTGAGACAAAGTGGACAATACTAGTGGGCATCTTGCACTTGATTAAATGTAAAACATTTTCTTAATTTAGTGATGTGTTTAGGAGAATACTGTAACTTACTGAATATACAACAGTGATAACTGTGTTTACAATAGTTTTCAAATTCCTACTGTTCAGTGGTAGCCAACTTGTTTGAGAATTGAAAGTAAGGCATACTGCAATTGGCAATCTTGGAAAAATTAACTCAATGCTGCTACCACTAAATACTGTGGGATGGATACCGTGGGTTTAAATGGCAGCAGGATTGTATTCCAAGCCTCTGTCTTAAGTACTTATGACTAAAAGGCGACTTGCCTTGTGCTCATTTATGTATCCCTGTGTGTAGTACATCGGTTAGAAATCTGTTAATGATTGATTTGTAACATTAGGACCTTTATGGAGATCACAGTGGGGTTTTTGTTTGTTTTTGTTTGTGAACAGACACTTAGACATTTTGGAATGTATAACATTGATCCTTGTGCTGGAATTGTTTACATGCAAAAAGGTATTTATGATTTTTTGCAAACTGCAATGTGCAATTTTGTACATGTGTTTTAAACTACAGAGTTTATAAGGAAGATATTGTATGTACAGTACTTGGACATGAGTATTATTTCTTTGATATAAATATCTAGAGGGAAATTAAAATTGCTTTATATTCATATTTTTGGGTGTGTTTTTTATTATTTCAGCAAGAAATTTAAAAGCTGAGTTAAGGCATTAGTGATTTTTTTAAAAGTGTTTTTAAACCATGCTCGATACACTGCTTCCTTTGATTGTGTGAACTTACCGAAGTGCAAGGAGGGACAAATTTCTTCTTGTAAAAATATGTTGCTCTTTGCCATGACTTCCCTATATGCTAGTGTAGTTGCAACTCAGAAAATAAACTTTTATAAAGAGGAAAAGAGGAGAAGAGACAGTCCAGCTCTGATGAGATCGGATTTCAGGCCCTTGCTAAGAAAAGCTGACTGGAGTCATCAGCTCTGTGAGATGGGTCTCCAGTTACCCGTGTCTTTACTTTCCTGGTTCAACAGAACGAGTGACAGTAAAACCTTGTTGCAAATTGAATTGTTCTGGAGTAAAGCTGTTGAAATAAGGAATTTCGTTTTCTTTCCCATGATCGTTCTTGTGCACATTGATACATCTTGACGTATTCCCAAAGGAGAGCTAATCAGTAAACATCCGCACGTGCTGACAACACTTCTGAAGTCCCAGCTGAGAGCTGCTGTGCCCTGGGAAGGCAGCCCTGCCTCCCGGATCCATCCTTTCTAGCTAGTGACGCTGGGCGGAGTGAGTGCGGAGCCGCGGCGGGGCCGCTGCGGGGATGCCGGGCTGAAGCGGGAGCTGGGAAGCAGGGCAGTGCCGCTGGCCATGGCTGTGGCAGCTCACACGCCGGCACGCAGCTGGTCCCTGGCTTCTCTCTAGAGCGCGTGGGCTCCGGGTCTGGCACTGAAGGAACCGTAGAGGGAATGTTTTCTCCTGGCTTAAGATACGAACGCTCGGGTTTCAGGGGCGTGACAAAGCTGGGGGAGGGGAGGGGAAGGAAGCGGTGAGCACTCTGTTGTTCGGGCTGTTGTGTGATGGCACTTAGGTTTATGACCGCATTATCAGTTCGGTGTGGGACTACTGTGACTTCTGAACGTGAAGCGTGCCTCCCTCAGTGCTCTGGGAGTTGTTTAATGCTTTTTAATCTCCATGTCGTGCATGGCTCCAGGCTGTGTTTCACACATGCTAGTCAGACCATTCCTTGCAGGCTTGCACTCCAGACAGGTTTCTTCATGGGAAAGTCTGTAGCACTGTTGCAATAATCTTCATGCTTTCCAAATCAATTGCAGAGGGGAAGTAGAACAACAAAATGGTTTGTGTCTTTAATGATTTGATAGATGTTTGAGGGTATTGTTAATTTTCTTCATCAGTTCGAACTTCCGTGCATAGTTCTATGGCAAAGTGTTTTGAATAAGTGGTATAGGAACCAGTCCGCTTGTTCTCTTTAAGGTTTGAGTTCCTCTGACTTTGAGTGCCTCAGCATGGTGCCTTCAGAAGTGCTCAGGAGGGAGATAGTTGAGACTGATTGTGCTTTATTATCCAGAGGGTGTGGAATAAAAGTGGCTGCTTCACGCTGGTTGAATAACCTGCAGGGTTGTGTACAGGTTTTGTTTTGTTTTTTTTTTCTTCTGAGAATGTCCCTTTCTTCTCCCTCTCTGTGTTGGAGTTCCTTGCAAGAGTGAAATAGGCATGGCCCTTGCACAACTTCCAAAACCACAGTTCTAACAGAGAACAGCAACTCATAATTTATTCCTGGGCCCTGCACATCTTCCAGACTAAGGGAGGCAAAGGCCCGTTGGTTTCCTTGCAGCCTATTATTTCTTTTCCTTCAGCCTGGGTGACTGAGGTTCTGGCACAGGCCATTCAGGTAGATTTGGCAGTTGCATCAGTTGCCAGAAGTCAAATAGCAGGTGACACACAAAAGCTGTGAACTTCTCTCACTTGTCCTGATCTGAGCAGGTTACTTTCTGTTTCATCTGTAGCTGGCTGCATTAAAGTAATTTCTAAGTTTTCCTTTTCTCTGGTGTGACATAGCAACGTGGAAGATATGACATGCAGGTTGCACTGGGTTTCCCCCCACCAACTGTAAATTAGGTCAGGAAGTGTAAATTACAAGATTTGGACAGATGTTTTTCATCATCTGCACCATTCTGCCTAATCTGAAATTCATTCCTTCATCTTTCTTGCTACAAATCTCGAACGTCAGTGCCGGAAAGACCCAGCTGCAGGGCAGGTGGAGAGTTAATGACTGTAACTGATGGATTCATCAGTTCAGGGAGGTGGTTGGGTAGATGTCAGTCTGTGCTCAGCAAGTTGGGCAGGGCTGGAGGCCTGATTCCTGAGATTCCAAGTTGCAAAGGCCAGTCACAGATCCCTGGGTACCTGTCATGTCCCATGATATGATTGCTATGTGAAATGGTTGCATTCTGGAAGGTGTCTCAAAGCCCATTCTTCAGGTATCCAGTAACCCAGACCAGGAGATGCAGAAGAAGACAAATAGGGCAGCCAGAGCACGTAATTTCTAACTGCCACCTTGTAGCTTTTAGTAACCTGTGGAGGCTCCTGGAGTCATTCTCTGAGCCATACTTTTGAGTTAAAAGGGCTCCTGCTCTGCTCTGACCTGGCAGCTCCTGTGCCCCTGTAGCCGCAGCATTATATAACCTACAAGACAGCAAGCAGCAGCTCTGAACACCACACTACCTGAGGTAGGTATGTCTGGGGTTGAATATTCGCCCTCTGCTTATTTTCCTGGTCATTTTTTGTGGTTTTGTTTCCTTTAATCTAAGAAGTTTTTTCCTTTGGACCTGGTAGAACAAGTCCAGTTTCCTTAGGGAGCAGGGTATCAAACAGCTCAGTCATCCATGGCCCTGAGCAATACGGCCCACCTGAAAGGAGCATGAAATGGGTTTTTGGCTGCAACTATTACATCTGCTTGAGAGGCCTTAAGCAGATATTACCCCTGGAGGAGGTTTCCAGCTACCCATGGCCTGTGCTCTGTAGTGGAATAGCCATGCTCCTGTATTACTCTATCCTTCATCAAACAGCTGGACCTCTGTGGTGGGTTGGCCCTGAGTGGACACCAGGTGCCCACCAAAACTGCTCTATCACTTCCTCCCACGACTGGACAGGGGAGAGAAAACAAAAAAGGAACGGCCCAGGAGCTGAGATAACGACAGGGAGAGATCACTCACTGCTTACCATCACGAGCAAAACAGACTTCACTTGAGTTGAATTTATTACCAGTCAGAATCAGAGCAGGATAATATGTAAAACAAATCCAAGAACACCTTCTCCCTACCTCTCCTTCCTTCCCAGGCCAAACTTTATTCCCAGTTTTCTTCCTCTTCCCACAAGTAGTGCAGGGCGATGGAGAGTGAGGGTTATGGTGAGTTCATCATATGTTTTTGCTGCTGCTTTCTTGTTATGGAGAGGAGTCCTTCCCCTGCTCCACTGTGAGTCCTCCACAGGGTCACAAGTTCTACTAGAAACCTGCTCCAGCATGGGCTCTCCTCTCCATGGGTCTGCAGGTCCCTGCCCAGACCCTGCTCCAGCACAGGCCTCCCGCAGGGTCACAGCCTCCTCTCAGGCATCCACCAGTTCCAGTGTGAGCAATCTCAGTCCTGGCACCTGGAGCACCTCCTCCCTCTCCTTCTCCACCGACCTCGGTGTCTGCATAGCTGTTCCTCTCACAAATTCTCACTCTTCTCTTCTCTGACCACAGTTAATTCTTTGCAATAACCTTTTTCCTGTTTGAAGATGTTATCACAGAGTCCATCTCTGAGTGGCTTGGCCTTGGCCAGTGGCGGTTCCATCCTGGAACCATCTGGCATTGGCTCTGTCAGACATGGGAGAGGTTTCTGGTAGCTTCTCACAGAAGCCATCTCTGTAGTGCCCCGTTACCAGAACTGTGTAAACCAAATGCAACCTCCTGATGCTCTGGAATTCTGGGTGCTTACAGACAGTTGCAAAGAGAACTTTTTCTTCCTTTCCATCCTTTTTCCATCCTTTTTCCATCCTTTCTCTATGCCTGAGCTCTCCTTTGGTGCCTCCCACTCACTGCATTTCTCTAACCCTAACACTGCATCTCCATCTGCTCCCTCAGGCTGCAGCTGGCAGCCTTCCCAGCTCCCCTCCCTCTCTCCTTGCCTTCCCTGCCCAGGTGTGTGTAGGCACTTAGCTGTGCAGCAAACCGAATATACCCTCCTGAAGAAAGAAGGACAGAGAGAGTGCATACCATGTTATTGCCCACAGTTTTACCTGTTAATGTACAAAAGCAGAAAATCTCAGTTCAGTGAACCAATAAGCTGACTGACAAATGCAGCTGTAGAAGGGAGGGAGCCTCTGCCTACGGTGAGTGTTGTGAGCCTGCAGGTTCAGCACAGCCTTGCTTCCCTGTGCTGGGCAGGGCTAGGGTAAAGCCACAGCAAGAATGTGGCCTTAAAAACTGGATGGGCTTTGTGGATTTGCCCCTTGGTTCTAAGGAGATCTTGGATCTCCCTTCTTTTTGGGTTCTGTGTTTAAAAGGGTTAAATAGGGGAGAATATGGACTAAAATCCCAGACAAAAATTACACAAAATTGAGGCTAATGTAAATACTTTGAGGCAAAACACCAGCATGGAGAGACTTGTTGCTATTCTCCAAAACAATTTATAAAACCCACAACTTGAAGGTAATTAAGAAAGCACAGCAGAGGTGCCAGATTAGCTCTGCTGTTTTGCTACAGGCCAAGGCTCTCTAGCATTTGCAGTTCAGGTTAAGTAAGATCTGACTGGGAAGGAATGTATTCCATTATCTTTGCCTCATCACTGTAGCCTTTTGAGGAGTGATGGAGATTAAAATCCGAGTGCTGGCCAGCTTGGTTAATCTCAGGAAATTAACAGCTCTCCCTTCTCACCTATAATGTCACTGTCACAGTGCAGCTATTTACAGCGGGTGATGGACAAAATGCTCTTACTGACTGTTCTGAAGCCTGTTTCCAGGACATGTGAGAGCACACAGTTTGGGTAAAGATAAATCCAAAACAAGCCAAAACCAGCTGTGTGAATGACTGGACATCTCATTATGCCGCTGAACATCTTGAACCCTCAACATCCCCCTTGGATCACCTCTTGCCTTTCTGAACGTGCTGGAGTCTCACTGACTGCAGATTCTGGAGATTTTAAGGGACATTTTTGCCCATGGGCTGCAGTTTGGGAACAGCTGTGTGGGCTTTCCTGTGCCTGTGCAGCTATGGCTCTGACAGCATGACTCACAACAAGCTTTTCCCAGTGCCTTACCAGTTAATTCTTTCGATTTCTTTAAATGAGACTTGGGGCAAATGTGACTCATTGTCGTTTCTGGAAATGACAGACTTGCAAAGTGAGGCCCAGGGGAGTGTCTGCCTTGTGCCATGCAGATGGGATCAATGGGCAATTGCCTCCTGACCTCACTCTCTTTCCCTTCTACTTTCAAAATTAGCATTGCTGCTTGAGTTTTGACAGCCAAAACCACGAGAGACTTTCTATTTTCCTTCATTGACTTTGTGTGAAACGAATGTTCTAGCTAGAAAGAAAGACAAATTGCTTGAACAGAAGAATTTGTCAAATTTTATGCGGTGGTGCTTGATTAAAACCACATACTTTGATCCCTCTCTACGTACACCAGCCTTGCGAGAAGCTCCAGGAAGGCAGATCCCTCCTTCTGGGATAGATCCATGGCTGGAGCTGGTCACTGTGGTGCTGGCAGCAGGGCTAGTGCATCATATTTACCCCTTTGTGCTGTTTCTGACTGCTCCATGCCACTGCAGCAGCAGCACCGCCCCCGCGGAGCAGGCACCCTTCAGCAGAACGTGTCCGTCTGGCTTGGGGCTGGCACAACAGCTGGAGCCCGACCTTTTGATGTGTGGCTCTTCCCTGGTACCTCCCAAATTAAAACCATGTGGGCCTTCTCCGAAGCTGCTGCTTCTCTCTATCAGTCCTCATGACCCACATTAGCACTGGTGTTAGTCCGGCCGAATCTTCTCCAGGTGCATAACGGGCCATCTCTGCTACCAGGACACATAAAGAGCACTTTAGGGGTCTTTGCCCCATTGCTGTGTAACACAAAGGGTCTGGCAGCCCTTTGGAGCTTCTCAGGCTGTCAGCTTAGGAGAGGTTAAAAAAAAAAAAAAGTAAAGAGAATAGAACAGAATAGGGAAGTTCATTTTGTTCTTGCTCCTTGAGGACTAAGTCAGGGCTCTCCCAGGGGGAGTGTGTGGTACCCAGCCAAACAGGGAACACCACTGAGAGAATCACTGGAAGGATGAACTTGCAGCTGCCTTAACTGGGCAATTTTGCCTAGCAAGGAGACCTAAGTGGCCTTTCAGGCTATTTCATGAAACACTCCCTGTGGTCACAACTAATAATTTTATGTGGCTTGCATGTCCTCGTGGGAACACAGCCCAATGGAAAAAGACTACACACATAATTAAATGCAGCCCTCCTGAGTGACTTCTCTGCTCGCAAGGCACCTGAAGGTGGGTGAAAAAGGTGAAACTCCAAGCCTCCATGCATCTGGGCTTGCAGCAGACTGTAGTCACTGCAAACATAGACACAGGGGCTTAGCATTTACACAGAGGTTCACGAAAAACAGGCCTGGTATCTGCTCCCTCTCTTCACCTCCTGGTGCTAATTGGTGGGCTGGGCGTGGCTGGTACACTCCCCAGCAAGGACACACTTGTAAAGGCTGCAGGTGGGTTTGGCAGTCTGAACATCTCTGACCTGCGTGTTTGCCAGTGCGAGGGAAGGAGGACACAAAGGACAGCAGGGCACACAAAGCCTGTGTCCTTGTGACTTGGTCACCTCAGGGTGTGGGTGGAGTAAGCACAATGTTCAAGGCATTGAAGTGAGAACCTGGGCAAACAGGAGTGAGGTAGTGTCTGAGACCACAGTGCAAATATTTGCCTGCAATGCACTAAGGCAGAAAACTGAAAGGCAGCCAACAAAGGGTGGAGGAGTCTGGTGGAGACAAGGCCCTGCTTGTTTGCTCAGCAGTGCGAAGGACATAAATGCAAAGTCAGGGCCATTCAGGCCTCTCAAGAAGCTGTAAAAGGTGAAAAACAAGAGGAGGCCTGTTACAGCCAGTCCTGCACGTGCCTAAATGCCCTCTGAACACTGGCAGCTTACCTGCCTCTCATCTGCTGGCTTGTGCTTTTACTGGCTTGTACCTCTGAGAAGCAGCTTTCCAGGCAGAGATGGGGAGGTTAAAGACTTTCCTGTGCTGTCTTTCTTGCTCCACATCTGCAGAAGGAGCTGCTCATCAGCAGCTTTGGCTGGGGGGGTTGAGGTGGGGGGCAAACACAGCTGGCACTAGCCCCTTATCCCGTCTTGAACTTCCAAATCTCACAGTTTGCATGGTGCTGGGCGCTGCATTTACCTCCTCCAGAGCCACTGCTGGCTCTGTGGCATTGGGTTTTTCATGATCCACTCAGTTGGGAGCCTTTGTTACCTGGTAGAGATGCAAGAGCAAGATGCAAGAGCAGATCATACCCTTCCTACCAAAGGCAGAATTAAAGACCCTTATGGTCAAGGAATCAGATTTTAAAAGGCAGAATATGTTTTTTTGTGATGCTTTATTCTGAGCAATAGAAAAACTCAAGCTCTGTCTGGACCAGACAGATGTCTGGGTTGCTGCTAAGTGGGTGACATTCTTTTATCTTTTTTTAAAATCTGATTTTGCTGTTTACAAAACCCACATGTATCCTGCTTTCTCAGACAGATTTTGTAGCACAGGGGAGACTTCATCCTGGTGGTGACAGCTGCCTTGGCCCCAGAAGTGGGTGTTTTGATGTAACTGTGTCTTCCCCAGCATCACTGGAGCAAGAAGCCCTGGCTCCTGGCAAGACAGAGATGACAAGGCCATCCCCTTTCACCCCACTGCCCCTCTCCCAGAAGACTTTGGGTGGTTTATCTTCGGTTTTCTTCCACTCATCTTTTTGCAGTGAAAATCCATGTTGAGTTAGACATCACCTTCATGTTCAGAGGCAAAAAACTGCTCATGTACTGCTGTACCCTTCAAAGGAACCCTCCTGGCATCTTTGGAAATGAAGAGGTGCTGGATGATACACTCCAACACCTGAAAAGAAAGAGGAATGCTCATTCATGTCCCAGAAGAATGGTTCACCCTCCATCTCTGGGCTGGATGTTTCCTCCCTTCAGTAACCGTTGTGGGCTGGGGGAGACCGCAGGGTAGGTAGCCCCAGTGTAAGGGCCAGCCACCATGGCCTGCCCTGCTCTCTGTGTTGTTGCTTTTCTCCCCATCTCTGGGCTTCACGTAGGGGCTGCGCCCCCAAGGGAAAAGCCTGCCCTTCAAAGGCATCACACCCATCCAAGAGAAACCTGGGAAGGAAGGGCTGATGGTACTGTGGGAATGGACATTGTTTTCTCAACCGATCAGTGCTTCCTACAGGGTTGTTTTGCACTCCCTTTCTGTCCCAAATCTGTTGCAAGCTGGAAACATGGTACCAGGTTCTGCAAAACTGCTTATTCAAGGTTGCTGAGACTGTGTAGCCATTTAACACAGCTCCACGGCTGACAGCAGCAGACACCTCTGAAAAGAGTATGGCATTTAATAAAAGATCTGCCTCCATCTACTGCTGATAAGCATTTGAGAACTTTCAGATGGAAGGGTTGTTCCAGGGCTCCGATGTTTATCAGTTCTCATGGAACTGGTACCATAGATCTGTTTGGAAGCTTTTGGGAACTGTACAAACTCTTAACATCACCAGTTCTGTCAGCAGAGGGTAACTGTGCATCTTGTGAAGCAGCTCATCCTTTTGCTGAGTTTAGAAACTGTTCTCTGCTAACTCCCTGTGGTGCCACCCACACCTGGTGGCATCTGAAGAGGTGAATAGTGGTTTTCCTGTCACATCTCCCATCAGAGTCCTGGTTTTATAAGATCTCTACCATACCTTCTCTGTTTTGCAGGTTGAGGATCCTAGTACCTTTGCAGAGAACTAAGCTGTACTTCCAGCTTCCTGGAGTCTGTCCCATCCTGTCACTGCACCTATCTTGAGATAGGGAGACCAGAACCAGGTGGAGGGCTCACAGTGAAGAAGAGTGAGAATTCTCCAGTCACGTGCACTAGAGCATTAAATTACCTTTATTACCTCTCTCATAATTCTCAACCTTTTATTTCCTTTACTAGCCATGGCTGAGCACACCAAATCATTCACAGCAGCTCCTGGGTCTTTTCCTGAGTGGCAACAGCTGACAAGGAGTCCATCAGTCAGCACCCATGGAAAGAAGTGCTGTTGCCCCATGCCCGCTACTTTATGTTCATCAGAGCTGCATTTCATCTGCTAGTTCATTGCCCAATGGCTCTGACATTGTGGGCACATTCTGATGTTGATAAGTAGTGACACACAGCTTGTCAGACTCCTGTCTGCCAGGTAAACCTTGGAAATATGAGAAAGGAGAGCAGGATCCCTGACTTTGCAAAGAGTCTGAAACAGGAGCATAAAGGTATAACTTACCCTGTCCTCAGTGAAGCCACTATTGCTACTTGCCAGAAAAACAGAGATGAAAGATTGATATACAGAGATCTACCAATCCACTCTTGTTTGAGTTGTTTTTCTTTTGGGTCAGCCTTTGGATCTGGTTATGCCTTTGGAAAGCCTAAGGCTGCTCCAAATGCTGGATTGCACTTCAGCACCCAGTGCTGTTGCTGGGGAGTGGTGACTTTCCCCACAGCAGATGGAGCACTCATGTGACACTCCGTACACTATGTATCATCTATTTACATCTTTTTTTACATTAGCAACAGATGGCTTGGCATAATTATATTTTTTAAATTAGAGGGAATATGTATCTAAAACTTCACACATTTTCTAGAGCCTATGGTTTTTACTTTTGCAGCACCAGTGCTGAGGTCTTTAAGTGGAAGGACCTCCCTTACCCTTCCATCGCCTTCCCTGAAGAGTTGTCACACTAAACATGCAGGTAGATAGAGCAGCAGTGAGCAAGCAGAAACTCCCCCAGTCATAAAAAGAGGAGAGGAAAAGGCAGCTTGGAAGGAAGCAAGACAAAAGGGAGAAGAAACAGTATGGGCAGTAGTAGGAGGGAAGAAGAAGAGAAGCACTAGTGCTGACAAACCATGCCTTCAAAAGCTGATTGAACTCAAGTCCTACAAAAGCATAACCTTGCTTCAGAAATATAAAACCTAGCAAAACATGAATTCAGCAGTTTCTTCATGTCCCTTTTTTTGACATATAAGGCTGTAAGCATGGGGTCTTTGATACTGAATTTTTTGCAGTAAATATGAGCAATCTTCACTTGCTGTGAAGAAAGGTTAATGTAAACCAGGACTCTTCCGTGCTCATGTGACTTCCAAAGCTGGGGCTGTAAGCAGGATGCCGGGTTGGTTCGATTTAGAAGTGCTGAAGCTGTCAGAAGAAAAGAAGGGGCACTTAGTAAGGCTATGAGAAGAGATACAGGATAGACCAAGAGCAACCAAGATACTGAAATCTCTTTATCTGACTACATTTGCCTGGAAAGTAAAAGGTCTTCGAATGATAAGGGATGAAATACATCCTCAAATTTGCCAAATGAATCATCATCCTCATCATCATTGCACAGTGTCAAACCTTGTGAACTGGCAATGTGCAAAGCTGCTGCCTTTTGCTGGGAAGTGGCTGGGGCTTAGTGGGAGAGGGCTGTCAGAAAAGGGCAGGAGAATGCAGCTGGGACACAAGGGGTTTAACCTGCATTCCTTACCACAAAGGGCCGTATCAGAGGGAAAAGAGTCATCCATGGGGGAGCACATCTGTCCACAACCTCATTATTGCCGTAGTACTGTCCCTAGGCAAGTACATGATCTTTCTGGTGCCAACAGGAAGAATTAGTACAGCTTTGGGTGGAAGATATTTTTGATTGCAACTGTCCCCATGAGACATCTCTCGGGAAATGGCCCATGGGCAATACCAAGATCTGCAAACAGAGCCCTGGGCAAAGGCTGTGGTACCCCTTGGTGGCCAGTGACCAGTGGGCTCTGTGTTTATAAGTAGGTCTTGTCCAGCTCAGGCATGTACACCTGCTGTCTGAGATGTCATTCTTTTGGTAGATTATTTTGACCCATGGACCTTTGCTGCAGATATCAGATGATGTGCCTACTGATTCTTGCTTGGTGTTTCTCAGCAAGCAAACATGGTATGGTGGGTGGATGCAAAGCTAGTTTACATTTTTACGCTACTTTTACTCCTCTGTAAATCCTACTCAGTAATGACTAATCTCCAAGTTGATTCCCCTTTCCCATTCGGATTATTTTATTTTCGCTGAATTTTGGTACTTGATAAAGTTTAACCCTTTAGGGTCTTCCTGTTGTGATTTTTCACATGCTATATAGAGAAGTGTCTTGCTCTAAGGCAGTACCCTAAGGGGGATTAAAGAACATATGCCTTCCAAGAAAGCATAAGTACTTCAGGAAAATGCACAGAAAGAGCAGATTGAAAAAGAAACTGGCAGATACCTACAAGGAGTCAGGTGAGACATCTGTTTATAGGTGTACTATCCAGAGGAGCCCACCTGTCCTGTGTCTATTCCTGAATCTTCCCTTAATGTCAGGGACAGCTTGGGTGATGCTGTCTCTACTTACATGCCATCATCTTTATCAAGATCAACATTATCCAGGAGTCACTGGGTAGTGACTGGCTGAAGCAACCAGAACAGAAGAACAGAAACAAGCTCACATTAAGCTTCTCTGAAAAGGGTTGTGCAACCAATTCATTCCTGCTGGGCTCTGGTCACTCTGTCTGCAGTAGCTCAAAGAAGCAACAGACACCCTGAGAAGCCAGGTGGTCCTCAAAAAAGCTGGAGAGCCCAGCAGCCACATCAAGGAGCACAGTGTGAATACAACCCCACCAACTCACAGGGGTGCAGGGCCAGCTGCCACCTCTAGCTCAGCCCTGGCCCCAGGGATTTGCTTTCCTCTCCCGCATACAGCGAAACTGCTGTGCAGTGCTGATGGCACATCTTGCTGCAGCCCCCCTCTGTTGGTTCACTGATGCTGAGGGCCAATGCCCAGGCTGCAGCTGCACCCTGGGCTTGCTTTTTGTCTGCCTCATACCCCTCATGGTGTCATCATGGGCCTCTGTTACGATCTGATCTCACTACCCCTCACACCTTACTGGTGATGCCTTGAGAGGCTACCTAGAAACAGAGACTAGACAGGAGTAAGGGAATAAAGGTGGATATTTATTTGAAAGGCCTTCACAGGTACACGCTGGGGAGCCAAAGGCTACTGCCAAGATGGGCCCCAAGATGGATGACAAGTCACGAGTTCTTTACACATTTATAGGTTTGGTTCATCTGCATATCAGCATAAACTTGCCAAGTAAAAATTTAGCTAAATGATGTAATTTCCCCAAGCTTACCCCCTTCTCAAGATGTTGGTTTACACATTTTGAGCCTCAGGACAGTCTGGGTGTCCTTGAAGAGCAGGCTTGGAGAGGCTTTGCTGTGACTGCCTGGCCTGAGAGAACAGCAGCGAGCAGGCTGCAAAAAACTTCAGTTACACACTAGGCAGTGCAGGATTTGAAAAGTATAAGAGTGAAAACCCAAGGCATCATTCGTGGCTGTTGTTTAGGGATTTCCTGGCCAGCTGGTGGTACCCTGACTTCCTCTCTCCTCCAAAGGGTAAAGATCTCCCTACTTCCTTCTTCTTTTCCTGGCAATGAGACATCAGCAATCATGTGAATTATGAGATGTTTCAGCTAGCCCCTACACCCCTTTGCCCCAGATCTACCACAGCATCTGCAATACCCCTGTGAGTCACTGAGGCAGTCTGTGAGGGTGGCAGCCCACAGTAGAACAGAAGTTCTGCTGGGGCTGGGGCAGTTTGGCTAATTCTGCTGCTGATCTAACATCTAAAATTATTATCAATAACCTGTTTCTTCCAAGCAAGGTGAATCAAAAGCGAAAATCTGTATCCGGGGAAGGGTTTGCCCAGCAGCTCAGAGTGGGGAATTCATGGGATTTCCAGAGAAGCAGCTTTGTCGGCACCATGTTGCCAGTCCTTGTAGTTTTAATCAAGTGTCTTACATGGTTGGTTTCTTTCCTAGGGTTCTTACAGTTGCAGTATTATTACTGAGTTTTCTCTTCTTCTTTTCATATTGAGGCAACCTTTGCTTGTGGGAGCTGTGAAAGAAACCATGAGAACAAGAACCCCAGGGGCTCAAAATACCTGTATGTAAATAAAGGTTAGCACCACAGAGATTATTTTCAAAGCAATGCTTTGGTTTTCATCAAGAGAGGACTTGTACCTGACAGCCTCAGTGACAGAGAAAACCAGTCTCTCCAGATGTGACTGAAACTGAATGCAACAACTCCTTAGTACATGGGCTCTTCTCCAGCCTCCTAGGTGCAAACACAGCCTGCCTAATTAGGAGGTCTGTATGATGCCCTGCTCCTTCTGGTGGTTCACTCTCCACTTGCAGCTACCAAACCAGGAGGCAATACTAAAGGAAGTTATAGGTGTAAGGGGAAAGTCTGATGGACTTCAGGTCCTGCATCCTTCTTGGGAGAAGGCAAAAGAGCCAGGATGCCTAGCTGCTTGCATGGACAGGAGGCGGAACCACAGAGCTGTGAACAGTCTTCTTCAGGTTGCTATATGAGGAATTCAGCCCTGTAACCACAGACACGTCTACTTTCCTTCCTGATGCATGGCCTGTGAGATGCAAGAGCATTAAGGGGTTGGCTGGAAGGGATATTCAGGGGTAAGGTGCAAACTGTTGTGGTATATAAGCAAGAGATTCATCAAAATTTGTTCTGTGATCTTCATTGTGGTCCTTAACAGAGAACAGTAAGAAAGTAGGAGGGGAATGAACAAAACAGTCAAATCCTACAAGGAAAAGAGAAATTAAACTAGAGCAGCTTCAGGTCAGGTTGGCTGGATGTTGAAGACCCTAGATGGGATGAAAACATAAACTGTCATAAACCAGCAAACTGATGAGGCATATTTTGGGTCAACTTGCATTACACTGATTACCATGACCCTTCTTAGAGCACATGCATAATAGCAACCACATCAGACAGCACCAGCCCCTGGCAACTAGATGGTGAAGCAGGCAGGAAGGACAAAAATGTGACCTTCTGCTCTGGAGAGTAAGAACACCTCCCAAGGAATGATGGGAAGCCTATCCCTGAAAAAGGAAGTTTACTCAGGAGTACTTGACTGCCCTGTATAAAGTGTGGATTATTTTCAGGTTTTGCTGCATCCCCATCTTGGTAAAAGAAGAAATGAGTTTCCAGAATGAAGGCAAAAGAGGGAAGGGGTAGAAAACAATTCTTGACTGTGAAGCACAGCATATGCTACCGTGAAGCTGAACAGCTTTCCATGAAATATATTCTAGCCAAGCTATTACTAACACCTGATACACTCATGGTTCCCCGTTAGTTACCTGCCAGCAATGAGCAATGGACTCAATACTATCAATTACATTCCTTTCCCCTGTCCTTCTCTCCCACCAATTAATCATCTGTTAATCACGAGAAACAGTCCTCTACTTGGAAAATACCGGACAAACAAGGAGTTTTGCCAATAAAACAGAATATTATAATAATTAATCATTAAGGTGTCCTGAAATAAGGTGTAGCCGTATTGTTATGCCATGGATTTTAAGCACTGCTATTCAGCACAATTCCTGGGGAAAGGTAACCTGGTCAGGTCTTCCAGCTGATGCATACAGGTAATGTGTGTCAGAAACACCATGAGCAATAAAGACTTGGTCAGATCAGGCTTCTTTGGTCTCACATCTGTTAAGGCCCAGACCAGCTGCCTTGAAAGCATCCACCTTTTCATTGTCCTGCCCTTTCCCCAGGCAGGACTAGCTCTGCAAAAAACAGTCCTCACAGGTGTTAGCCTGCCTTAAGAGGCCTCCCAGGAGAGGTTATGTAAGACAAAATCCCCTCCCCATTCCCTTTGGCAGATTTGTTCTAGTCTAAGTCTCGTTCACTATCACTCAAGCTCCAGCCATATGTGTTTCTCCAGTCATATCTAATATGGGAAATAGCATCCTGTTTTAACATATTTAAAGACTCATGTCTTCCTTCCTCAGTCTATCCTGTAGTCAAAATCCCAGTTTCTTCAACCTTTATTTCTGGATTGATTTTCTAGTCTTGCCATAATTCTTGCGCCTTGTATCTAGCATTAGCATAAACAAAGAGAGACAAGATATTCGGATATCCTCATACAGGGCCATACAGTCCCAATGAGAGTATATTACACAGTCAGAAATTTACTTTCAGAGGACCCTTTTTATTACCCTCCAACCTGCCACACCTGTTGATTTCACCTTTTCAATAGAGCAGCCCTAACATTTGACATGAAGGTTGCAATAGAAATCCCCGTGGCAAGATCTGAGATTACTTAGGCAAGAACAAAATGTATCTATGATAGACTTTAATGTGAATGCTGACGTGACAAACATCTTACATAAAGCAGCACTGTACAGAGCACGGGCATACCAAGAGGCTGAATCCAAGTTGTAGAATAGGAAATTCAACTCTAAACTCCTGATCTTTTTTCCTGATTTTGCAGCATTATTTATTTTATTATTTGGATAGGCTTCTCATGCCCTGAACGAAAAAAATCCCTGACTTACACAGAGCACCTCTACTTACCACAGTGTCTAATGATGTGCTGTTCACATGGGAGCAGGACCTCCAGACCTATCTCTGCTCGAAACGTCTCTAAGTCCCTATGTTGAGTGAATCATAGACTGNGCACATGCATAATAGCAACCACATCAGACAGCACCAGCCCCTGGCAACTAGATGGTGAAGCAGGCAGGAAGGACAAAAATGTGACCTTCTGCTCTGGAGAGTAAGAACACCTCCCAAGGAATGATGGGAAGCCTATCCCTGAAAAAGGAAGTTTACTCAGGAGTACTTGACTGCCCTGTATAAAGTGTGGATTATTTTCAGGTTTTGCTGCATCCCCATCTTGGTAAAAGAAGAAATGAGTTTCCAGAATGAAGGCAAAAGAGGGAAGGGGTAGAAAACAATTCTTGACTGTGAAGCACAGCATATGCTACCGTGAAGCTGAACAGCTTTCCATGAAATATATTCTAGCCAAGCTATTACTAACACCTGATACACTCATGGTTCCCCGTTAGTTACCTGCCAGCAATGAGCAATGGACTCAATACTATCAATTACATTCCTTTCCCCTGTCCTTCTCTCCCACCAATTAATCATCTGTTAATCACGAGAAACAGTCCTCTACTTGGAAAATACCGGACAAACAAGGAGTTTTGCCAATAAAACAGAATATTATAATAATTAATCATTAAGGTGTCCTGAAATAAGGTGTAGCCGTATTGTTATGCCATGGATTTTAAGCACTGCTATTCAGCAAAATTCCTGGGGAAAGGTAACCTGGTCAGGTCTTCCAGCTGATGCATACAGGTAATGTGTGTCAGAAACACCATGAGCAATAAAGACTTGGTCAGATCAGGCTTCTTTGGTCTCACATCTGTTAAGGCCCAGACCAGCTGCCTTGAAAGCATCCACCTTTTCATTGTCCTGCCCTTTCCCCAGGCAGGACTAGCTCTGCAAAAAACAGTCCTCACAGGTGTTAGCCTGCCTTAAGAGGCCTCCCAGGAGAGGTTATGTAAGACAAAATCCCCTCCCCATTCCCTTTGGCAGATTTGTTCTAGTCTAAGTCTCGTTCACTATCACTCAAGCTTCAGCCATATGTGTTTCTCCAGTCATATCTAATATGGGAAATAGCATCCTGTTTTAACATATTTAAAGACTCATGTCTTCCTTCCTCAGTCTATCCTGTAGTCAAAATCCCAGTTTCTTCAACCTTTATTTCTGGATTGATTTTCTAGTCTTGCCATAATTCTTGCGCCTTGTATCTAGCATTAGCATAAACAAAGAGAGACAAGATATTCGGATATCCTCATACAGGGCCATACAGTCCCAATGAGAGTATATTACACAGTCAGAAATTTACTTTCAGAGGACCCTTTTTATTACCCTCCAACCTGCCACACCTGTTGATTTCACCTTTTCAATAGAGCAGCCCTAACATTTGACATGAAGGTTGCAATAGAAATCCCCGTGGCAAGATCTGAGATTACTTAGGCAAGAACAAAATGTATCTATGATAGACTTTAATGTGAATGCTGACGTGACAAACATCTTACATAAAGCAGCACTGTACAGAGCACGGGCATACCAAGAGGCTGAATCCGAGTTGTAGAATAGGAAATTCAACTCTAAACTCCTGATCTTTTTTCCTGATTTTGCAGCATTATTTATTTTATTATTTGGATAGGCTTCTCATGCCCTGAACGAAAAAAATCCCTGACTTACACAGAGCACCTCTACTTACCACAGTGTCTAATGATGTGCTGTTCACATGGGAGCAGGACCTCCAGACCTATCTCTGCTCGAAACGTCTCTAAGTCCCTATGTTGAGTGAATCATAGACTGATTCCATCCATAGAATGGAATTCAGTCCATGGGGAATTAGTCCATGCGGAATTCTTCCCCAGTTTAAAAACACAGTACACACAAGAGGGAAGAAGGCAACCTATTAGGACACACCATCTCAAAGAAACAGGCATAGTAAGACTTACTGCTCTGCCTCCATGGAACAAATGCCCAAGTAGCTTTCAGTATGGGTGACTAACAGGCAGCTTTCTCTTTGGCTGACAGCTGGATGCAGAAACTCTACCCAAAACTGCAACTGTACAACAGACCTCCTAAAAGATCCATGTCCTTTGGCAGCCTTGGCTGAGGAACTTCCAAGTGTTTAGCTGAGCTTTCCATGGCAAGCACAGGGGCATCAGGTAGAAGGACAAGTGTAGTGTATACCCATCAAACTGTCAGTGGATTTAATAGCATCTTACCAAATACGCAATGACACGTTTTTCCATAGACACTGAAACTGTGTACCAAAGCAGGCTACAAAGCTAACAAAAGACGACCCAACCTGGCAGTGGACTTCCTGGTTATGATTTGTTAGACATTTCTTAGCAGAGTGGATCATGTCTTCCTGATGCCCAGGGCCCTTTCGTGACACAAATTAAGAAAAGCCCAGGACTGCAGCACAGACGAGTCACACCCAGTTCTTCCAAGTCCAATCTTCATCCTTCCTGTAAACCTACAGAGACTATTTGCTGTTTGCTTACATTCTCATACACCTGGCTTTATGCTTGTGTTTGCTTGAGGATTGTTGAAGGCACTAACTCATCGTCTGTACTGGTTTATCAGCATGAAAGTTCAGTGCTTGTGGATCTGATGGAACTGGTTGAACTGCTTAGGGAAGCAGTTGTGTACAATACACTTTTGGGACTAAGATCTTAGTAATTTTGTAATCTTTGTTATGGCAATCATAAAGACGAAAAACAACGAGTTATCTCTAAACATCCTGACCACAGACACCAAGACAAAAATTGATCACAACTGCAGAAAAGTTACTGCCTGTAGAATCCTAGAAGACAAGGGGCTAATGTATATGTGTCAAACACCGACAGCCAGATAGCTGTGGAACCAACCATGGATTGTTGGTGATAACACACTGAGAAAGAGCAGGATGTGGCTGGAGAAGAGGCCATACGGAGGTAGAGCAGCACATTTCTGGGACAGACATTCTTGTTCTGGCTCCTGGAGAGGAGCACAACACAGCACAGCACAAGTGCAGGGATGAGGCTGAGAAGGGGTCAGTAAGGTGACTGGACAGGTGTTACTGTTACAGGTGACTGTAAGAGGGGATCGAGACCACCAAAGATCCCTGAAGCCCTCTGACCCTTTTCCAGAAAAGTCTAGAGAAATGGACTGCACAGGATTACTAATTTACATTTCTTATAGAAAATGAAAAACTGATCTCCAAGATGGGGAGATTTATCTATAAAAGGCACCCCAACTAAGCCCACGTGTGTGGGCACCTCCAGGACATCCCAGCTGGATCGATGCTGGAGGTAGGTCTGGTGATCTCTCTTTCCCTCTCCCGTTCTTTCTCCCTCCCCCTCTCTTTAATTCATTTCTCTCTTTCTCTCTCCCCTTTCACCCTACCCCTCTGTTCAAAACCCACTGCCAGGTGCTCATAGAGGAGATCAGGGACTAACTTATACCAATTTCCATGCTAAGTATGTAATTTACTAATAGAACTTTGTGAGTTTTTGTGGACCCTCTGACTTCCATAGTTTTTTTTGACCATGAGCATCTATAAAACTTGAGTACTCCCTTGCCCTTAAGGGTGGGACACCACACTTACATCTTGAACATGTGGAAGTGGAAAAAGGGGAAATAAAACAATATTGCATTCAGATAGTCAATAAAATAAAATAATTCAACAAAATCTCTTTAACAGGAATTTATTATCATTAAAAGTAACAACAAGTAGTTTTAAATTCTTTTGTCTTAAAAATCTAGTATAACACACTGCTACAGTTCTATGAAACTTACGGCAAAATTGTATCCCCAAACCACACCGTTCTGCCCAATCCTCACAGACATCAGTGGTGTGGCACACGAACAGCACAGAAATGGATCGCTCTATACAGCGATGATCATTAGGCCTCAAGATGCTACAAGTTATTTTGTAAGAGCTATTAAGTATAATTTTTGTTTTCCTCTTTGTTAATATTGCTAGAACAATCAAATGTTTCACATAGCTTTTGGTGACCCTGTGATCTTTTAAGAACTGTATTTTATACCCATACATCTTCCTGCTATAGTTTTCCTTTTTTATATTTTCCCCCCTTAATGACACACCTGCCCCATCTCAGGAGACAAAACCACAGTGATGTTTGCAGTCACTCTGCACAGAGCATCACATATTTCCTTTACATTCTGAAGCCAGTGCTCAGCCCTAACCCTTACCTTTCACACTGCTGCCAGAACAACTTGGCAGCACAAAGTTCAGGAATACTACATGCTCATATATTAATCTGCAGCTTCTTGGGAGCTCTAAGACCTTAGGTTAAACTCAAGCTAAGTACCCAAGATAGCTAACTTATAGCTATTTCAGATTTGTGTAAAGGAGCAGCAGCCAGATTTTGCAGGACAGACGCATCTTCACATTACACAAAAAGGCCTGAACAAGTCATAATACTGTTTATCATTGGCTTGCAGGACCAAAAAAAATATCCACAAGCAAGCACGCATATAGGTGAAAAGAACAGTCCTAATTCTGTCAAGCATTTAATGTGTTGAATTTAAGATTACAATGTTACTCAATACTCAAAAGTAAGCAGAAGCCTCCCAGTGAAACCCTTCTGCCTATCAGAAATGTACTGAAGAAAAAGAACACGGAGAATCTTCATACAATCTTTCAGATGTGGGTTGTGTATGATTTCAGATACACAGGATCCCCTTAGATGGGATAGGTATTTCCACATGAACTTCACAGTAGCACATGGAATTGGGAAATTCAGAGAAAACCAATCAGCAAGCAGCTTCATGTGCATCTATATCCATCCTGGATTAAGAGAGTCATGGGAAAATTATAATCATAGCATAAAAGTATGGATGAGGTACTAGACCAACAAATTCAATGAACAGACTCCAATTACTCTACAAGAGCAGTTCACACTCTTCTGTAAGCAGACCTACAACTTAAACTCCAAGGAAAAAGGGGGTGTTAAATCTACTCAATCAAAAAAGAATTTTTGGGGTTTGTTTTCAGCTGGATTTCTTAGGGAAAAAAACCCCAAAATCAAAAACAATACTTACAGCAAAACTGTGAAATCCTGTCTTACATAACATCCTAAACTACTATTTTGCTTTGTAAATGCACCTAACAGTTTATGAATATCTCACCCTTACTCAATAATACCTTAAAGAGTTTTAACTGAGGTAGCCACTAAACCATCACCATACATCAGCAATGCCAACACAATTGGAAAAGCCCACCCAAGATGCTCAAGAGAAGTTAGTTAGCATTTGCTTCCAAAAATGTCATTTTCTCTGTGGCTCTCTTTCTCCAACCCTTGCTTCACTTCCCTTTTCTCTTCTTGCCCATCTCTAACAAATAGCAACAAAGAAAAGTTTAGCTTTCCAGTTCATTTGTAAAATGTCCTTGGATTCTCAAAACTGAATTTTCAAATCAAGAATCAGTGAATTTAGTTTTAAATGGATGTCATTTAGAACTCTGCCACTGAAGGACAATCTGCATCCCCAATGACTGACACCTGAGGTTTCAGCTCTATCATCTTCCTGCACATGCCTAAGTGATAGAAGCTGTGGAAAGATACCTGCATGGGGAAAACATAGAAGTGGTGATAAGGTCCCTTTCATTGTAAGTCTCACCCCATATATGTAAACACACAAGGAACCACCTATTAATTAGCTGTCTTTCAAGTACTAAGGAAGTTAAATTGCAATTGTCATTCCGGTAGCTAAAAAATACAATGATCTGTCATATCCTGGACCTTTCTAGCGGCATCATTGCTCAAAACGAAAGTATTTTCAAATTACTTGTGCAGCTATGACAACCTATGCTCAAATTCAACATGAAAAAAAAAATCAGCTTTAAGGATACCCTGGTATTTTTGAGAACACTTTCAAGATCTTTTTGTGGTCCCTTATCACAGACTAATTTTCAAGGTAATTCAGGACCTCTTCTATCCACATCCAAATCAATCAACCAACCAACCAAGAAAACTCCAACTGAAAATCGCCCCAGTATCTATGTTGTTTAGTACACATGTATTGTAGAATGTACATTTGGGTAAACATTTACACGGTACACATACAAGTACATGTACATGTAGTGTAAACCTCCAGTTTTGACTTCTTTTTTTCAACCACTATTTGGAATTTGAGTGTCCTCTCCAACTGGCCAAATGTTTTAATGCATCTACAGAAATGCAAACTTGTGTTACAGACATTGCATTAACCCAAAGCAGCACAAAACCTCCGCTTCCAAGACACATACTCACCAAATAAAAAAGTCTGAAGAGAAAAACCATGCTCTCACTTTAAAAAATAGAGCACTAATGAGTGTGACGGGCATAATACTGGTTTCTCAATGTAGATCAGATACTGTGTGTATATTCCCAAATATAAAAATAAAATGGTACAAATTGCATGCAACTGTACATAGTGCAGTTCAAGCAATACCAAGGTATTATCCTTATTTTTCTGAAGCATGTGATCAACAGCAAACTGCAGGGTGATAATTGTAATGTGGTTCCTTGGGTTTCTTCTTCCACAGAGACAAACAAAGCTACTTTTATTTCAAAAAACTCTAGCCCAAAACAGGAAGACATCAAACAATTTAGCCATGATAACTACTGTGAAGAATTTCTGAATTTTCTTACACATCTAGATTACGCAAATGGGCTTATTGTTTGAAGTCCTTTGCTAGAATTCCTTTTTCACAAACCACAACACATCAAAAAAAGTGTTTCCTGCTTTCATCACACACAGTTGCTCATCAGGAGGAAGTAGATGAAGGTGGTTTATTACAACATTATAAAACTAACCTCATCCTTATGAAGCATATGTAATGCACGAATTAAAGATTCCAGTTAAGCATCACCACATAATAACCCTTTATGTCTGTATAACATAACCAGCTAAGAAATTGTTACTACTGAAATCATACACAGGCACCTGCTATATCATACTTACGTTATAGTTTTCTTTTTAAAACATTCCACAACTGACTCTGCTTTTAGGTCACTTTTGTCCATTTCATCTATTTAGACGCTGTGTTACCACTTCTCTGTACATGATAGAGATATATATCAGCAGAAGAAAAATGACAAAGAAATCATCCAAGAATCCCAGAATTCCAAAGAGAGCTTCAGGAAGAAAATCCAGAGGTGAAGCCAGGTACAGCAAGGCTCCAATCAAGCAGAGGAATATTCTGATGCGAAACATCCAGAAGAGGCCCCCTACAGAAAACATTTCCCTGAAAGCATGTCGCAGCAAAGTGGGAAGATCCATAATTCTTTCCATAATCTATAAAGAAAGAACCCAAAAGTTAGTATTTTGCTTTAGCAACTCATGCATGCTAAACTGAAGTTTCTACTACTACATGACATCTTAGGATCTGTTAGTTTATAGGAATTAAAACAAAATCCAGGAAGAGTTAATGAGTTTCGTTTTACTGGGTAGAAAGTCAGATTTAGAATATATATGTTTTCAAGAAACAGTCAAACGGTGTTATTCTACAATGAAAAGCATACACTTAATATACATCACTGGAAAATATATTGGCATCTATTATGAAGGAAAAGAAATGACTACTAGAGAAAAAAAAATGACTGGGAAAGTGAGAAACAGCAAACAGGTTAACTGGAGTGAAATATTGATCAGGACGGAAGATAAACAAGGATTGCAAGAAAAAACCTAATAGGTAAAGCAGAATAGGTTACAGTTTTTTGGAAACACAATACCCCCTCTCCTGGTGTATAACCAGTGATTCACACAAGTTTCCAAAGGATGGATGAAGCTTCCAAGTAAACTAAAGAACCTTTAAATGAATCCATTCATGGCTCCCTTCCATTTTGCTATGTTTCTGTCAGCTTAGTGAAAGACTGTTTAATAGAAAATATTCCGGTTTTTGTTGTGATAAGTAGGGAGGGGTGAACTTTAAAACTTTTTTTATACTGGTTCCCTTCTGTGGTACACGGCTTCTACACAGAGCCATTAAACTCCATTAAAATGAGTTATTGCCCTAGTTGAAAAAGTTTTTGAGAAAGAAATTTTGTATGTGACAACACTATGTATAAATCAAAGACAATTTATCTAGTCCAATTAGGGCTTTAGTACAGATTTCTGGCATGACCTCTGACATGAGGTTACTGGGGACTAGATATAACTCACAGAGAGGTCTAATGGAGCCTGAAAGATAGTTTCAATCTCCTTTAGACAAAACCCGTACATTTTGTGGTTTAGAAAAATACTCCTCCCTCTTCTGCGTCTTTCTACTGCTCACTTTTCTTGCTAATGTCTTCTTGCTATATCCAAATCCCATAACAAATGAAGACAAGCACGGAGGTTACCAAGCATGCGTGTGTGTGCATTTCACCTTGCAAAACAGGACAGGCACACAGGAGACAGGCTCACAAGGCTGTCTCTCTAACATTTGTAGAACTTTGACCACCCCTCTTAGCTATTTACAGAAAAAAAATTCGGGTTTTCTTCACCCAGAGAGGAGAACAAAGACTGTAACGCAATCGAGGAGGAAAACTGAAAAATCAGGACAGCATATAGCTGTCTGAGGAGAAAGGCACAGAGCAGAACTTCAGGTTCTTCTAACCAGTGTAAAGAGATCAATGAAGTGAATATTCTTCCTCGCAGGTCAGGTATTTCATTAAGTCTTTTTACTGACTAATTATAGATCCTTTCAAAATAATGACTCATATTTAAAAACCAACCTAACACATGAACAGAAAACTCAAGACTTATTAGATTCTCACTCACAACAAAAACTCAAGTTTCCATATATTTTCATAAATGACAAAAAAATAATTTTGAGGTCTTGGGTTTGACCTAACCATATAAACATGAATTTCCTAAAGAAAAGTTGCCAAGGCCCTAAGCATCAGGAAGAGAAAATCCATATCCCAGGGAAATGAAAAAAAAAAAGAAGGTGGAAAAACAAAATCACAAAAATATTGCTCTCAATCTCTCCTGATATCACTGACTTCCACCCAAATTTACCCAAAACTTACAGATCTGGGCTGTCCTGAGAATCTTCGATTGTAATCATTAACATCTTGAAACACTTGGGTTGCACCCTGCTGATCTTCACCAAAGAGTGGTAAGAACAGTGTTACCTAGGCACAGCAGGGAGATTATGTTACACGTGCAACTGTAAAACGCTCATTTTCAGTAACTACATAGAAAAAACTTTGGTTTAGTTGAATAGTTAATAGGAGAATAAATGAAAATTACTAGCATGGATACTGCTATTAAGTTTAACTAATTAATTGCTTACAGCTCTTCACAGAATATTAATTTTAAAGAGATTGTTTAAAAAAGTGCACAAGAACCTTCCTTTTAAGAGAAGCCTATATGTTTTTTTCTAAACACCTAAATACTTTATGTTTCGTAACTGGGACAGATGATTTGGAGAACAAAGTTAATTTACCAAATTCATCTAATTTTGTTTCCTAAATTGAAAATCAAATAAAGCAATCAACGAGGCCTTTCTTTTTCTATCTTTAGAATTGCCTTGCATGACAACAAACCTGCAGCAAAACTCATAATTTTGCACATGGATCTTCATACCAGGATGAATTACCAGAAAAAGGTACTAACCTTCAGCTCTTTTTTAAGCACAGAGTATTCTGCTCTGTTCTTGGGTTAACTTTCATGCAAACATAGAAAAATAAGATATATGTGAATATGACATTATGTATGTTATCTTTCTGCAAAGGAGTTCCTGAAAACAAAATCCATATCCCAGGGAAATGAACACAGGTATAAAATGCAGATTATTATAGGAAACAAGGAAGGCATAGCACTTGAAATTATTACAGTCTTCAAAAACTTCCTCTATACCTGGCGACTAAATATAAATCTGTGTGGCAGTCACATTAAGAAACGAGAGCATGAGCAGATCTACATTCAACTCCTGGTCCTGCCACAAACCTCCTGTATGACTCATGTTGTTCATGTATATGTATTTCCCTTCCCCATTTATAAACCAGGGTGAGAACAAATACATAACCATGCAAGCAGTACCACCTAATATATCTGTTACTCAGAGAAAGGTACATGAATATACATGTAAGGAAAGACACTAAAAGAATCACTTATTTTCCCCTTTTCCGCTTTCCTCACCTTTATTATTTGTGTCTTTTTCCTCACTGGCTACACTCTGAACCTACTCATTCATCCTCCAGTCATATCTATTTTTCTTTCCTTCAACTGTGCTCTTACAGTCATTTGTCCCTCTGATACACACAATCAAAGCAGGATATAATGGAGGGGCAAGGGCATGAGTTACATAATTCATCAGAAGTTACTAGCTCTGTAGTTTGTCCACTGTTAAAATAAAGATGTGCTTTTGTTAAAACATACCCTATCAGACTCAGAGATCCTAAGCCTTAATGAGTTGCAGGAACAGATTTCAAACTGACAATGTAAGTAAGTTGCGTAGGAAGTAAGTTAATGCTTGCTCTACAAAGATGAAATTAATAATACATACAAGTTAAAAATAGGGCCAAAATGAGAAATTGACATGGATAAGTCTTTTGGTAGGGAGAGAAGGAAGGGAGAGGGTATTTCTCAGGAACCAGTAGTGTGCTGCTACTGGCAGTCTACCACAACAGCCAGGCCTTTTAGATCCAAATTCTGGTAGAAGAAGTTAAATAGCATCCTGAACAGAAAGCATGAAAGGATCATAGTTAAAATCTCACAATTTTCTGTTTTCATATATTCTTCACAGAAAAATAGCTGAGTTATCAGTGCAGTTCACTTATGTTTGAGTTGCAGGAACAATCTGATTTTTTCGAGCCATTTGTCAAAGCAAAGAGTTTGGAAAAACGGAATGTCCACCATTCCCATCTCACATATCCGTCTTTCAGTTTCTCAGACTTCTTTATCTGCCAGCCTCACTACTGCAGCTCACATGTAAGTGCCTTGTGGCAAGCTATTGTAGACAGCCAAACTGACAGGTCCACGATGACTTAAAATATTACCGTCTGTCTGCAGATGGGACAGCGGATGGCACCCAGCCATGAGCCGTACCTCCAGTAGGCAATAATGCAGGAACCTGGTGAAGGTAAGTGACACATATTTAAACTCCTGAGATGAAAAACACATTGCCTGAAGTAGCATGTTACACACCAAGGGAAACAACAGAAAGCGTACGTAAGCAGTTGGGTTAAATCTACATTTTCCGACGTAATTTTGTATACAGCATTCACCGAAGATACCAAGAGCTAACATGTTCAAATTGAATGCTATTAATGAGAAAAATCTTGAATAGGTTCAACTGGATCAGTAATTTTAAGGCATTATTTCCTGAAAACACAACGAATTTTCACTCATTAAGTGAAGAAGCAAATAATTAAAATTTTTACCAGTTTAAAATTCAGAAGTCACAAAAATGTCAAGAGATGCAACACTTATCGTAAAAACTTGGCTTTATCATCAGTGTTTCAACAGATGAAGACAAATATAAAAATGTGAGTACTTTATCTGTTTTTCAAGCTTGCTTGTTTTTTCATTTAAACAACTAGGCATGGTATGCACTATATACTTCGTAAAA
The DNA here is from genome assembly GCA_013398015.1 of Oreocharis arfaki. Taxonomy (NCBI): domain Eukaryota; kingdom Metazoa; phylum Chordata; class Aves; order Passeriformes; family Paramythiidae; genus Oreocharis; species Oreocharis arfaki. The sequence goes on along the minus strand of VZRR01008203.1, from coordinate 519,323 downwards.
CTAGATGAATGCAGCAAAACAGTCCTGCTGGGAACTTGAAGCAGAGGAAGCAAAATGCTACACAGGGTGTCTAGATATAAATATGGCCTCAAAAAAACCCAAAACCAAACACTTCAATCAACTGTGAACTTACTTATTCTTTCTAAACCAGTTTTTTTTAATGGTACATTTCCAAATGTTTTTCAAATGTTTCTTCAGTTTTTTACCAAACTGGAAACAAATTACACTCTTTGACACTTTAAAATTAACTGGTTTCATTCCTTATAGCACAGAAAATAGTGCAGCACAATCTTAAAGTAACGGTTTATTTGTAAATGTATTTTCTCGACTATTTATAAAAAATTATTTCTTATGCAGAGTAAAAGATAAACAGTTAAAAGCAGACAAAGCTTTGAATTAGGATGCCTGTACTAGTGCCAAAAGTTTGTATTTCTGTTCTAGTTTTATCTTTGCAGTAGCTTTCCTTCCTTACCACAGAAGAGATGCCCACAGTTGGTTTCTATAGGAAATGTAGCCTGTTGCAAACACACTGGACAGGACATATCTGTGTAGAAGCGATGCCGATCACCAGCAGAAGCATCCTCCTGGAACAACAGGAAAATGTAAAGCATTAGAGATACTATTTTATGTAAGTCTACTGAGTTCTAAAAAACAGTAATAAATTGGTATCCATTTACTATAAGTCAAACTGTCAAATGCAGAACTATGAGAAATATATTTAAATGCAAGAATCAAACATACTTAAATGCATTGATTCAATAAGCAAGTTTTTGTGACAAGACTGTTATTTTCCCTTCATCTGTTAAATAAGTGTGTGCTTCAAACCAGTTAAAGCCCACATAGAAAAAACCTCCTTTGTCCTTCACACTGAGTCAGGTTAGACACATTGGAGCATGAATAACAAACTCAGATCCATATTGTTACTTCATTATCCTGAGTAGTTCTGTCCAGAGACAGGTAACTGAACTGTGCTGCTTACCACTTGCAGCATTTAGTGTTTCCAAGCCAAAACACAGATATCAGCTTGCGTATGTCACTGTCATGAAATAGTTTTTCTGCCCATTTTGCCATATTTGTCTTCCACATAAATACGCACTATCATTATTTCAAGAAGTATCGTGATGAAAGACTGTTCTCAATATTCTCCAAAAGTATGGCCTAGACTCTATCTGTCCAAACTGGATGCAGTCATAGAATCATTGAATGATTTGAGCTGGAAGAGCCTTTAAAGATCACTAAGTTCCAATTGTCCTGCCATAGGTAGGGACACCTTCCACTACACCAGGCTGCTCAGAGCCCCATCCAAACCTGCCTTGAACTTTTCCAGGGATGGGGCATCCATAACTCCTCCAGGCAGCCTGTTCCAGTGCCTCACAGTAAAGAATTTCTTCCTTACATCCCATCTCAACCCAACTTCTTTCAGTTTAGAACCACTGCTCCCTGTCCTGTGACTAAAGGCTTTGCTAAAAAGTTCCTCTCTCACTCTGTTGCCTGGCTCTTGTTGCTGTGCCATTGTTCTCCTACACACTGTTTATCAATCTAAACATCTAACCCCTGTCCTGTCTCAACAAACTGTACTCCAGATTTCCTTTCCTTTACCATTAAGTTCCCAGGAACATTCCAGGAAGCACACAGCATAATCTAATGTACTCCACCTTGTGGCAAAAACGTCTTTGAAAAAAGAACCAGCCAAATATTTAGTTTTAATTACTTAATGCATCCATTAAAAAAAGGCTACACTATCTCATTACTTGATGAATTTCAAGGATGCCTCTGTACAGTTAGCAAGCTTCCCCAACTTTCAAGGTCAGCTTCTTCCAGAACCTCAGAGAACCCTACAGTACCCCACATCAGAGAGCTGAATAATGCCAACACTTAGCAGAGCACCTGATCAGTCTGAAGCTGCTGACGAAGAGCTCGCACTAGCTCTTGATTTTCTGGATGTATGTTCTGATGTTCATTTCTGCGAAGGGAAATACAAACAATAAAAAAACCTTGTGATCCAACACTGAAAAACAACTCATTGAAACACATATGAAACTTGAACAAAGGGCAAAAAATCATTCTTTCCTGCTATAAAGGATTTTAAAGGAAGTACACAAATATTTAAGGAAACAGGAATTTAATCTGGACCCTAAAGTTACTTTGGACATTTAAAGTTGTACAGCAGCAAGATTTTTCAGAGACTCCATAACTAATCACTAAATCATGTTAAAATGAGATTTTAATCTGAGAAAAAATTAAGCCATGAACCTACAAAAAATGAAGTTGCTTGAAGGCTTTCTTATTAAACTTGCAGAAATATTTTAAATTTTTGTCTCCACTGCTAGTTCGTAATTTTTTGGTCTACCCATGAAGTACTAGTTTTTCACTCACTGCTTAAGTCATAGAGTTGAAACCTCCTAATTACTTCAATTTCATCTGCTACATGACATTTGCATAAGAAAGGGTAGACAAACTTACATTTAGAATAATGAATTTATGTAACTATCAGCAGACTGGATATAAAAAGAAACCACTCTTCTAAAATCACTCTTTTTTTAAAAAAAGGAAAGGTTCTACAGGCAAGCAAACTACAGATTAGATATGCCAAGAGGAATCATAGGGAAGGGACACGCTGAAGAAAGAAGGATGGATATATTACAGATTTGAAATTCAAAAGCACAATGGGATAGAATTGAAATTAAAAATGTGCTGACAACAATCAGAGGTGTTAAGTTACAATAAATACGAGTCAACAGCATATTAAAATATGTGAAATTTTATGCTTTATTTGTTCATATGGATTTCAATGACGATACATTCTGCTCAGGACTCTTGTGGTCTCAGCTGTATTCTGTTCTCCATTTTGGGCTAAATGCATAGAAACATATAAAGAAGTTGGAGGAAGTTCAGAAGATAATAAGAACTACTGACCATATTTTTCAAATACTAGAAAAGGCTGAAGAAATGTCAGTTCATATAGAAGGCTGTTCATGGAGTGAAAAGGGGACAGGATAAGGCTTTCATTCTATAAATATGAGCAATTATTTCCCACAGTTATCTAAGGCTTGTGGAAACACATTTCTAACTGCATAGTGTACAAAATCAGACAAGATTAACTCAGGCTATTTTCATCCATCCTTGACTAAAAGTTAAATCAAAAAACAGGTTGCAATGCTTCCAGAGATATTGAGGCAAGCTGATCCTCTGGCTGAACTTTTAGGACATTTTCTGGTTGCAGTTACATTATATAATTTCCTCAATGGCTCTAGGAGCTTCTGCAATATTTTCCTGCATTTAATGTGGGCAATCATAATATTGCATTACTGCTATGTTTAACATTTTGTCTGCTTCATGCTTTCTTCAAAGAGAAATAGACAAGTGCTATATTTTTCATGCTAATATTTACATGGCTATCTGTAAAAAGCAGATTTATTTAACACTAATGTGGGTGACATATGAAAGTTATATGATGGGAAGGCTATATTAAAAACCTTATGTACCCTTGGTCTCCATGAATCAGATTTTGTGGATGTTGTCTGTCGTATACGTTAAATGTATAAAAGTATTTTTCTGTTTAGAAGCTACAAAATTAGCTTATTTCACATCTTCAGTTTGCCAGAATGTTTGATATATATTGAAATTCAATTTGGTTCACGCACAAGTGGAAGATGTGAATTATAAGACAGTTTATTCTGATTTCTCCATAAATAACTAATTGCAAATTTGCTACTGAAAGCGTTCATTTATATGATCTTACCCTGGTATCATGTACTATGCTGAAATCATGAGAGCTTTTGTAGAGCTGTAGAGGTACAGCATGTACTGTCACTTATACATAAGATGGTAAAGTAGCAGAAAACCATGCAAAGTTCAGGAAGGGACAGGCAGAGCTAAAGACATATCAAATTCATGACATGTGTTATGCAATTAGTGTGAGAAGGAAAATGAAATAAATAAAAAACAGTATGGTGCCATGTAATTAAAGGCATTCTCAAACATAAGCCAGAAAGAAATGAAGTTAGATGCAAAGGCTTTTTATTGCCCCATCTCTGACTGCTACCATGCCAAAACTTGAGGAAAAAGGCCCCATGATGTAGAAAGATTGTATTATGTACCATAGAGGGCCTCACCAAACTATTACTGGAAGGAGGAAGACTGCCTACTCATGCAGTATGCAGTCTCAGACAAGGAAAGAGAGGAACAGTGCCTAAGCGGACTGGTGCATCACTGTGCAGTGATGGACACTGTTAATTTCCAAGGAGTAAGATCTCAGTTCTGCTGAAAATACTGACTTGATCTTATAATCAAACCATATGATGCACAGAAAAATTAGATTAAAAAGATCTAAACCTGTAGATCCATAAACAAGGAACAGGTAAGTCATCTAGGACAAATGGGGAATCTCTTGTAGGAAATTAAAGGGTCAGGCTTCTTTTAATTTGCTGAATACACAGAATTTTCACAATCTCATTTGTAATGTGACAACCTACTGACCAGTTAAAAGATGATGGAAAAAATCTGGCTTCATTTTATCAAAATCCGTAAGTCAAAAGCATACAGGCTTTACAAAAGTATCATACAGTGCCTGAACTACACATCTGCAACTTGTTACATACGTTAATTATGGCTCATAAGTTTCTCCACCAGAAGCATGAATGAAGCCTTAACATGATGCTTCATTGAGTTCTTCCAAGTGAAAACAAGGACAACAACCATATCCCGTAACAGTTCTCTCCATATTCTGCTTCTGCCCCCTAAAATCTACTGCAACACATACTCCTTGCTCCTAGCTGCCCTTTTTATTCAGTTCCCGCAACTATTCATTACCGTAAACTTTCTTTCCTGTATAGTTACCCGCGACCTGCTCCTACCTAACTCAGGTATTTCAGTTCTGTTGATACAGAAGCATGAAAGGCAAAGAAAAAAACTGGGGTAATGAACACCGTATAAGGAACACAAAGACCACTGTACTAAAGTAACTAGAGAATAAAAAGAAAATACTCTTTTTCTTCCTCAGTGCTAAATAAATTTAAAGTACTATAATTTTTGTACTGTACAGACTTTCTAGAATACTGTACACATTTTGATGACAACAATACAAAGGAGATAGATGAAGAGTGCTGCTGAATACAGACAATTCAAAAAAGTACCAGAAGGCAGAGCAGGGAGCTAAGAGGATGCTGGTAAGACTTTCAGTCATCAGTCATAGAACCACAGTCATAGAATATGCTGAGTTGGAAGGGACCCATCAGGATCATTGCATTCAACTCCTGGCCCTCAAGACACATGTGCCTGAGAGTATTGCCAAATACTCAATACTTCTTCAACTCTGTCAGGCCGGTGCAGTGACCACTTCCCTGGGGAGCCTGTTCAAAGGCTCAACTACCTTCTGGGTGACAAAACTTTTTCTAATATCTAACCTAAATCTCCTCTGATTCAGCTTCAGGTGTTTCCTCAAGTCCTATCACTGGCCATGAATCAGACAATGCAGTCCTCCAAAGTCTGGAAGCTTTGTGTTTTCAGTTTGTTTGCCCCTCCAGAAAATAAACCACCAAGGTATGTAACAGGAGTCACAGTCAAACTTTTTACCTACCTCATTACACTGCAGAGGCAGTCAATAACTAGCCTTATCTTCCTCCCTAAGAAACTCTTCATAATTGATGCATCATCTTCCTGAACTTAATTCTGACTGAATTCCTGCTACTCTTGCCAACTGCTGGCCCTTATTCCACTTACTTTTTTTTTTTTAAATATTTCTTACTTGCCTTTCTAAAGATCGAAAATAAAATGTTGACTTTCAAACTAAACACTTAAAATTCAAGTCACAACTGCCAAAAATGTCAATATAAGGGGTAGAGAAATCATAACAGAGCAAACGAAAAAGAGACATTCTTAAAGCAATCTGAGTAAATGAAACAGCTTCAGAAAAAAAAAAGGCAAGGTGAAGTGAATGCATTTCTTAAGATTCCTCTGTGATCTCCTGGTCCTGAACAGCAGCACCACCTTGCAGTCCAACCAAGTTTTTCTACCTATAGTCTATCTTGTAGCTTGCTCTCAAGTAACTCTACCCCATCAATATTTCTCATGTCAACATACTGTCTTCAGTAAGTTCCATGATGCCAGTGTGTCACTAAAATTGAGCTCTCTTGGTTTTGAAAACTGTTCTGTGTTCAGATGTTTACAGACATCCACAAAATAAAATAAAAGGAGCCAATCTGAAGCTCAGACTCTTCTTCCCAAAACACATAGGCTAAGATATTTGCTAGGATGCAAAGAAGAACCCTGAAATGAAAATAAGTTTTGATGACTTGATCATTAAAGTTACCGAATTCTGAACTCAACATTTTCCTGCGTGGAACGCATATTGAAGTCCACTGTTTTACAGCCCACTCATTAAAAAAAAAAAAAAAAAAATTGGATTTGGGAGTTTTTGTTTGTTTGTTTGCTGGGTTTTTTTTCCTTGGAAGAAGACTGCAGCTAGAACATACATTGGAAGAATATTTCCAATTTTAATTTTGGAGTCGTTGACAAATCTGTACTTTGTAACCAAATGCGACACAGCAGTCATACACACTATGAATTTAACCATTTTCAGTCTTAAGGAATGATGAACACTATTCAGTTTGATTACCTGAAGATAAGGAAGAGTTAAACTCCACTTTTGGTTCTAGCTTTGCCAAGCAATTAGTTAAAGGTAGTAAGCAATCAAACAGTCACTTCCTTACTGTCACAAAATCACAGTTTTTATGTACCAATGCAAAGAGTTGTCAAGAAAGTTAGGATTTTTATAAATGCAGGTATGTTGACTAATTCCTGTCAACACATTCTCACCTTAAAAGCGTATATACCAGAGCAGCAATGAAAGTGAAACTGAGCACAACTGCCACCAGTACCTGGTCACTTACTCCTTCTATAACTGAATCATTATCTAGCTTCAAACTCTGAACTTCAGCTTGGTGACTGGCCATCACAGCTCTAAAATGTAAAAACAAATATATACATATATTAAAACATATGTGCACAGAAATTTTAAACATAGTTACAAACAATATGTATACTCATCTATTCATATACACAACGAAGCAACAGAACAGTCATTGTTGGGAAAAAAGTGGTAAAAAAAGAAGGAATTTATCCATTTTTACTAAACACTGAGCTTGCTGTAGAGGTCTTGTGCAGTAGCAAGCAAATATTAAATACCTGTGCTATGATTTAAAGATTTTAAGAAAAAAATTAGTCGGTTTACCTGGATATCTTTACAAGATAAATTGCATAGGAATAGGTCATTACTGAACTGGCCATATGCTAAGGAGTGTTTATTGAAAAAAATTTTAATGAGTGCACATTATCAAGAATTTTAGCTATTACACACCATGTCATTTCTGCCAGACTAAGCCAACACAGAAACTTAACTTTCACCACTTATGTGAATAAAGAAACAAAGACATTTTGGTTTTAGTGTGAAATGCTCATTTGGATACACAGGAAACACTCAATGCATTTTAAACTTCATTTGTGTTTTCTGTGCATTACCAACCTTTAGGTGGAAACATGGGGAACACTTGAAAGAAAAATAGTATTATCAGGCTTCCCTAGTTAGACTCACTTGTTTTATATTTGTTTCACATTTTTAGCCATCAGAATGACTAAGGCTTACATTTGTTAACCTGCAGCACTAACCTACAGCTGGAGACATGCAAAACAAAACAGTTTCCAGCATATTGCTGAATCATTCCTGTTACAATCAGGAAGTGAAATAAACTATGGCTGTGAATATTACGAAATCAGAAGGGTGAAGCTAACTTTGCCAAATGACATGAAAAGTCACACTGAAGCTGCGTCCATACACAACTGAAGTATTTTTCATATGAAGCTGACATAAAATCCCAGTATTGGTTTCTGAAGGCAGGTAAGACTGGCACCATTTTCTCTGTTTCCTCCTCCAGCTTGCAAGCTTTCATCAGTGTTTCTCTACACTTCACAGCTCATGTGTCATTTTTAATTTAAACCTTGCTCTCTAGCAAACATCATCAAACACCCTCTGGCCCTGAATTAACTGCAAAACTGAAATGGAGTACAAGTCATCAGGATTTTAGTGGATACCTGCAATGACTACCCCAGCAAGATTTCAGCATGCTAAGAAAAAAGCATCATCTTTTCCCTAAGACAGCTACTCTCACCCCCCAGATTTTTTCCATTATAAGCAGTGGAGCTTTTTTCAAGCTTCCTTGTATTTGTGGGAGCTACCTTCTGTAGCAGCAACACAAGAGAAGCTGATACATTCCAAGAGTATTGTTAAAAAGTGTAAGTGGTATAATTAAGTAGCATGAGAGCAGAGCAATCTCACGGAGAGGAAGGGGAGATTTCATTAATTCTTGTCGCATTTTTGGGCTTTCGCTGTGAAAACCAAAATGGAATAGCGAAGCATATACAAGGTGAAACAATAAACTAGGTTATCCTAGCTGTGCCGATCTGAACTGAGACTATTATTTCTGTAACTATAGTCAATTTCTTGCTAATTACAGCTTTCAACAAGCAACTGTGTCATAGTATCTGGAAAGAGTAACTTCTTTCAAAGGTGGAACACCAGTGACTCATAAACAGGCATGTTTAAAGCAGGTCAATGTTTACACATGTTTCATATATACTAATGAATAAAAGACCAGATCTTTGTGGAAAGGTCTTACATAGGAGCATGGGCCTACACAAGCAGTTACAGCATTTCTCTGCATAGCTAGTTACACAACTACATTCCTATAGTTAAAGCGTTAAGATGTAGTGGAATTTTTCTGAGCAGCAGTTCCCTGGTGCTGAGGATCTGGACTGGGAGGTGTGCTGTGATGCCTCCCTAGCTCAACATTGCCTGACTGTAAACTTAATTTCTTTGCAGATCCAGTCCTGAAGAAGCTTCTCTTTCTTTCACCACATCATTCTGAGACAGTCATTTTCCATAACTGTGCATGCTAATATCTTAAACTCCTACATTTTTCCTCCTTAAGTATCAGTCCACTAATTTTTACTCTGTCCCACTGTTGTTTCTGGGTTGACCACTCAGAACAAAACCAGAAGTAACTGCCAGGGAATTGGTATGTGATAATTCCTCCATTGTTCCACATCAGTTCTGTTAGATTAACCAACATGCCAATAAGAACTACATCTTAAAGAGTATTACACAGGGTTTCGGCTTGGTTGTTGGTTTTTTGTTTTTTTTTTTTCAGAAATACCTATTGTGTCAGAGACATACAGACAACTTAACTGTACCTTTGGAAGGCAAGTGTTTCTTACTCTAACATCTGAACTTCCTCTGTCACTGCTTGCCTGATGCACTTTGAAAACAACACATGAATTATCAATATCATACCAATTTAAATCAGTTCCCCTGAACAGCCTTCAAGACATCCACTCCAACTCTTCCCTCTCTGTATGTTCCTTGCAACAGCATTCTAAATTCTTATCTACCTACCATTAATAGCACTTACTGCATCAGCTTGCCTTCATTTCTGCTCACCCACTTTTCTTGAAATTCCAAACTAAGGTGCCAAAATTAGCATCAGAACATGAAAATGAAACACACAGATTCTCACCTTCTCTTCCTTCTTGCAGGTAATGCCAGTTACTTGTATCTACTTCAGCCCTTCATTTTGGAACATACATGACTTCCCCAATAACCTTTTTGACACAAGCATAGTGTCCAAGAGAAATTGTTGCACAGTCTTTCTCTCTGCCTAAAACACCGAGACACTTTGTCTTCACTTACGTATCAATACTCCGAAGATTATATAGAGGGGGAGTGGAATCTCTGCTTCAGTCTCACTCCCAGCTGCTTCTATCACTGAATTCTAGACAAGACAAATTATCAATGCTTAATGCTCATGTTGTTCATATTTTAATCTACTTGCTGCTTCTGGACAGCCAACAAGTGCTCTGTACATTTTTCTCATTATTTCCATCACTTTTTCTGAATAAGATAATTGCACAGGAGACCTGACAAGACTTGTGTAGCTTAGGTATTACAAAACAGAAGGGTATCACTTCAAAAGAACCAATACATACTTTCGCTGAATTCAAGCCTCAGTAGACACAGTAACAACCTCCTCCTCCTCCTCCTCCTCTTATCTCTGAGATAGCATGTTAAAAAAAACAATGTCTACAAGGAAAATGTTAAAATACCTTAACAGAAAAAATGTCTGACTGAAGGAGGAAGGAATTTTCTGATTTCAAGGCTGTCTTGAATGTTTTCAAACAAAATACCTAAAACTGGAAGTTTGCAGTTCATATTTCTTCAAGTGCAACCACAACAGACCAAGAGTCATCTGCAGTGGTTTGAATGTATGATAGGCTAGATAACAGTACTAAAATAGCTTCTAAGAGATCTCGCCTCACAGTGCATGTGTTTAGCAAGTGTTGCTCTTTCAGCTGGTACAACTAAAAAGCAAGCTATAGGAGATTTAACTCTTAAACAATGTCATTACATTGTTTAAGAGTTAAATCTGACAATGAAAGACTCAGTCTTCAGAGACAATCAGCCTTGATACAGACCAAGTGTGCGTCAGAGAAGACTTCCAGAACCAGACTTCATCACACATATCTAATCACTCCTAAAACAGTCACTGTTAATAACTTGATGCAATCCAAGAGCAAGTTAGCATGGTTCATACTAAATTCCATCCATTCACCCATTACATTTATCTGATTATGAAAAAATAATTGACAATATTTCATCAACCTTTTCCTCACATAATCATTTTCATATCTGACTTCTACACCACAGGCTTTTCAGGCATTAAATTATCCTAAAGTTCTTCTTTCTTTTCTGTAGATTTATGTTACTTTGTTCATTTTATAACTGCAAGGAAGGTTTGAATTGTTTTTTATTGCTCTGTTTCTATTCTTTAACACAATAAATTAATTCCTGTCTATACTAGCTCTGAGAAAAGTACCAAATGCATAAAATTAGTTCATGAAAAAAAGGCAGTAATTGAAAACAGACTAAATTCTGATAAATGCTTTCTGGTTATACTTTAGACTTTCTCTTTTTAGCCATTTCACAAGGATAGCTTTCTTAAATGCAAGCATAACTCCACCCTGTGTTCCAATGAGGGGATGAAAACCAAGCCACATCTAACAATACTCACACCAAAACTTGAATTTATACAATTAACTTCAGAATGTTAAAAATATCAATTGCAAATTCTAAAAAACCTGAAAAAAACGCTGGCCTTTTTCCTATAATAAAAACAACAACAACAACAAAGTCCAAATCTTAAATTCCAGCTTTATTTCACCTTATCTTCAGACTATTGGCACTTGCTTCAATTAAAACAATACAGAAAGGGGGAAAAAGACAAGGAGTTACTCCTCCATTCCAACTGGGCTAGCTAAGTTACAGCTTGACATTGCATCCCAGTAGACCGGGATCAGGTTTATCTCCATGAGGATTCTTGATAGCTGGAGAGTGTAAACAACTTCAGACTAAATTGTCCACAAAAGGATTGGCAACAGAAAGGAATGTAATTTACTGTCTGTAAAATCATACAGTTTTATCTGTAAATCTGTCCGTGCTTAACCATCTGAACAGAAAATCACCTTGTTTATTACCATTTTTTCTCAGAGTGATCACTGACAGAAAGTAACACTAATTTTTTTTTACATTTCAAATAAGAATCTACAGACCTTTTAAAAGTTACATTTTTCCCTCTGTGGAAATTTGCATGAACAATGCATGCAGATTTAAGCAAAAAAAGGAGAACTACAATGAGCAATACTGCAAGCACAATGACTTTTATTCTTGGAAATTCATACAGATCACATTGAAATGTGAGGGAATGAAGACATACAGTAGTGTGGATGTACTATTTCTTAATTTTTCAGATCTGAGAAGTATTATTAAGACTTTCAATGTTCAACATAAAGCACAGCTACAACAATACCCTATGCCATGACTCATAAAGACATGAAAAACAATCCAGTCTTTACCATGATATGTTCAACAGCTGTCAGCTATCCAAAGTCAGAATTTTCTCCACAGTTTTCTGAAGTATTTGAACTTCTGAGTTTATCAAGGAAGTACCATATGATAATATACTCTCAAAACCACAGAGATTTTTAGGACCCACTACCAAAGGAATGTGCAAGCATAGTCAAAAAGAAATAAGAGGCTCTCTTGATGTCTGAGAAGTAAACAGTGAAGTAACACATGAGCAATACTGCTGTGAGATACAAGTTATTAACCTTACTGTATTGACTTTGTGAGCGTGGTACAATTTGCTTAACATCTGGAAGATAATTCCCAATGTGTCCTTTATGGAATAGGCTGGCAGTGAACTCGATGAGAAAAATGAGTTCTGGGTTTTCTTTTATTTCAGTTTCATTTTGAATGTTTTCCTCTTGATGCAGTACTGCCAGCCACCAACAGTTCTTGAAAGAAATTATAAAGTTAAGACAGTGATGGTGGGCCAGTGTGCAAGCCAGAACCCGCAATTCCTTTTGCCAGTTGCCTTTTATTAGCAAAAGCATTACCTCTGCCTTTTAAAAAAGCTGGATAAGCTATTTCATCTCCAACTAGTCAAATACCACAGATCACATTTTCTTAAGAACAAAAAGGCTTTAATTCCTCAAAATTTTCTTCCATGGTAAGAGAAACAAACAAAAAAAATTTGTTTCATTTGTATTAAAAAGTTTCTAATAAGATTGGCCTGTTTTAGACAACATAAAGCAACTTTTGAGAACTTAAGCATACTAAAACAGAGTATATTTATTCTGTAATCCACTCTCTGAACACATATTAGCTCATATTGAAATACCGAGGGCATAAATTTAGCATATTTCATTTAAAAGAAAAACAGGCGAAAATTCCCAAAATAAAGACAAATTCCTATATGTAGGGCAAAAATTGAGACCTGTCTAATCAGAAATTATCTAATTATTTCCTGCTTCAGGGTAGTAGCAGGTCATGGCCCCTCTCTGTGGTTGACAATGGGACTTTGTGAATGGATTTGACTCAGCAAACTGGATCCTACAGTTACTTATGCTCTCTTTCTTTAAGAGTTCAAAGATATGCCCAGACTGCATTCAGAAACACTTAACAGCAGGCATGAACCACACATGATGAACAGTGAAAGTGCTGGATACCCTATCAGTGTACTAGCCTAAATCCTAAATCAGCTAAATCCTGGGGTGATATATTTTATCCAGGTTCCTCAGTGTACTGACGTTGGATATTGAAAAAATGGTGCAGGCAAATATAACATTATAAAACAGAAATAATGGAAATGATTGATGGTGTACTTAGAAAAAGTGTTTCTAAGGAAACAGGATTTATTAGCTTTTCATTTTCGTGAGCATAGTCTTACTTGAATAAAGCAACACACAACAATCTCTAGTACTAAGTATCTCCCTATATTTTAAAAATCAGTAAGAGAAAATCCAAAGGGCACATTTACTAATGGAAACTTAAAAAAAAAAATCTAATATAGCAACACACAAATAGATAAGACGTATTCTGTGAGAATGTTGTTAAAACTGACTTGGGACTATCCCACTAGAATTTCATGCAGTCTGTTAATGCATCATTATTATGAGTTTGCATCAACTTTGGGTTTACAAATCCGTTCAGCTGGTACAAGAAACACAGTCAAACTCAGATGTATAATATTCAGTTGTATGCTTACCATGAGCCACCTTTGCTTTTAGGACTGTGATGACTACATTTAAGTGTATGCATGCTCTTTGCAAAAGAGAATGGAAAAGGCCTGAGGAGTCTTGCCAAAAGAGAGGATAGGGCAATTTCAGTAGGCAAATAATGATTTTGTTGAGTATACCTTATGAACCGACCAACTGAGGCACTTGCCTGATAAAGCAGGTTTTTGCAAGGTCGGAGGTCAGCAGTGTCTGAGGCACATTTTTTCCTAAAGAGAAAAAAAAAGAAGAAAAAAGAAAGTTGATATTCTACTTTTGCTGATGGAATCATGCTTTGCAAGTTAAAAGTAATGCAGATGCAAACTCCAGATGCAAGACTGTGAGGAAAAATAATCCAAGATTAATATAACATTCTACTGCGAAAACAAAATGTCTCAATTATTTTTTCTCCTTAGTCTGAAACCATGTGGATGGCTTGAAGCAAAACGACAAATTCAGTGGCCGGTTTAGCATTACTATTCTAAATATCTGCCTGGGTGATGTATGACCTGTGTAAAACAATTCCCAACGAAGTCTTCCACCACTTCATAAGGCTAAAACATACTGAAAGGTATAGAGCTCTAAAGAAACCAGAGGGTGGAACTGAATTCACATGCAGACAGGAGCACGAGAAAGAGCCTGCTAATGCCTTCAGCTTGGATACCTGACTTTCCTGGTCAGACAGGAAGAAAAAGAAAGCATTGTCACTTCATTATAATAATGTTTACTGGAATAAGGTAATACTCCAGCTAAGCAAGAACAGGCTTCAGATCTCTTTTAGGAAAAGTGCCCAAGCATTCCTTATTGTAGAAAGTACTACTTCCATATACAACATCATATCTAAAATAGATAGCAAGGCAAAAAAACATTACTGTATTTATTTCCAGCAACAAAATACAAGCTACACCTCATGGCAACAAGCAAAGCAGAGTGGGAAATGAGACATAAAGGAAGATACGGCAGAAAACCTTAAACAATACAATATACTTGTGAAAGCATTGTTTGTCAAAAGTGCCAAGCATATTGCTTAAAGCACACATTAAAACTTGGAATGGAAAGTTGGTAGTTGTGCAGTTTCCTAAGACTTCTAAACTCATTCCCAAACTGAAAGTTACCTTTAAATGAAGACAGATTTGATGTATAACTTATGCAGCAGGTTATACAAAGAGATCAGTGAGAAAGTACTATCCTGGGAAAACTTGAAAATTTTCATAGCTTCTACAATACTCTTTAGTTCAGAAGAACCTGACAAAAAGGGAGCACTCAGATTTTGTCCATGCTACTTATTTATTAAATGGAAGAACTCTGAGAAAATAGGAAAAAAAGTGACAGTTTCCGCATCTGTGACCCTTCCTGTTATCAGTGCACTGTGCCTGCTGCTCCATGTTGTTGCATGTCAGGCCCGTTGTCAACTGATAGGGAACTGGAGAACTTATCATGATGTCACACACTCTCATTGCAAACTTCAAATAGGCCAAACTCCAACATACTACTGAGAAAGAGTTACTTAAACTCCTCAGGTGACCCCTTTGCAGCATGATGGAGAGTTCCTCTGGCTGGGGCACAGTGAGGATGTGGGGGCAGTATGGCCACAGACAGACTCCTTGTCTCTGAGACAAAAAATTAATTGAATCACCTGAAGAATCACACAGAACCAATTAGGCTGGAAAAGACCACTGAGATCATCAAGACCAATCCAAGACTGAACACCACCCTGTCAACCACACTATGACACCAAGTGTCATGTTCAGTCTTCCCTTAAATGCCCCTTGGGATGGTGACACCACCACCTCCCTGGGCAGCCCATTCCAATGCCTAATCATCCTTCTTCCTAGCCAACACCTGCAAAGAGTGCTAAGCAAGTAACTTCTGGAATCATAGAATGTTGAGAGATTGGAAAGGACCTTAAAGATCATCCAGTCCCAACATCCCCGTGCCATGGACAGGGACACCCCTCACTAGACCAGGTTACTCAAGGCTTATCCAAACTGGTTTTGAGTAGTCCCAGGGTTGGGGCATTCACAACCTCCTTGGACAACTTGTTCCAGCATTACAGTTCCCCTTGACAGTAAAAAATGCCTTCCTGCTATCTAGCCTAAATTTCCCTTCTGTAAGTTTGAATGCATTACTCCTTGTCACTACAGTCCCTAACGAAGAGTCTCTCTCTGGCTTCCCTGCAGACCCCCTTCAGATACTCCAAGGTTGCCTCTTCACTAAATTTAGCACAGCAGAGCTTTGTTGAAAAGAAGCTAATGCGGTTGCCTTCTCCCAAAACAGAGAAAAAGGTCGTCGAGGCTTCTCCATACACAAGCCAAGCCACGCTAGATACTGACAATGTTATATGTCTGTGGGGCACGGCCATTTCCTACTCCAAAAGAAGGAAAGGGCTTGTAGGGGCCACTCCATTGCTCCTTTCACTAACAGGAGAACGTCTATGGGTAAAAGGTCATTTCCTACTCCAAAAAGAGAGAAAAACCTTGGAGGGGCCACTCCATCCAGAAGTCAAGCCACACTACACAGCAATATTGAGAACGCCTGTGGTGCACCATCCTCTCAAGTCCACGATCCCAGCCCTGCTGGTCACTCCCAACCAGCTCCTCTGCGCCGAGACACACACACACAGAGCCGGGGGAAGGGCTGGCAGACCCCTCCTCCCCGCATCCCTCGGGGGCCCGACGGCGGACGAGGTGCCTCGGAGGGCCTGCAACGGAGGGGCCCGCGTCTCCCTCACCCTCCCCAGCCCCCCGGCCGGCTGCGAGGGGCGGACAGCCCGGTCCAGTCCGGCCTCGCCCGTCCCCCCGCGGTACCTCAGCCGCCGCTCGCCGCCGGCCCCGCGGCCC